>QLTV01000546.1:1325367-1340381 GCA_003457575.1 Thermophis baileyi
CGGAGCGGCAGCAGACCTGTCCGCACAGGCCGCTCCCTCACCACCACCTGCATTGCGCAGGTCTAGTAGGGCTCCAAAACGCCCTGCCTACCTGCGTGATTACGTATGCTGGACAGCTCCATCCAGGAGGGGAGGGGTGTTATGTTCTAACTGTTTCAACTGTGTTGCATGGTTCCAACCAGGTCCAGCGTTTGAGCGGGAAAAAGCTCAAACGCTATTGGCTGGTCTGTCTGACAGCTCGCTGCCTCACCACCATCTGTATTGCGCAGGTCTAGTAGTGCTCCAAAACGCCCCGCCTACCTGCGTGATTACGTATGCTGGACAGCTCCATCCAGGAGGGGAGGGGTGTTATGTTCTAACTGTTTCAACTGTGTTGCATGGTTCCAACCAGGTCCAGCGTTTGAGCGGGAAAAAGCTCAAACGCTATTGGCTGGTCTGTCTGACAGCTCCCTATAAAAGGGCAAGCTGTCAGACTGCTCTTTGCTGGTTGCTTACACAAGAGCTGAAATAAAGAGCTGCTTTGGAAGTCTGTCTCCTGTCATCTCTACCCACTATCTAACAGGCACTAATTTCTTAGGTTTGGTTTCAAATCTATAAAATGAAAATAACAATCATTTGCTCAGTAAAATAGCAAATGCAGGCACAATGAAGTCTGCAAAGATCTTTTAAAATTAAACACACTGAATAAATAGCAGACGGTTTTTTCTGAGATCACTTCCTTTTACTTATGATATTAATTTTTTTTAGCTTTTTGGTGCCACAATTTTCTCAGAGTGCATCAATTTATCCTTAAAACTAGAGGGAGTGAAAGGTCAGAGAACACACTGAACTTGTTCTTGAAGTATTGTAATTTGAGCTATAAATTGACTCAACCCTTGGAAAACAAACGCAACACCAGCAAAGTGTCACATGTAGGAAGCTGTGGTATCAAAGTCTACAAAACTATTCTTTTAATTTTGGAACTGCAGAAAAGAAGGGAAGGAAGGAAGGAAGGAAGGAAGGAAGGAAGGAAGGAAGGAAGGAAGGAAGGAAGGAAGGAAGGAAGGGTAGAGTATTTAATGAAATATCTAAGCAAAACTATTTACTAAACCTTTTGCAAAATTGGGGGGAACAGAAAACAACCAAAACCAATTGAGAAAAAATCTGCTTGGAGCAGCATCTCTAAGTTTTTGAAGTCTGACACAGATTTTTAGAATAGTAGTAGTTTGGCATCATTCTCCCAAATTTTCCCATTTTTCTCAGGAAAGTTAACAGCAGAAATTGTCCAAGAAGAACTAAACAAAGTGAAGCAGTTAAAATTATCAAGAACCCATTGCCAAGGCTGATTTGATTTACAAGCCAGAAAACAATTTTACAATGGATGACAAAGGTAACTTGCTTGGTTTAAAATGTGTTATGTGAAATTGTTCAACTTTAAAAGAAAAAAACTTTAAAAATATGTCTTATTTTTGTGTATATTTGTGCATATGAACTCTGTTTCTGATGGGAGATGAGAAGATTGCAAGTTCCAATGATTACACAATGTTTAGCTAAGAGATCACATATAGCTGATAATGTTTCTAGACTAAAGCTATCATATATACTGTAGAGTTAGAGTTTAAAAAGATCTAAAAAGATGAGAGAGAGAGAGAGAGAGAGAGAGAGAGAGAGAGAGAGAGAGAGAGAGAGAGAGAGAGAGAGAGAGACTAAGCATAAATGCTTTCATTAATTTTTAACAAATTCCTATTTTGCTCAGATTTCTACTGGAATTTTTTCTTTCATCCAGCTTATACACAGAACAAAATTTATTTGCTGCCTTTTCAAATTCTGTTCAAGCATAGACTAATTGTTTCACATATGTAGATCTCACTAGGTAATTTGCATTCAGAGGCATCCATAGCAAACCGTGATGATGCCAAATGGTGATGTGTGCAATGACATCACATACAACTTTACCATAAGATGCTGCATTTGCAAGATGACATGACTGTGAACACTTTCCCTGCCCCATAGGCGCCCATATCTGCATGAGGGCAAGTAAGATATGAGCTATCTTGACCTATCGCTTAGGTCTTTATTCCAGTTCCCACTGAAGACATTACCAGTATGTGACCAACACTGAACTGTATTTCTTCTTATGTCTTAAGAGGTGTATTTTAAGATTAGGCGAGAGAGCTTGTAAAAATAATCAACAGTCAATAGGTCCAATGGTTCTGTAGGGACATTAAGAGAGGTCAAAGGGGCCATCTAAATTAAAATTGAACAGCCCTCTCTCATAGAGGGGGAGGAATATCACACCACATATTCCCTGTCTACCACACAGTTCTTTCAGCAGTCCCAAGAAGGTTCCACACCCATTTGCCCTCCAATTCAGGTGACCCTGTGGGTACAGGGAAAACCTCCAAGTGGCCTCAACGACTCTCAGAGAATGACTGACTGACTTTCAGAGTGCTAACAACCAGATAGAATAGAATAGAATAGAATAGAATAGAATAGAATAGAATAGAATAGAATAGAATAGAATAGAATAGAATAGAATAGAATAGAATAGAATAGAATAGAATAGAAATAGAATAGAATAGAAATAGAAATAGAATAGAATAGAATAGAATAGAATAGAATAGAAATAGAATATAATAGAATACCGTAGAAATAGAATAGAATAGAAATAGAATATAATAGAATACCGTAGAAATAGAATAGAATAGAAATAGAATATAATAGAATACCGTAGAAATAGAATAGAATAGAAATAGAATATAATAGAATACCGTAGAAATAGAATAGAATAGAAATAGAATATAATAGAATACCGTAGAAATAGAATAGAATAGAAATAGAATATAATAGAATACCGTAGAAATAGAATAGAATAGAAATAGAATATAATAGAATACCGTAGAAATAGAATAGAATAGAAATAGAATATAATAGAATACCGTAGAAATAGAATAGAATAGAAATAGAATATAATAGAATACCGTAGAAATAGAATAGAATAGAAATAGAATATAATAGAATACCGTAGAAATAGAATAGAATAGAAATAGAATATAATAGAATACCGTAGAAATAGAATAGAATAGAAATAGAATATAATAGAATACCGTAGAAATAGAATAGAATAGAAATAGAATATAATAGAATACCGTAGAAATAGAATAGAATAGAAATAGAATATAATAGAATACCGTAGAAATAGAATAGAATAGAAATAGAATATAATAGAATACCGTAGAAATAGAATAGAATAGAAATAGAATATAATAGAATACCGTAGAAATAGAATAGAATAGAAATAGAATATAATAGAATACCGTAGAAATAGAATAGAATAGAAATAGAATATAATAGAATACCGTAGAAATAGAATAGAATAGAAATAGAATATAATAGAATACCGTAGAAATAGAATAGAATAGAAATAGAATATAATAGAATACCGTAGAAATAGAATAGAATAGAAATAGAATATAATAGAATACCGTAGAAATAGAATAGAATAGAAATAGAATATAATAGAATACCGTAGAAATAGAATAGAATAGAAATAGAATATAATAGAATACCGTAGAAATAGAATAGAATAGAAATAGAATATAATAGAATACCGTAGAAATAGAATAGAATAGAAATAGAATCAGTATACAGGTCCTCAATGGAAGGCAGGTTGGTAGTAATTGTTTTTTCTGCAGTTCTAATTATCCTCTGAAGTCTGTGTCTGTCTTGTTGGGTTGCAGAACCAAACCAGACAGTTTTAGAGGTGCAGATGACAGACTCAATAGTTCCTCTGTAGAACTGTATCAGCAGCTCCTTGGGCAGTTTGAGCTTCCTGAGATGACTGCTAAGGAATATAAATCATTCCATTCCTCACCATTCAGCCAGAATTAAAGATGCTTCTTGGATGAGAAGTGAAATGTCTTCAAGGAAAAAGAAAGAAAGTCCAGTTGCCTTTTGAAAAGCACCTTTGGGACTATTGGGCTAAACATTTTGGTTTGTCTCCTTTGAAAATTAACATTGGTGCAAAGACATTTTGCACCAATAAGAATGAATGTACTGTATCTAATTGTTCCATTTCAAATAAACTCAATCATTCATAACTCATATATTACTATGCCTGAATGTAAGAACTATACATTCAAATTGCCATGCTTCTATGAAGTTCATGCGTATAGCTTTTAGACACACTAACACTCAACTGAAGTGTGCAATTCCTTAGAGCTTGAATGAAGTCCCACTGAATGTATTAGAAATTCTCTCAGTGAATCAAAAGGACATTGGGTCCAATTTAAGTAGACTGAGAAGAACAGTTTAAAATTGATGATAATCTTAGCCAAAGCCATTTAGATCTCAAATGTTGTATGTGCAAATTGCAGTTTAGAAAAGAGCATGATCTTCAAAGCGGTCAGCCTAATAACCAATAATAATGTTGGTTCTGGTTATGCTTGTATGGTGCCATCTCTTGATTATCTGGGAAAGCTATGGACCATTCACAAGAAATAGCATGAGGTCAGAGTCAGACAAAGATGAGAACAAAGTAGATCACAACAGATTCTCTCTTTATCACACAACTATTAACCAATACCCAGATAAGCAAGTGATGGCATCAGATCAGCAAACCAGGACCAGATAATAACACCCAATAACTTATTTCACTTCATGGTAACAACAAATACTCCAAGATTCCTGGATAATGAAACATTTGTAAATAGAAAAAAAGCTCAGAGAACCCCCACAACCCCAACATTTAAGCTTTTTTTTTTCAAGGAGAAAAATATGGGTTTTGTAGTAATTCACACGTTGCACGCAAAAGTAATCTGACCAAATATACTTTGATATATTTGGCAGACACATTTTTCCAAAGGCACTAAAATGAGTCAGCAAAATTGGGTCAACATTTACACTCAACAAACTTGTCTGACTATTTGTGTGTTAACTAAGGTAAGTAATGGCGTGTTTTTACGTCAGTCTTGATTCCTGGTGACTTCCTGGATAATTTTCTGCTCTTTGCTTGGCAATTTTTTTAGAAGTGATCTCCCATGGCTTTCTTCTACCTAGGGTTATCTAGGGAAAGCCACCTGGCTTCTGTGCCTAAGGCCGAACTGGAACTCACAGCCTCCCAGTTCCCAGCTTGATGTCTTTCGTGTTCATAGTTGGTGAAATCAGATCATTTTCACCAACTACATTCGGCAAGGATATCTTTGTCCCCATGTATTCGTAAATTAGAGGCCTCATGGAGAGGGTTAGTTGGTTCATGCTGCCTGGCATGGCTTTGTTGGTAGATGCTGAAATGGTACATTCCTAGCTTGTTTGTTCACCAGATAACTTGCTAATTTCTACTTCTCCAGCAGAAACAATGTCATGTCATTGGAGAGTTCAACAGTTCTGGGAAAAAATTGGCAGATTGCCCTCTGACAAGAATTTGGATTTAAACAATTGTACGTTGAATGCAGTGGATATAATGGAGCTGAGTGAGTATACTTCTGTGATATTTCTTTTCACACACATACACACATACATACACACATCAATTATTTTCTCTGGAATCAACTTCGTAAATAATATTTGCATTTGTAAAATTTGGACTATCTCATTCTGCTCTTCTTATGTGGAATCTTGTGTCTCTTTAACTTTCCAGTCAATCCCCTTTCTTACTTCAAGCCCTTTCCTAAAAAACTTTTTTAATAATTTAGAGTGGTCAGCAACTTTAAGATCTGTGGACTTCAACTCCCAGAATTCCCCCAGCCAGCAGGCTGTATTTCTTGCATTGTATGGACTTTTGTTTTCAATTTTTCAATTCCTCCTTTCCATCAAGCGCCAATGCATTTAATGAATTCCATCCACAGAAATTTATTCCACATAATATCTGCTCATCTTTAAGTTTCCTTTAGACTATAATTTATTTTGTTGCAATAACCTGTTATGAGGAATTACCATTCATTCATTCAACTGATGCATTTCCACAAAACAATAGATAGTAGTTTACATTATGGGAATTGGTGGAAGGCTAGTAGAAAGATGATCTAATTATTTTTATTATTATTGGGTAATAAGCAATTTGAGATTGCTATTTACTGTTTAATAATTTATTTTAAAAAGTCATTTTTAATTTACCATTTACAAAGCAGGCTTCTTTGAGCAAGATATAGTTAGAGCTGTCTGTGGTTTGTAACATTAAATGGCATTAAATAGAAACATACTGTAAAGCTTTCCATCTTCTTGTGGCTGGAGAGGAGAGGAGAGGAAAAAAACCCAGGAAAATATACCAGTATATGCTCAAGGCTTCATCAGACTTGTTTTCTTAGTGCTACATCATAGCACTTATGTGTGAATCATTGTATGAAAATATAGCCAAGGGCTGTTCACACAACCTACTTCACTCTGGTTAGCTGTGACATTGCTCTTTCAACTAAACAGGGAATAAAGAACCAGCAAAAGTTTTAAAGAGGAGCACATTTAACTACATGTATATACAGTAGAAGAGATGTAGATTGCATTGGTGTGGCTTAGTGTTAGCCATAAACTAATAAACTCGGAGGCAGGAGTTGGATTTAAGAGAAATAATAACATTCATTCATGTTCTAGCCTTGCTGTGTGTCAGCAATCTTTCTCTGTTGCTTGGCTGCCTTTTAGCTACTGTAATATCACTGCTGCCAGATTTGGAAGAGATTGATCTTTCCTGGAATGACTTCATAGGAGGAGCACTACAACCTCTGGCCCTTCAGTTCAAACATCTGCAAGAGCTGAAAATCCTCCAGCTGAACAGCTGCAGGCTCACAACCAAGGATGTGGCATGTTTAGGTACCGTTTAGTAGTAGTAGAATCCAATAAGTCATCCCAATTGACTATGTTATTAAAGAGACTGATGGATGACACCAAAGACATATCACTAGGGTAAAATTGCAAAATCTAGACCTGCTGATTCTTTGAATTGTCTCTAGCATATACCTGGCCCCTTGCTGATACTAAAGCAGGGGAAGATATTCCGCTCCTTCCATATCTCCATGAACCAGTCAGGCCCTGAGGGGAAGGGAAGGCTTGCCTTCTAGGTAGAAGCTCTACCACTTGTATCTTCTGTTTTCTCCAGATAAGGTTTTTGTTCCCTGCATGATAGAAAATAACCACTAAAAGCTGCTGCAGTGATTAAAGATAGCAGAGAAATTTACTCTGTTCATATTTGATCCTCTAATTTTACATTTTTGAGCCAATGCCCCCAAAAGAAACTTAATTATCCTTCAAAATTAAGATTGTTGTCTCAATATTGAAATGCATTTCCCCACTATATCACTGTAGCATATTGCACTTTACATTGGAACCTATGTAAAAAAAATAGACAAAAATGCATATATTCCTGAACCTAATGGCACAGCAATGCATATATTCAGGAAAGTAGGATTCTAAATGGCATTTGGTTAGAGAAAACAGTTTGCAATGTGTAAACAAGTATGCAAAAATAGACACATGAGTACAAATTAGTTCAAATCCATTCTCAAGCTACTATGGAAATAAAGAACAGCAAAACAATTGAGGGAAATTTACAGATTCACTCACCCCCCCTATCAATGACTGAAATCTTCAATAGTTTCGTACATGTGTGATATTTTTCGCATATTCAGTTCAATATCTGAAACATCACAAGGAATCCCAAATGATTTATTATTATTTTTTACAGGAGAAGCACTAGAAGGAATTTCTCACCTTGAAATACTGGATTTATCATGGAATCCTGGAATTGGGGGAAGCCTTTCCCTTCTAACCTCCAAAATCCTCAAAGGCTCTAAACTCCACACATTAAAAGTAACAGATTGCTGTCTTACTCAGGAAGATGGCAAATCACTAGGTAAGATTCTGTGGCAGAGAGATGCTAACATCTTTGGAGTGTTCACTGTATCAGCTTATTCTTCAAACTACATGTCTGCTTGAATGAACTCGTGATTTTTCCAGCTCTTAAGTGGTCCAGACAGGAAATCAAAATCATGAGGACTAAATACTACCTTTGTTGTAGGGTTATAGCAACAGTATCTTGCAAGTCTGAAAGTGCTTCCTCCCTCCCCTGCCTTTACATTCCAGAGAATTAGGGAGGGTCTCTTCTGAGACACTCTCATCCAGGGGTGGGCTGCTACGGGTTCGCCTGGGTTCGGGCGGACCCATAGCTAATGTTATGGCCGGTTCGGTGAACCAGCGAATTTCACCCCTGGCTGGCCCCGCCCTCCCAGGAGTCTCCACACAGCCCGTTTTCTATGTGAGGTAAGTGCAGGGCCCTCGGGGAGGCTCGGGGAGGGGGATTCCGGAAGTTCCGGAAGTCCAAAAACGGGCTCGTTTCTGGACTCTGGAGGGCTTCCGGAGCCTGGGGGAGGCAGTTTTCGACCTCCCAGAGGCTCAAGGAAAGCCCCTGGAGCCTGGGGAGGGTGAAAAATGGGCCTCCCGGAAGTTCTGGAAGTCTGAAAATGGGCCCATTTCCGGCCTCCGGAGGGCCTCTGGAGCCCAGGGGAGGCAGTTTTCACCCTCCCAGAGGCTCGAGGAAAGCCTCTGGAGCCTGGGGAAGGTGAAAACGCCCTCCCCCCACCGTGGTGCAGGAGGCTGGCTAGGCCATGCCCACCATGGCCACGCCCACCCAGCAACCGGGCAGAGAACCTGTGCTGAAATTTTTGAAGCCCACCCCTGCTCTCATCCCTTCTGAGACACCCTGATTTAGACTTGGATTTCTCTTATCAGACTGTTGTTTATGCTGTGGCTCTTCCTCCTGTCTCCCAAGGTTGCTTTCACTGCCTATTACAGTTTCCACTTATAGATTATATCATCCCTGATTTTGTTGTGTGCATTATATTGTGCATGGAGCCAGAGTTAGGCTGGGGTGGGAAGACAAGGAATAGACAAGTCTTGGTCCATTTTATCCTGGAAGTCAGAAGAATTGGGAGACAGGAAGGCAGGTCATGTGTATTGGAAAATTATTGCGGATAACTTCCAATTTAATTTGCATATAGGATGCATCCAGTATATCCCACTATATCTCTATTTCCAAATTAGAGCAAGCACACACAGCACTTAGTTCAGCTAGCAAAAATATAGCTTGATATTTAATTATTGAACTTCAGCAAACTTTAAAAAAAATAACTGACAAAAGTAAAACAAAAGCAGGCAAAATCAGGGAGAGAAACATGAACAACGCCATTGTTTACAATATCTATGTCTATATCCATATCTATATGTCCCAGAACTTTTCAAAGCCACTGGAAATACTGTAGATCAGAGGTCTTCAAACTTGGCAACTTTAAGACTTGTGGACTTCAACTCCCAGAATTCTCAAGCCAGCATAGCTGGCTGGAGAATTCTGGGAGTTGAAGTCCACAAGTCTTAAAGTTGCCAAGTTTGGGGACCTCTGCTGTAGATAATTAACATGTCCTAAAAGGAGGGCCCATTGGTTATTTTTGCCTTAATCCCTTTTATATGTAATAGCAGTAGAACAGAGGTGGGAATTAGAATGTGGTGTTTATTCTACAACATGAAAGAATCAACATGGTGGTTAGGGATAATTTATCCAATAATGGAAGTGTCTGTTTCCTACAATACATACGTGTTTCCCCGAAAATAATACCCTGTCTTACATTTTTTTGAACCCTGAAATAAGCGCTTGGCCTTATTGCCATGCATTCAAAAGCTCGATTGGGCTTATTATCAGGGGATGTCTTATTTTGGGGGAAACAGGGTACCAATAATATTAGGGTACCATGCAAATGGCGCACTTGAAGATCTAGCTGCTGTAATGGTGTTATCTTGAGACTGAATGGCTATTGTGTTATATAACTTACTTTTTATATTTAAATTGGATCTGTATTATTTAAAAGGACTTGGAATCTTCAGGATTGAAGCAGCATATAAGCCAAGCAGAGCAAATAATTTCTGATGCTTTTCCTTTGGGTTTTCTTCCTTAAGATGACATATTTGAGCCTGTCAAAGACTTAAGACATTTTATTTCCTTAATTTGTAGCTATAAATGATATTTGGTGATTTGTTCCTGAATTCTGAGGATGTACTGCTGGGCAGATCTGGAGATTGGAGGTTGGGGAATGCACAACCCAAAGATTGTCTAGCCCAGATCTCAGATGTTAGTCACAAATGATCAAGAGATAATTCTTGTTCCAATATTCTAGATCAGCGGTTCTCAACCTGTGGGTCGCAACCCCTTTGGGGGTCAAACGACCCTTTCACAGGGGTCGCCTAAGCGCGCGCTAGCCCGCCATCTTGGTGCCATGCCCCCTTGTCACCTCATCGTGCGCGGGGAGGGGGTGGGGCGGGGGTCGCGGTGGCGGGGCGAGGGTCGCGGCATTAGGAAGGTTGAGAACCACTGTTCTAGATGTACTTTCTCAGACACTTGGAATCCATTACAAGAATTTTCAGAAACTTTATTAAAATGTCTCTGTGATATTTCTTTAGCGATCATAGTTCATAAATGTTTGGGGTGATTTCCTAAGCAGTAAACTCTAAAATATATATATATATATTTGCAACTGTCTGCTATCCTGTCTTCCAGTGTTCTTAACTACTTTGCATCTGTCTTATTTTCAGCTGAGCTTCTAAGTAGAATTCCCAGCCTCAAAATTCTGGACTTATCAATCAATGTAAAATTGGGATGTAGCCTTAAAAATATTGCTCAGGAATTACGGTTTGTCTCAAGGTTGCAAGTATTAAATCTGAACGCATGTGGATTAGAACAAGATGGCTTCCATTCCTTAGGTAAATACAGGTGTTGATTGGGAATTGAGATTTTTTTTTCAAATTTGTATCCAATCTTTTTTGGGTGAGATTGAAAACTACATGTTGAGGGAAGTGATGAAGGGTAGTATGGTCAAAGCACAAAAAGTCGGGGCTTGAAGTCAAAATCATATTTTGACTTAAGCCCACATATAATCATTCCATTTGAAGGAAGACCAACAAAATTAGGATCTAGCCCATCAAGCTAGAATACAGAGTTGTTCCATTACTGTAATTAAAGCTGAATTGTTCATAAATTGAATTGAATTTTACATTTTAGACATTTTCAGATTTCTGTGTTTTTTTTTTAATGATTGTTTAGCTAAGATACTGATCTTAAGCATCACCTTGCTAAATTCAGCATTTGAAACCTGGTTGCTTGAAATAAAGTAAACTTTGTTAACATCCAGAATACGGAATCTTGAAATAAATGCAAGTTATGAACAGAAAATTAAGTTATATGTTTTTGCTTAAGAATATTTTAAATGTGCTTAACCTCTTAGTGTAGTAAGTTAGAAATTTTATAGAAAAATATTGAAACTAAAATCTGATAACTTAAGGAATTCATCAATTCAAATCTTAATTCTGAGCTAATCAAAATGTTTTAGATTATGCTTCAGCCACATTTCTGACAAAGGAAAAATAACATAAGTTAGTGAATATGGTGAACAATCAGTTAAACAGCTTTTATCATTTTGGCTGTGTAAATTCAGCATTATTATATTATGTTAATCTTTTTTTGTATTGTATACATCCTTGAACCCCATCCTTATGGATGAAATATGATTTATCTATTGTACAAATGAATATGTTATGTGCATGTAATGGTAAAATATATAATTAGTAAAAACTTACCTATTTCAGATGCTGCTTTCCAATATTTATCGGAATTGAGAATATTAGATGTATCATGCAATAAATTGATTGGAGGAGTTTTCCAGTCTTTGGCTGGTCATTTGGCCAGTTTAAGTAACCTTGAAATCCTGAATCTTCACCAGTGTTGTATTACAGAAGAGGACATGTTGGTTTTATGTAAGAAATATGTGGAAATGCCTTATAATCAGTGGTGAAATCCAAATTTGTTTTACTACCGGTTCTGTGGGCATGGCTTGGAGGGCGTGGTATGGCTTGGTGGGCGTGGTGTGGTTTGGTGGGCGTGGCAGGGGAAGGATACTGCAAAATCTCCATTCCCACCCCACTCCAGGGGAAGGATACTGCAAAATCCCCATTCCCTCCCTACTCCTGGGGGAAGGATATTGCAAAATCTCCATTCCCACCCCACTCTGGGGCCAGCCAGAGGTGGTATTTGCCAGTTCTCCGAACTACTCAAATTTCCGCTACCGGTTCTCCGAACTACTCAAAATTTCCGCTACCGGTTCTCCAGAACCTGTCAGAACCTGCTGGATTTCACCCCTGCTTATAATGAATTGTAAAATCATTTAGCTGGGAGAAGCAGTGCTTATCAGACCATGCAAAAATGGAATCATCAATTCTCCCAGGCTTTTAACAAATCAATTCAAGCAATTTATATCTCAGTACAGAAATAGCTGAGAGCAGGGCCATCATTGAAAATTACAGCAGAGAAATAGATTTGTCTGTTTGGCTAAGTGAGATAAATGTCCCAGTCTAGTCAATTAAATCATCTTTAATGTGTTGTCAAAGATATTTTAACACAATGAGATCATTACTTCAACAGAAGACACTCTTCAAGTGAGTGCTTTCTTCAATATTGGCTATGATGGTCAAGTAAAGTTGCATTATCTCCTAAGATTGATATTACTCCATTTCTTATCACTTTTTAAGCAGTGTCTATTATTTCATTTTTCAAAGAATTTCTAAATGTTGTGTTCAAGCAAGTAAGGGAAGCAAAGAGTAGAAGAAAGATTCACAGGTCAATACATGGAGCTGGTTTTCTATTAATGGATTCAAAATACATTATTTTTGATTTTAGTATCTGTTACCTTTTTTTTCAGCCCAGATAATACCTCTTTTGTCAAATCTTCGGGAACTGAATTTATCCTCAAATACAAATGTAGGGATATCCACCTATCATCTTCTTAGCAGACTCCGATTTTTACCAAAACTGACTTCTGTGCTCCTCAGCAATTGTGCCTTGCAATATGATTCATTTCTATCTGTAGGTAAGAACACATTAAAATTCTGTCTTTGACTCCTTGTGTCCTCCTCCTCCTCTTTCTGGTAGAATTTGTTCCTCTTCCATATATAGTCTGCCTATAGAGGCAGACAGTCTTAAAATTAATTTCTGGGTCCATTATTAAAAAATATTCTTCAGGATGTCCAGTGTTAAAATATTTTGCTTCATTCTGTAAATTGAAGTCAAGTTTGAGTGTTCTTCTTTAATCATAATCTTTCATTCCTTTTAGTTCCTTCTAATGTCCAATTTTTAAAATTCAAAACAAAATTCCTTTGGGAAGGATTTTTTATGATTAATTTCCAAGTCTTTTAAATAAATTTAAAATTTATTGGGCCCTTAGTCCATTTGTACATTTCTAAAATCTAAAACCATCATAAAATGTGATCAGATGACTGCAAATGGACATAAATGCAGCCGTGTTGCTGAATGCCAAAGTGTGGTCATGTGACTGTGGGGGTGGGGTGACCGTTGGAACTTTGGAACTGTGTCATAACTTCCTTGTTCCAGGTACAACATAACTTTAAACAGTTGCTAAGCAATTGGTTGCAAGACAAGGACTACCTCAGCGGTATCAAACTTGCGGCCCGTGGGCCAGATGTATCATGCGCTGGCCATGCCCACGCCCTTTTTAGCGAAGGGGGAAAAGTCGTGATACGTCATGTGACGACAACGTGACGACATGAGTTTGACACCCCTTGACTACCCGAACAGGGTTTTGTTCCTTAGTAGTAATAAAAGAAGGTTCAGGAGGAATAAAATGTTGGAAAATCAGTTTGATATATTTAGATTAAATCTAATTTTGATGTATAGGGCTGCCTTTCTTTGAGAATATACAAAGGGTTGTTGTTAATCTTTTCAGCTGATGCTGTCTCTCATCTTCCTGAACTGAAGTTACTAGACCTTTCTTGGAATAAATGTGTTGGTGGGAACTTGAAGCTGATTCTGAAAGCTTTAAACCCTGATTCCAAGATCCAAATGTTAAGGGTGAGCAGCTGCAGCTTGGTGGATGAAGATATGATTGATTTGGGTAGGTACAGAATTGTATCCATCCCCTTTCATTCTTCCACACCTGTTCTGTAAAAACTACATTTCACTTTTGGTTTGTTCATTGGGTATAACATATCTCCTAAATATCACAGGAAGTTTGGTCAGGAGGATAGTGTCAAATGGCTCCCTTTTTATTGTGAACTAATCCTTAGCAACAATCTTTCCCAATCTAGTGTCTTCTAAACTGGTTTATTTTTTTATTTATTTTTATTTATTTTGTCAAACGTGTATATGATTACAGACAACGTATAAACATGATTGTGAATATATAAGAAGTACAAGCATGGTTATGAGTACATGATATTTTACGAATACATGGGGACGTTAGGACAGGGATGGTAGGCACGCTGGAGCGCTTATGCACGCCCCTTACAGACCTCTTAGGAATGGGGTGAGGTCAACAGTAGACAGTCTAAGGTTAAAGTTTTGGGGGTTTGGGGAAGAAACTACAGAGTCAGGTAATGTATTCCAGGCATTGATCACTCTGTTGCTGAAGTTGAATTTTTTGCAATCAAGTTTGGATCGGTTGACATTAAGTTTGTATCTATTGTGAGCTCGTGTATGGTGGCGGTTGAAGCTGAAGTAGTCATTGACAGGTAGTACATTGTGGCAGGTAATTTACAGTAGACAGTCTAAGGTTAAAGTTTTGGGGGTTTGGGGAAGAAACTACAGAGTCAGGTAATGTATTCCAGGCATTGATCACTCTGTTGCTGAAGTTGAATTTTTTGCAATCAAGTTTGGAGCGGTTTACATTAAGTTGTATCTATTGTGAGCTCGTGCATTGTTGCGGTTGAAGCTGAAGTAGTTATTGACAGGTAGCACATTGTAGCAGATAATTTTGTGTGCTACACTTAGGTCAGATCGAAGGTGGCGTAGTTCTAAATTTTCTAGGCCCAAAATTTAAAGTCTGGTGGCATATGGTATTCTGTTGCAAACAGAGGAGTGTAGTACTCTTCCTGTGAAATATCTCTGGACATTCTCAATTGTATTAATGTCCAATATATAGTGTGGGTTCCAGACAGATGAGCTGTATTCGAGAATTAGTCTAGCAAATGTTTTCTATGCTCTGGTTAAAAGTACA
>QLTV01000546.1:1341470-1357183 GCA_003457575.1 Thermophis baileyi
CATATTTTTTTTGAGGGGTTTTTAAAGTTTTTTTCTGGGCCAGTTTGTTTTTTCGCCAGAGAGATTTTTTTTTTTTTTGGAGCTTTATTATTGTTATGGGTAGTTTGTTTTTCCTGTTTTTGGGAGTTATTGGTGGTACGTATAGTTTAATGACTCTTTTGACTTCAAGTAAGAAAATGTTGTAGTGGTCTTAGGCAGTGTTACAGCCAGTGAATAGGGTTTGCCAATCCAGAGATGAGAGGTCAGTGTTTATGAGATCATAGTTGGCTTTTTTTAAATTATAACTGGGGATCCCATCATTATGTTGATTTTTGTAAGGGTGTATATTGAGACAAAAGTCAATCATGCTTCCCAGAACTCCTAGTAATAAAGATAAAGAGTCAAAATAAAAGGATTAACATTAGAATAAGCAACATAAAAATGACTCTGCGGTTTTCCAGATTTAGTTTAGGAAGATGGGGATTACTTAGAAAGCTAGCAAAAAGTCTTCAGTTAAAAGAGGCATTATAGTGCACAGGTTTGTTATCAAAGATTGATGTTTGGAGCCAATTGTCAATCTCTTTAGTCATGAGAGGGACCTGATAATAACTAAAAATGGCAGCCACTGACAGCAAGAGATCAGGTAATTATTATAAACTGTATTAAAAGTTTTAAAAAGAACATAAAAAGCCAATAAAACTAATACAGAATAAAGAAGGGGGGAAAGCAAACATGCAGAAAAGAAGAGAATAAAAAGAATTAGAAAAAGAGACCTTGGCATTCTTGGAAGGAAAGAAAACGTAATAGACCTAGAATCTTTATGTTTAGCTTTTGTGTGTAAAGCACACAGGAATTCTATGACAAGTGGTTAGGGCTTCTTCAGCGGTAACATGATTGGGAAAAAGTTCCCTAGCAACAGCAAGTTATAAGACATTGACATTTATTTAATTCTTATAAATAGGGAGCTCACATGAGTCTCCCCTCTCAATTTTATCCTCGTAATGCTGTGAAATAGACTAGCTTAATAAATAGTCATGTGCAAAATCCAACCTGAGAGTACACTTTGTATGTTTTTAAACCCATTATCTATATTTAGAATAAAATAGAATAGAATAACAGAGTTGGAAGGGACCTTGGAGGTCTTCTAGTCCAACCCCCTGCTTAGGCAGGAAACCCTATACCAGGGGTCTGCAACCTGCGGCTCCGGAGCCGCATGCGGCTCTTTGGGCCCTCTGCTGTGGCTCCCTGTCACTCTGTCGTGGCAGAGGGATGAAAGAGCCATCATCGTGTCACGGCAGTGGCATGGCCGGAGCCTTAGTGTGGGAGCGAAGCGCCCCTCTACTTGCCTTTATGTGGCAACAGCATTCCGCCTTCATTGTGGTACATTTGCTGTTGCGGCCAGCAAAGAGGGCTGGGAGAGAATGGCAGGGGCAGATCTTGCAGGGTGGGGGCCATCCCCCAAGCCTGGGCTTCCTCCTCCCTTGTCAGCGGGGCCAAGAGAAAGAAGGGGGCGGCGTGGGGAAGCGTTCCCCTCCCCCGCCGAGCACCGAGCACAACAGCCCGGTGGGAGGGAGAGATGGCCCGGCAGAAGCACCCCCATTGGCCAGTTGGACAGCAGAGAGGTGTGGCCTGGCTNGCAGAAGCGGCCCAATTGGGGAGTTGGATGGCAGAGAGGCCTGGCCCGGCTCTCACAGCGGAATGCTGTTCACCGCCTTTGAAACATGCTGCGTTCTGTTTCCTGTTCCTTCCCTGGGCAGCGATGGCTGGGGCCGTGGGGGGGGGGGAAAAGCAGAGGCATCAGGGCTTCTCCCCCCCCCAGCAAGCCAGGCCTGGAGGAGCACGGAGAGTTGCAGGCGAGTGGCGGAGGGTCAGAAGATGCGCTCCGACGTCACCCCAACACACGTTTCCAGCGCGCGCTTCTCTGTCCCAAAGTAGGATTGAGTGGGGAGAAGCAGGGGGAAGGGGGAAGGGTAGGAGGGAAGGAGAAGCCCGGCTGGCTTTCCTTTGGTGTGGGGTGGGGGGAAGACCCAATACCCCCTCCATGGCCTGCCCGCTGCTCTTGCAGAGCCTTGCACAGCACAGTTTAAGCTTTGTGGCACCCCCTTAGATATTGGAACGCTGCTATCATGTCACTCCTAGTCCTTCTTTTCATCAAATTAGACATACCCAGTTCTAGCAACCGTTCTTTATATATTTTAGCCTCCAGTCCCCTAATCATCTTTGTTGCCCCTAATTTCTTTGATTGTTTCTTTCAGCTTTGATCATCCAGGATGGGCATCTGGCTCAGCTAAAGAACCTGGACCTCAGCTATAATAAGAGTATTTCAGACCAAGGATGGGAGACCTTCTGCATAAGCCTATCTGCTCTTGGACAACTTTCTGAATTGGATATTAGCTGTCGTCCTTCATCCTGGCGTGGCTGTGGGGAATGGCTTGGGAAGCTGTTGGATGCCCTATCTCGGATACTTCTGTTCACAGACCTAGAACTAAATGGTTGGCTTCTTTCTGCAGCTCAGCAAAAGCTACTTGAAGATTTCAGGTTGAATAAGAAACGAAATGTCCATTGCAATCTTTGATACGGAGCCTAAAATTTTGGAGTAGCATACAAATGGTTAGTTGGTGGATTGATACCTGTTTTCTCCAAATTTACCTAAAATGCTACAGCAGGGGGTCTCTAGACTTGGCAGTTTTAAGATTTGTGGATTTCAACTTCCACAATTCCTTAGCCAGCCAAAAGGTTAGAGAGGAAAGGTGGAGAACTATGTCTATTATCTAAGATAACAGTTTCCTAGTCATTTGTGTCTGACTCTAGAGGACGGTGGCTATCCATTTCTTGACTGAGGAAGCCAGCGTGGTCCGAAGACAATTTCCGTGGTCATGTGGCCAGCATGGTTATACACTTACTTGAGGATTTCAGATTAGATATTAGACATCTAATATCTAGTCCTCATCTATTGATGGGTTGGATAGTCAATTCAACCTCTCTTCAGGCTTCGCATCCCAACCAAATGAAATGTTCTTTGATCAATTAAAAAAAAGAACTTATTTACCTCTAAAGATAAACAGGGATTTAAAAAAAAAACAATACTCATTTGTTTGTGTTTATTCCTCTTGTTCTTTTTCTTGCAGGCTTTCCAAAGGCCCTGTACAGCCCCAAGAAATAATTATTTCTTCTTGCTTTTGGGTTTTTCTTTCTCCTTGCCTTTCTTCTCTTTTTTCTCTTTCTTGACCTTCTTAATCATTTTCAGGATCTCTGAATAGGCTCCAACCCCTTTGCGCACCATTAGGCCACGCCACCAAGCCTGGACCTGTGGGAATGAGGGAATAATTAATACCCCAATGTGGTTAGCAGTTGTTATGTCCTTGGTTCCCAAGAGAAAGTATTTTGTTTTGGCTACAAAACCTCATCTATCTCTATTCCCCCCCTCCCTATCCCTCAGCTCAAGTGTGGCAACACTGAAGCCTCAAAACGGCCCCAGTCAGGTCAGGTCAGCTTCAGTGTTGACAGGTCCCTTCTAAGAGGTTTGCCATGCCCCCATTCCTTTTATGGACTCAGCTGTCTTTTGCAGGTAATCCTCAACTTACGACTTGGTTGCTTAGTCTGTGTGACAGACATACCCAGGGGATCTGAATTCAAAGTTCCAACAGTCGCCCCCCCTCCCCCCACCGGTCACATGACCACACTTTGGATGCTTGGCAACCAGACAGAATTTATAGCCGTTTACAGCGTCCCACAGTTTCATTACTGCATTTTATGAAAGTTTTTCTGAAACCAGCATTTCCTTCTGGTTTTCAATAAAATCACACTCATAGTGAACCACTGATTTGCTTAATGACTGTGGATTCACTTAACAACCACAGTGACTTACTTAATGTCCAATACAAAAAAGGCCGTAAAATCAGATGGGTCATGTAACCGACCCACTTTACGACTGTCACGTGTTACAATTGTGATGCACAGGCTCCATTAGCGTCATAACCTGAGGACTACCTGCAATGGGTCATTGCCAGTAACTGCAGCTCTTCCTCCTATCTCTCCAAATCATTCCCACATGCCATTGCATATAATTATTTACACATAATCCTGTTGTTACATTCTT
Source organism: Thermophis baileyi (assembly GCA_003457575.1). Lineage (NCBI taxonomy): Eukaryota > Metazoa > Chordata > Lepidosauria > Squamata > Dipsadidae > Thermophis > Thermophis baileyi. Next base: position 1,345,549 of record QLTV01000546.1, read on the forward strand.
ATGAGTGCAATATGTAGTTTGATCATAAGAATTAAGGATCATAGCATTTTTTTCCAGGAAAGACACTCTTGATCCAAATCATGTTGCTCCAACTGTTTAAGATATTAGGGATGAACAACGTTTCATTAGATATTTAACCTGTTCTCCTGTATGCTTTCTGACTGTCCTCCTTCTCCCAACGTCATACCTTTACGGCCGTCTCTTTTGTTTGTCTTCTCTGTCGAAAATATTCCCGTACAGCTGACAACCCTTGACTGAACACCTCCACTGGTGGGGTCATCAGAGGATTCCCTTCCAGCGATAGAACTTGCAATTTTTCTAGGCTGTCCAAGTCCTCTGGGATTTGAAATAATTGGTTGTTATGGAGTAATAGCTTCTGCAAACCTAAAGACAAATCAGAAATAAAAAATGAAATGGCGTAATGAGCTAAGTTGGCTAAGGAGACCAATAATTTTCTTTGTGTATGTCTTTTTCTTTTTTACCTTGTAGTTGGCATATGGAGTCAGGCAGTTCTATAAGAAGGTTGTTATGAGCGTCAAGTATTTCCAGGTTATTCAATAATCTTATGCTTGATGGAAGATACTCCAAGAAGTTGTTTTCGATGTACAGTTCCTTTAAATTCTAAGGGGGAAATGCACATGTCCATTTGGCCAGATGTGGCTACTGACTTGTCCAGAAACCCAAGTAATCTTCAGAAAAATGTAATGTGAAGCCACATATAATTTTAAATGGGGAAAAAAAGGCAAAACTGAATCTGCAGGCCCTTCCACAGCTGACTAATCACTCAAGATGATTGTCTCCTGAATCTTTGCCACCTCCATTCCTTTGCCCCAAAAGTATCTTAGAGTCTACCTGCTAAGCAACCTCTCAGGTAAGTCAGCAATCCTTCTCTCTCCCTAGAAAACCAGTTGAAAAGTAGCACCATCAGATGGTATTCTGATGCCTGCCAGGTGGCTGCCTTGCTGTTTTGAACTTGCAGTGAAGAGATAAAACACAAGGATCAGCTTATGGGGAAATCACAATTTACAAACCAACACTCAGCTCAGACAGGGATGATAAGAAAACAACATCAAGATATGGAGGGCCAGTTTGGTCTAGTGGTCAAGGCACCAGGCTAGAAAGTGGAAGACTGTCCGTTCTAGTCCTGCCTTAAGCAAGAAAGCCATCTGGATCACTTTGGACTGGTCACTCTTTCAGCCCAACTCACTTCACAGAATTGTTGTTGTGAGGGAAATAGGAGGAAGGAGTAGTAGATACGTTTGTCACCTTGAGTTATTTATAAAAATAATAAAGGCAGGATACAGAAAAAATAAACGCTGATAATATCATGGTGCTTCAAAAAGGGAAATTCTAAGACTTTGATGACAACAGAATCCCATCCATCAGTATTTTTTACCCCACATCTCCAGAGTAAATGCTGAAGAGGGATCTTAGCAGCAGTTTCTCTGTGGCAACATTTCGTGAGGACCTACAGGTAGTCCTCAACCTATAATCATTAGTTTAGTGACTGTTCAAAGTTACAACAGCACTGAAAAAAGTGACTTATAGCCGTTTTTCACACTTACGACCATTAGAGCATCCCCATGGTCATATAATCAAAATTTAGAAGCTTGGCACCTGGCATGCAATTAGGATAGTTCCAGTGTCTTAGGGTCATCCAATCACCTTTTGTGACCTTCTGACAAACAAACTGTGAGGTTCCATGTAATGCACCCGTCACAAACTCAGTGAGGAAGCCAGATTCACTTTAACAACTGTGTTACTAACTTAACAACTGAAGTGATTCACTTAACAACTGTGGCAAGAAAGGCCATAAAATGGGGCAAAATTCACTTAACAAGTGAAATGTGTTTGAATATTAGTAGCTCAGGTTGGTAGTTAGGCTGTTGGTGTGAGCTCCCAGCTTCGCAATTTGGTTGCAAAAGTTTCATCACCATTCGAGGAGACATAGTTAGTGTGTTTTGAATTGTGCTCGCCTGTCAGAAGAAACTATCAAACAAGCCGCTTGTTTGATAGTTTCTTCTGACAGACGAGCACAATTCAAAATGCACTGATGATGTCTCCTCGAATGGTGATGAAACGTTTGCAACCAAATTGCCAAACTCGGAGCTCAAACCAACAGCCTCAATTAACAACTGTCTTGCTTAGCAACAGAAATGTTGGGCTCAATTGTGGCCATAAGTGGAGGACTACCTGTACAGAATACCCTGACTGATGCCAAACTCAGTTCTGCACAGCATTTGCAACCAAAGCATCCTATAAATTTATCAGGGTAAGCTTTGGGTTTTTTTTTTTTAAAAGAAGAATGCAGCTCACTTTGAACAGTGAAAACCTGCTAACTACTTAGCTTCAGTGGCATCATCAGAATTTTTTTCTTTCTGCAAACAATGACTAATAAGTATGCATATGTGTTCTTTATTTTTTCTAATTACTGCAGTGAACAATAACCTGAGAAATGGGGAACCTGGAGAACAAGTCGGATGAAAACTTTATACCAATGTTCCCTGTAACAGTAGAAAACGCTGCGTGGCAGTTAGAAACTGGCGCACGGTGCTTTCTTTTCATGTGCGCAGGCGCGCAGGCGCGCAGCCTCTGCCATTAGAATTGAAAACTGCCATTAGAATTGAAAACTGCCATTAGAAAATTGAAAACTACCGCGCGGCGTTCTCTCGTTACGTGTGCGGCCGCGTGGCCGCGCACCTTAGAGGGAACAGTGCTTTATACAATCTTGATCTTGGCCAAAAGTCCAAGAGGCAATGAATCGGTGTTTCTCAAACTCACCAACTTTAAGATATGTGGACTTCAACTCCCAGAATTCCCTAGCCAATATGGCTGGGGAATTCTGGGAGTTGAGGTCCACATATCTTAAAGTTGCTGATATAGATAAACACTGTCTCGATGAAGAGTTTTCTAGGCCTGCTGTTTACATTGCAAATGTCTTTACTTCAATTTGTATGTTAGTACTTTTTCTTACCTGCAATTGGCTAATATTCTCTGGTAACTCTGTTAATTTGATCCCTCTATCTTGTCCCAGGTAGAGTGTCTCTAGTGATGCAATGTGGAATATTTCCTCAGGGAACGAAATGAACCTGTTGCCGGTTAGACCAAGGCTTTTTAGCTGATAAAGCTTATTTACGGCTGGAGGTATCTTGATGTTTTCAAAATACAAATTTGGGAAAATACATATTATTCAGTTTGTACATTTTAAATGGGTTCTAAAAGTTGAATGAATTGCTCATTGATTACCAAGTACCCTTTTATATGCCAGTATCTTCTAAAACAAGGAAACCACCAAGGTATCTACAGGTGATTCACAAACATCAAGATGACAGCTGTGACCACCTGATTATGGTCCCCCTCTTAACTTTCTTCCGGCAGACATCCCTGGAGACTACAAAGTTGAATTCTTCAAGATTCTAAAAGTTATTCTCTTTCTCCTTTTTAAACTTCTATTTCCCTCATCACCCTCAGTATGTGATGCCTGTTGAGTCTTCTAGCACCTTAAGAAAAAAGTTAATAACTCCAGCGGAAATATAATAATAAAAAATGATGTCCTTTTAGAAGACCCCAGGATATTTTATTCTGCCTGGAAATCAGTGGTGGGTTTCTACCGGTTCACCCCGGTTTGGGCGAACCGGTAGCAGCGGCAGCGGGAGGCTCCACCCACCTGCCCGGATGTCATCACGGACATTCTGTGCATGCACAGAAGGTTCTGCACATGTGCAGAAGCGTTGCACATGTGCGCGCTCCCGTTACCAAACTGATAGCAAAGGTAAGTGAAACCCACCACTGCTGGAAATGTGAATCAAGTCACCAACCACCAGAAGTGCATTTATTTATTTATTTATTTATTTATTTACCGGTATTTATTTATCATTCATTCATTCATTCATTCATTCATTCATTCATTCATTCATTCATTCATTCATTCATTCATTCATTCAAATGAAAATTATAAATTTGAACAAGCAAAATGAAAAGAAATTAAAATGTAGATACGTTAGTGCACTTATGCAGGCTCCCTTAGGGAGTCCCAAAGGTGCTTTTTCAGGAGGCAACTGGACTTTCTTGTTTTTTTCTTTTGAAAAAAGAAAAAAAAGCTCTGAGCTGAAGAAGCTTCTTGGATGAAAAGAGAAACGTCTTCAAAAGAAAAAAACAAGAAAGTCCAGTTGCCTCCTGAAAAAGCACCTTTGGGACAACCATGACCTGGATGACTGGGAATCTCTACAGGCTCCCTTAGGAAGTTTTTAAATACGGGGTGAAGTCCACAGAAATTAAGTTAGAATTAAAAACTAAAAGTTAGTGGTTGAGACAACTGCATTGAATAAGATATTCCAGACCTTGACAACTGTTACAAAAATTGAATTTTTTACAATTGAGCTTAAGATGGTTTACTGTACATTAAGTTTAAAGCGATTGTTCACACATATTACATTACGATTAAAACTAAAGAAGTCATTTACAGATAAAACGATATGTGCAATTTTATATGCAATACTTATCGAATACATATATGTTTGGATCTCAATTCAACCACAATTTTCAACTGACTGGCAGTCACAAGATTTGTTGCCCTAATACAGGGCTCCCTAACCCCTGGGCTGTGGCCCATTACTGGGTCGTGACCTATTTGGATTTGGGCCGTGTGAGTGGCTGGCTGGAGGGCGTGAGCAGCAGGCCAGCAGGCCCTCATGTGTGTACGTGCCAGCCCGCTGCTTGTGCAAATTGAACTGTATGCATGTGCACCGGCCTGCCACTCACGTGGCCCAGTCCCCCCCCCTCACTCCCTAGCTGGGCCGCCAAGCCACAAAGATTGGGGACCGCTGCCCTAGTACATCTGGAAGGGATGAGAATGCTCTTGGGACAGGTTTCTAAAAACACATTTCATGGAGGTCCACCAGGGTTTTGTTGGAAGGAAAATCCATCTGGTTCAGTTCCAAGCTGGGAGAAAGGCGCTGGAAATAAAATGGAAGCTGGAGGCTGATTGGAAAGAAGGTCAATTTATTGATGAACAGAACCACCAGGGTTTATGGTTCTGGGGCAGCTGACCAAAATGGAGTTGAGAATGGGTGGGTTTTATACCTTTTGGATCCCTGCAGATGGATTTTCCTTCCAACGGTGGCCTACCACAGGCTGAAGGAAACTGCAAGGTATGGTCCAAACGGTTTGCAGCCATAATGGCACAGTGGAAGCTCCACCAATTTTGTGTGTCCCACATGAAACACACGTAACAAACAGATGGAGCAATCTTGACATTTATGATTGCAACCTGTGGACACCCCTGCACAGACTCCCCACATTTATTGACTCAAGTCTGCATATTACCTCAGCCCTATGTGGGGAGAGAGAGCTGAGCTAACAAGCAGATCTTGGCCACCTGAGCTCAAGTGGTAAATAAAAAACATTAATTTCTGACTGCACTTTTTAATACAATATTTTGTTACAAAGGTCTTTTAAAATTAAGGGGATAGAAAAGCACACACATTGCAACTATTACTATCATTATTTTACTTGCCAAAAAGCATAAGTTCTCATGTTTTTAAGATGAAAATGTATCTGTGTATGTTTATGTGTGTGGAATTGTTGGTTTAACTGAGTGGTCCTTATATTTTCTAAATTTTTATTTTGTATTTGACAATTTAAACTTTGAGAAGTGCCCCTAGCAAGTAAGATTCTGCACTTTTACCTCTATACATCTTTTATACTTTTAGGCACACCCCACAAAATATATCAGTGGTTTTCAGTGATATAAATCTTGTAACAATCTACAATTATTGATCCTTTTAAAAAGTATTTAAGGATATTTTAAGTGAATTTTAATTTACTATGGGAGGTGATCTGACTGGGAGAAGTAGGATAGAAATATGATGGATAAATACCTCACTTATCTGATTGTCATCCAGGGACAATATCTCCAGATTTTCCATTGCACAAATCTGTACTGGAAATTCTTCCAGAAGATTTTGACTTAGATCTAAAATTATTGTATTGGTTAGTTTTCCAAAAGAAGGGTGTAACGCTTTCAGGCCACAGTTCTTCAGATAAATTATAGTAAGGCATTTCCAGTGCCGTAATGGACGTGGAAAACTAGCCAGGGTGTTCCCCGATATGCTAAATTCCTTCATTTCTGTCAATTGCTTTAAACTTCGAGGGAGTTTGTACAATTGATTTGTTGACAAATCAAGGACAGACAGTTTGCAACACTTGCTCATTGAATCGGGCACCATTGTCAGCTTGTTACAGGCGAGATAAAACTGAGATAAATTCCGCAGGGATGAAATTTCATCAGGAATGACACTCAGATTATTTTTCTCAAGGTCTATAATTTCTAGATTATGAAGTTGACAAAGTTCCAAGGGAAAATGTTCAAATCCATTCTCTTTTAGATAGAGCTCTTGAAGTTTGGTAAAATTCACTATTTCCTTGGGAAGACATTTTAGATTGTTGTTAGAGAGTCCCAGCAGCTTCAAGTGATGAAGATGTCTGCAGATTTCCAGGGGAAATTCATCCAGATTTAAATCATAGAATCGGAGATGAGAAAGGGACCGTATTTTACTGATGACTGTAAGTGAATTGTAAGGAAGTGGATTACTGCTCAGATCCAGACTTCGGAGACATTTCAGGTCTCCCAGTTCCTCACATAGCTCTGATATCCAGTTCTTATTCAAATAAAGAACCCGTATATTCTTAAGATTACTTATTGCTCCTGAGATGCTACAAATTTCATTTTTTTCCAGATGTAGTTCCTCTAGGTCTTCCAACTCAAACACTTGCCATGGGATGGTTTTCAATTTCCTGTTGGCTAAATCAACGAAAAAAATTCGGTCTGTGATTTGCACTGGAACCAGAATTTCCTCTTTTGATTCTTTGTTTCCCAAAACTTCGTGTATTATCCTTTCAACTTCATTCAAATTCCCTTCCTCTGCTGTTGCCAGGTTCTCACATTCTAGAATGGCAGGGAAAATTTCGGAGCGGAGAGCAGATGCTTTTGCAATATAAGAGCTCTTGCAGACACCAATCGGAATGTAACTGTTTTCCCAGGAGGAGAAAGAGAAACAAGTTTTCAGCCATGTCTTAGAATACAGGGGGTCCTCAACTTACAACTATTTGTTTAGCAGCTATTCAACATCACATCGGCATTGGAAAAAAATGAGTTATGACCAATTCTCACATTTACAATGGTCAGAGCATCACATGGTCAAAATTCAGGCACTTAGCAACCAGCATGAATTTATTATGGTTGTTGCAGTGTCCCAGGGTCACACACACTCCTTCTGTGACTTTTCCCAAGTGATTTTTGACAAGCAAAGTCAACTGGGGGGAGGGGATGAAGTCATTTAATGACCATGTGATTTAGTTAACAACTGCAATGTTTTGCTTAAAGCAAAAAAGATCGTAAAATTGGACATGACTCACTAAACTGCCATGCCTTAGCAATGTAAATGCTTTCCAATTGTTGTCATAAATAACGGATTATCTCTACCTAAAATATTGCATTACTACATTCTACAGGAAAGGTGTGATCTAAAATTAATGGATCTAGTAACCAATGAAAGAGATTTTATAAAAAGAGATTTGAACCGTTTTTTTATATTCTGTGTATCTGTGTATAAAGAATGAGATGTGTAACAATTTTTGACATATTTTGCCGAATGAGGAAGACATTTTTTCCCTTTCTAGACAACCACAAATTTAGGTTCAGCTACTCACAATAGAAAAAACTACTGCCTCCTATGTAAAAAAGAAAGTAACTTATTTCAGATATTTGGAGCAGGTTTTGCTTAAAACCTTCTGCAATGGGTGTCTGCTTTGCTTTCAGTTGCAGTTTGATATCAAAACAAAGAATGTTGATTATTATGTTACTATATATACTTCTGCTCCTCTGAACAGAATAAAGTTAAAATTTTAATGGTTTCTGGGTTTTCTACGGAGGAAAGTATATAGTATAATCCCAAAGGTGTTGTTCAGAGGCAACTGGACTTTCTTGTTGTTTTCCTTAAAAATGTTTCACTTCTCATCCAAGAAGCTTCTTCAGTTCTGGCTGAATGGTGGGGAATGGATGGGTTTATATTCTTAGCAATCATCCGGTTGTTAGCACTCTTAGCTGTTTGCACTCTCATTCAGGTGATCCTGAGGGTGAAGATAAAGCCCCAAATGTCCTCAATGACTCTCAGACTAAAATGAGGACCCAGATTGTTGGGGGCAATATGCTGACTCTGTGAACCGCTTAGAGAGTGCTGTAAAGCACTGTAAAGCGGTATATAAGTCTAAGTGCTATTGCTATTGCTATTGCTAAAAGAGCTAATGACCAATCTTCAGAGTGCTAATACTGTAAAGCAGTGTTTCACAACCTTGACAACTTTAAGATCTGTGGACTTTGATTCCAAGAATTCTTCAGCCAGTGTGGTGGAACCACTGGTTGAAGGAGGGGGGACTCTAAGGGGAGGAAAAGAACATTCCAGCATGGAGTTGATATGAGGGAGGACACTTCTGAGATCAAACTATTAAATCTATTTCTGCCATTTTTCAAGGGTCATTCTGTCAATCTTGCAAGATTCTTATAAAGAGGTGTTTGACAATAAAGGAATGCTTTGGTCTATTCACAAAGTTGTTTTGGTTACTTCACGGAATTTGGGGAATTCTGGGAATTAAAGTCCACAGATCTTAAAAGTTGCCAAGGTTGAGAAACACTGTTGCAAAATATTGTTTCAAATTTTTAGAAAAAATAATTAGGAACAATACCCTAGAGTTTTATTTGATGTGAGACCATACATAAAGGTAAAGGTTCCCCTCGCACATGCGTGCTAGTCGTTCCCAATTCTAGGGGGCGGTGCTCATCTCCGTTTCAAAGCCAAAGAGCCAGCGCTGTCCGAAGACATCTCCGTGGTCATGTGGCCGGCATGACTAAACGCCAAAGGCACACGGAACGCTGTTACCTTCCCACCAAAGGTGGTCCCTATTTTTCTACTTGCATTTTTTACGTGCTTTCGAACTCCTAGATTGGCAGAAGCTGGGGCAAGTAATGAGAGCTTGCTCCATTACGTGGCACTAGGGATTCGAACCGCTGAACTGCCAACCTTTCAATCGACAAGCTCAGCGTCTTAGCCATAACTGGGCTCAATTGAGACAAAAGTGTGATGAAATGACATAAAAGAGGAAAACTCTTCTTCTCTGGAAATAGGAACAGTAATTATTTTTAATCCCTGCAAGTTTCCACTTGCTTCCTGACCTAACTGCCGGATTCTAGGACGTTTGCCTTTTTCAAATAAAGATTGAATCTGATTCGCTGATGTACCACTGATGTCATACACTAAGCTGTTAACGGTTGACATTCGTACTAAAGACTAAGGATAGGCAGAAACTGATATTAAGGAGGTAGAAAAAGAAAAAAAAATAATCTCCTCAACCTCGACCCAACAAAGTTCCCCCAAGGACAGTTCCATTTCAGAGTCAACCTCAGCTTCCAAGGTATCGTTATAGAAAAATGTTGGAAATAAAGCCAGTAGATCAATAGAAGCTTTGCATATACTCAATTATTTAAATGTTGGTTTTCTTGAGCTGATATACAGAACCCAAACTTAAGAGCTAAACCATTCCCAAGGTAGCTTATAACAGTACAATTGTCCTGAGAAACTGACAGGTAGCATCCCAAAGGTGCTTTTTTCAAGAGGCAACTGGACTTTCTGTTTTTTCTTTGAAGACGTTTCACTTCTCATCCAAGAAGCTTCTTCAGCTCTGACTGGATGGTGGGGAATGGAAAGATTTGTACTCCTTGTATTTATACTCCTTGTATATACTCCTACATCCAGCTATCTGCTTCACCTTAGATTTCTACAACCATGTGACCTTGAGGTGCACTGAGATTGCAATTCAAAACCAGGATTCTCACCAGTTTAGATGGATGGACAGGCTCAGAGGTGGGTTCCTCCCGGTTCGCACCAGTTCTATAGAACCGGCAGCAAACCGCTGGTGATGTCATGGAGCCGGTTCTGTCGGAGCCGGTCCGTGGACACCGCCATCTTTATTTTGGAATATATTTTTTGGGGGGAAATTTTTTGGGGGGGAATTTTTTACTATTTTTTTTTCTTCTGCGCATGCGCAGAAGCCGAGTCCCCGGCACTGCGCATGCGCTGCCATCTTGTTTTCAGCTCTTTTTGGGGGGGCATTTTTTTTGGATTTTTCAGCACTGCACATGCGTGCGCGCTCGCGTGGTGCGGCCATGCGGTGCGCAATGCGCACGCAGCCACGCGGCGCAGGAGGAAGCGAACTGGCAGTGAGGTAAGTTAGAACCCATGCCTGGACAGGCTTTATGTCAGTGCTGGATGATGGTCCTGATTCAAAGGGGAAACGTGGTTTGAACCATATGTGGCCAAACATTGCAGCCATTGGCAATTGAAGAATCAGTGTATTTTCCTGTGCGAGGCCAGGAAAGGATTCATCAAATTTAAGGAAGGCAATTATTTCCTTTAATAGTATGAAAGGTCCCTAGCAGATCTGACCATTCAATACTGAGATACGACATTCTGTCAGAGACACAGGACAGAATTATACATTTGGTCAGTGATGGGATTCAATTTTTTTTTACTACTGGTTCTGTGGGCATGGCTTGATGGGCATTGCGTGGCTTGGTGGGCGTGGCAGGGGAAGGATACTGTAAAATCTTCATTCCTACCCCACTCCAGGGGAAGGATACTGTAAAATCTCCATTCCCTCCCCACTCCTGGGGGAAGGTTACTGCAAAATCCCCATTTCCTCCTGATCAGCTGGGACTCGGGAGGCAGAGAATAGATGTGGGTGGGGCCAGTCAGAGGTGGTATTTACCGGTTCTTCGAACTACTCAAAATTTCCGCTACTGGTTCTCCAGAACTGGTCAGAACCTGCTGAATCCCACCTCTGCATTTGGTGCATATTACCAGATTGGGTTCAGGGGTGGGTTCCTACCGGTTTGGACCAGTTTGCCTGAACCGGTAGCGACCTGCTAGTGACGTCATCAGAACCGGATCGGTGGTTGCCGGTCCATGGGGGCCGCCATCTTTTTTTAAAAAAAATTCTATTTTTTTTAAAAAATTTTTCTGAGCATGCTCAGAAGGTGACTTCCAGCACTGTGCATGCGGTCGCCATCTTTTTTTGGCTTTATTTATTTTATTTAATTTTTTTTTTCAAATTGAAGCCTAGCGTAGCACCTCTACTTAGGATCGAACTCACAACCTCCTGATTGTGAGGCAAAAGTTCTACCTCTAGGCCACAGCAGCTATGATTAGAGAGTGGTTGATTCTGCCTGCTACTAAGTAGCTGGGTTTTTTTTTCTTTATGCTTTTAATGGTTTTTTTAAAAGGATATTTTATTGTTAATTTTTTTCAGGGCATTTCATTGTCATTTAAAAAAATATTGTTTTTAGGAAATGTTTTATTTGTAATGGAGTATCCTGCTTTTAAGTGCAGGTTGGTCCTTGACTTAGAACTGTGTCACTTAACAACTGCAGGGATGCATGCATCTTAGCATCTCCTGGTATTAGTCCAAAGCAGGGGGCCCCAAACTTGGCAACTTTAAGACTTGTGGACGTGAGCTCCCAGATTTCTCCAGCCAGCTATGCTTGCTGGAGAATTCTGGGAGTTGAAGTCCACAAGTCTTAAAG
>QLTV01000546.1:1368342-1380555 GCA_003457575.1 Thermophis baileyi
CACAACAATACACGAGCACACAATAGATACAAACTTAATGTAAACCGCTCCAAACTCGACTGCAGAAAATACGACTTCAGCAACAGAGTGATCAATGCCTGGAATTCACTACCTGACTCTGTGGTTTCTTCCCCAAACCCAAAAAACTTTAACCTTAGACTGTCTACTGTCAACCTCACCCCATTCCTAAGAGGTCTGTAAGGGGCGTGCATAAGCGCACCAGCGTGCCTACCGTCCCTGTCCTACTGTCCTATTGTCCTCATCTATCTGTATTCACTTTGATTATGTTTATGTTTATACCTATACCTGCTATCTTGTACATGTTTGACAAACAAACAAACAAACAAACAAATAAACAAACAAACAAATAAATAAATAAATAAATAAATAAATAAAACCTTAAAATTGTTGGAGTACCCACAATTTCTGGAGGCAAGTTGTTCCACTGATTAATTTTTCTCACTGCCAGGAAACTTCTCCTTATTTCTGTGTTGGTCCTCTGCTTCTTTAGTTTTTATCCATTGCTTCTTGTCCTGCCTTCAGGTGCTTTGGAAAATAGGTAGACCTCCATCTTCTTTGTGGCAGCCCCTTAGATATTGGAACACTGCTATCATGTCACCCCAGTCCTTCTTTTCATTAAACTAGACACACCTAATTCCAGCAACCATTCTTTATACGTTTTAGCCTCCAGTCCCCTAATCATCTTTGTTGCTCTTTTCGGCACTCTTTCTAGATTCTCAACACCATTTTTTTACATGGATTATGTAGATGGATTATGTGCCTAACATCACATTACATCACAACCTACTCTCTAACAAGCAGTTTGGCTTCAGAAAAAAATTGTCCTGCAATCTGCAACTCTTACACTGCAAAAACATATAGACTTCACAACTCGACCAGGGTAAAACAATAGACGCAATTTATATAGACTTCTGTAAAGCCTTTGATTCAGTGTTACATGACAAACTACTTCTAAAACTAAAATCTTATGGCATTTCCGGTTCCCTGCATAAGTGGATAGCTGCGTTCCTATCAAACAGGCAACAAGTAGTCAAAATAGGGAACACCCTATCAAACGCTGCACCTGTTAATAGCAATGTCTCCCAAGGTAGCGTTCTAGGACCCACACTCTTTATACTTTACATAAATGACCTTTGCAATCATATTATAAGCAACTGCGTCCTCCTCGCTGATGATGTAAAACTATTCAACTCCAACGACAATGCTGATACCCTGCAAAAAGACCTTGACTATGTGTCAGAATGGTCAAACAATTGGCAACTCCAAATCTCAACCAACAAATGCTCTGTCTTACACATTGGCAAAAAAAAATAAAAATCAGAACACAAAATACAAGCTGGGCGGATACGACCTCGTAGACGACCCTCACTCTGTCAAGGACCTTGGAATACTCATCTCTAATGATCTAAGAGCCAGAGCTCACTGTAACAGCATTACCAAAAAAGCCATTAAAAGTTGTTAACCTAATCTTGCGTAGCTTCTTCTCTGGTAATATTGAGCTACAAAACCTTTGCTAGACCAATTCTTGAATACAGCTCATCTGTCTGGAACCGGCACTGCATATCAGACATTAATACGATTGAGCGAGTCCAGAGATATTTCACGAGAAGAGTCCTCCACTCCTCTGCTCGCAACAGAATACATTATGCCAGCAGACTTGAACTTTTGGGCTTAGACAACTTAGAACTACGTCGCCTTAGAACCGATCTAAATGTAGTTCATAAACTTATCTGCCACAATGTCCTACCTGTCAATGAATACTTCAGCTTCAACCACAACAATACACGAGCACCGGAGGTGGGTTCCTGCCAGTTCAGACCGGCTCTATAGAACCGGTAGCGGGAATTTCCCCCCGCTCGCCGAACCGGCAGCGATGGCCGCCCCCGAACTGGCTCTTGTTTTTTGCTTCTGCACACATGCAGAAGCTGTTTTTTGCTTCTGCGCATGCGCAGAAGCTTGGTTTTTAGCACTGTACATGCGCCTGCACCCACACGGCGCATGAGGAAGCGAACCGGCAGGGAGGTAAGTCAGAACCCACCCCTGATGAGCACACAATAGATACAAACTTATGGTAAACTGCTCCAAACTTGATTGCAGAAAATACAACTTCAGTAACAGAGTTGTCAATGCCTGGAATGCACTACCTGACTCTGTGGTTTCTTCCCCAAACCCCCAAAAGTTTAACCTTAGACTGTCTACTGTTGACCTCACCCCATTCCTAAGAGGTCTGTAAGGGGCGTGCATAAGCACACCAGCGTGCCTACCATCCCTGTCCTAATATTCCCTTTTATTCGTATCCATTTCATGTATTCATAATCATGTTTATACTTATATCTGTTATGTAATACATGCTTGATGAAATAAATAAAATAAATAAAATAAATAAATAAATACATCGTTAAAATTATAATATTAATTTTAAATTAAATTAAATTATTAAATTAAAATAAAATATTAAAATGATAAACTTTAAAATTAATAAAGATTGCTAAGGAAGGAAGAAGACACAAACGGGGCAGAGGAAGAATCTTCTCTCAGTCCAACTACCTCCGGCATGGAACGTCCCCATCGGGGGCCCAAATCAATCGGCAGAGCCAGGCTTTAAGGCTAAGAAAATGGGGGTGGATCTCACCTCGAAGGGCACAATGTTTCAAAGAGCAGGAGCTACTACAGAAAAGGCTCTTCTGGACCCCACCAGCCAGGGTCCTCAGTATATTCCCTCTGCCAGCATGGGTCAATCCCATTGGAGTGAGAACATTCCTCAGGTAACCTGGACCTATAATTACACTTGCAACAAGCTTCTCCCCCTCTTAATGGCAATTAGATGATTTTAGAAAAAAGTCTAAGTTTCCAAATATATGGTTCTCAGCCTTGACAACTTTAAGATGTGCGGACTTCAACTCCCGGAATGCATCTTGGTTGAGGAATTCTGGAAGTTGAAGTCCTCCACACACCTAAAAGTTGTCAAGATTGAGAAACACCTTGATATAGAATGTCAGCAGGGGTGAAATTCAGCAGGTTCCGACAGGTTCTGGAGAACCGGTAGCGGAAATTTTGAATAGTTCGGAGAACCGGTAAATACCACCTCTGACTGGCCCCACCCCCATCTATTCTCTGCCTCCCGAGTCCCAGCTGATCGGGAGGAAATGGGGATTTTGCAGTAACCTTCCCCCAGGAGTGGGGAGGGAATGGGGATTTTGCAATATCCTTCCCCCAGGAGTGGGGAGGGAATGGGGATTTTGCAGTATCCTTCCCCTGAGTGGGGAGGGATTGGGGATTTTGCAGTAACCTTCCCCCAGGAGTGGGGAGGGAATGGGGATTTTGCAATATCCTTCCCCCAGGAGTGGGGAGGGAATGGGGATTTTGCAGTATCCTTCCCCTGAGTGGGGAGGGAATGGAGATTTTGCAGTATCCTTCCCCTGCCACGCCCACCAAGCCATGCCCTCAGAACTGGTAGGGAAAATTTTTTGAATTTCACCCCTGAATGTCAGGGATAACACCAGTCGCTTCTCAGCCTGACATCATCCAGGAAGGGGGGGCCCTAAAATATTTAAAATTCCTGTGGAAATTGTGAACATTAATGTTGTAGCATATGCAAAGGATTGGTAAAGAGCCATGCTGGCTAGGGATTTTGGAAGGTAGGGACCAATTTAAACTGTTGCAAAGAAATAATTGAAGTTTTCCTTCTAGAGGAACGAAACACTGTGTTACTTAAGAATGACGGGCAACAAGATTGAGAATAAAGGAGGAATGTATTTTGCAGCTATGATGCAGGTGAACAACACAATACAGAAGTTAGATTTTGGAGACTGTGACCTGGTAAGTAAAGTTAAAACAAAATTATCTGAGAGACTTGTCAAAAAGAAAAACATACCTCAACCATGTTTACAGTACACAGCCAAGAAAGATTTACCATTATGGTTTTGAACAGAATATAAAACTTAATTTTAAGTGTTAGCTTAAATTGTTCAAGTGTAACTGTGGAGCTGAGGTGACTTTTTCTGGATTTTTTATTTTTTATTTTCAGGGTACGCAGAGCATGATAGCTTTGGCAACTGTTTTGAATCACAATGAGTCAATTAAAGCTATAAATCTCAACAGGCCAATTCTGTACAGTGAAGAAGTGAGTATGCTGGGCAGTTTTAGTAGCAATGACACATGGCCATGAAAACACCCCTAAATTTAAGTTGATTTCACTCCCTCTGGGGAGAATAGATGGTAACAATTATAAATATGGACCAAAATCTTAGGCAATGTCAAGTTTCCTTGTCCTTTGAATGTACACTAGCCAAACCCAGATGAAACCTAACATATCTCCCCTCCTCACACTTGGAAAGCACCAGGTTGGGGAAGGCTGCGATTAGGAGCCATGGTGGCGCAGTGGTTAGAATGTACTATTACAGGCTAATTCAGCTCACTGCCAGGAGTTCGATCCTCACTAGCTCAAGGTTGACTCCGCCTTCCATCCTTCTGAGGTTGGTAAAATAAGGATCCAGATTGTTGGGGGCAATAGGATGACTTTGTAAACTGCTTAGAGAGGGCGGTAAAGCACTATGGGGCAGTATATAAGTCTAAGTGCTATTGCTATTGCTACCTGGAATAGGTTCAAAATGTAATTTAATAATATGGAACTTCAGGAAGAAACCACCATCCACATAGCTTCTATGCTGAAAGTCAACTGCACTTTGGTGGAATTGCATTTATGTAAACATGGAATGAAGAATTTTGGGATTGAACGTCTGTGTGATGCCTTGTATGACAATAGCACCCTCCGATATCTTGATATCAGCTGGTAAGAGAGTCTTGAACAATACAGATTGCTTTATTAGAATAGGGCTTCTTTTTTTTAACACTGGGCTTCTGTTTTTTTAACAGGGCTTCTTTTTTTAACAGGGCTTCTTTTTTTTAACACTGGTAATTCTGAAAACTTCTGCCGCCTAGTTGTTCCTCATCCTCATCCTCCTTCACAAGCCTGCTGATATTCCTCCTTTGTATGGAGGTGGAGATAAACAATTGCATTTCTCTTGCATCAATCCAGGCTTCCCTAACTTAACAGGTTTTAGATATGTTGAGATTTCTTGAATGTCCAATTGTCGCATGTGGGTGCATACATTTTGAGAAATATGATTTTTGGGATATGATGGCAAATTCTACTGAAATGGATGCAATTAAGATTTGTAAAGTTCTGGTTTTCAACAATTTTGAACAACTGTGTTAGAAAAGAAATCATATTAATAATATTGGATAATAATTAAAGTTATGTTGTGGGTTTCAAGTTTTATATCCAAATTCAGGTCCAGATTAAAGTTGTGATTTTGTATCCCATTTCCTAGGAATAAAGCCAACTAATGACAATGGGATTCACTTTTGAGTAGAAATATAAAATGAAATGGTTGGAAAGATCTAGAACTGTCAAACTTGCAGCCCACAGGCCGGATACATCACGTGCTGGCCACGCCCAGGCCCAGTTTAGCAAAGGGGAGAAAAGTCGCGATACATCACATGACGCCGCCGTAACGACACGAGTTTGACACCCCTGATCTAGAAGATCGTCTGTTACTGATGTTTTCCAACCTTGGCTATTCCCAGATCTGTGAACTTCCGGTTTCAGATTTCCAATAGGCAGCATGGCTAGTGGATGAAAGTTCTGGGAGCTCAAGTCCATGTACCAAGTGTGGGAAACACTGATCTATTCCAACCCACTTCCTAATACAGAACTCCACCATAATTGTAGATGACTGTCTGGTTTCTATTTAAATCCCTCTAGTGAAGGAGGAACCATTAATTCCTGAAGTTTAATTGTTGAGCAGCTCTGACCTTTAAGAGATTCTTCCAGAGGTGGGTTCCTCCCGGTTTGGACCGGTTCGTCCGAACCGATAGCGACCTGCTGGTGACATCACAGTGACATCACGGATCCGGTTTGGTCGGTGACGGTCCGTGGGCGCCGCCATATTTTTTAAAAAAAAAAAAATTAAAAAAAATTTTTTAATTTTTCCCCGGGTTTTTTTTCTTCTGCGCATGTGCAGAAGCCGAGTTTCCGGCATTGCGCATGCATTGCCATCTTGTTTTTGGCTTTTGGGGGGGGCAGGGTCTGGATTTTTTGGCACTGCGCATGCGCGTTTTTTATTTTTTTCCTGGGTTTTTTTCTTCTGTGCATGTGCAGAAGCCGAGTTTCTGGCACTGCGCATGTGTCACCATCTTGTTTTCAGCTTTTTTTGGGGGGAATCTTTTTCAGATTTTTCGGCACTGCGCATGCGGCACGGGAGGAAGCGAACCGGCAGTGGGGTAAGTTAGAACCCACCCCTGGATTCTTCCTAATATCCATCAGAGCTCTACTTTTTTTTTTTGTAATTTAAACTTATTCTTTATTATCCTGGCTTGTGAAACAATGGTGGGCAATTCTGCCTCATGTTCATGACAGCCCATCAGATGCTTAAAAAGTTATCGTGTTTCTTATAGTTTTCCATTTTCCAAGCCATACCCATAATCAGAGGTGGTTTCCTCCCAGTTCGGACCGGTTCGGCTGAACCGGTAGCGACCTGCTGGTGATGTCACGGTGACATCACGGATCCGGTTCAGTCAGTGCTGGTTCGTGGGTGCCGCCATCTTTTTTTTGAAAATTTTTTTTTTTGAAAAAAAAATTTTTTTTTGGAATTAAAAAACCTTTTTTTTCCTTCTGCGCATGCGTAGAAGCCGAGTTTCTGGCACTGTGCATGCGTCGCCATCTTGTTTTTGGCTTTTTGGGGGGAATTTTTATTTTTATTTTTTGGCACTGCACGCATGCGCACCCATGCCGCGCGCCCACGCGGCGTGGGAGGAAGCGAACCGGCAGCGAGGTAAGTTAGAACCCACCCCTGCCCATAATCACTTCTCATAAGACTTTTCCCCCCCAGGCCTCCTAACATCTTGGTTGTTTTCGAGACACACTCCAGAATCTCACTGTTATTCCTAAAAGATGGTGCCCAGAATTGGCACAATATTTGAGGTGCAGTCCCACCTACCTAGAGAAGACTCAAAGAAATCAATGGGACCTAAATCATATAATTCAGCTTGTTCATAAATAAATACACGTAGACTTGACAGCTTTCCTAGTCTTTCTGAACAATGTACAGGAAGGAAGGGCAATTGTATAATACAACATGGCATTAAAGTATTAGTCCCTAGGGAGTTGGGCGGCATAGAAATGCAAATAAAAGTTAAAAGTTAAAGTTGCCAATATGTATTATTTAGGAAACAACCATGCATATTTTTTCTGTAATGCCGTCTCACTTCTGACTGCACAAGAGTACATTATAGTATTAACCAGGGGTCCCCAAACTTGGCAACTTTAAGACTTGTGGACTTCAACTCCCAGAATTCTCCAGCCAGCTATGCTGGCTGAAGAATTCTGGGAGTTGAAGTCCACAAGTCTTAAAGTTGCCAAGTTTGAAGACCTCTGGTATTAACTAACCTTTGTGGACTGCAATACAGTTCCTCCTCTGGAACACGATACATTCTTTTAAAAATGAATATTTATGCTTATCTCTTTTCAGTAACAAAATTAGCCGAGATGGCATGAAGTTTCTAGGACAGCTATTAAAACAAAACAGTACGCTCGAGATTGTGGATCTTAATTTTAACAGGATAGAAGATGATGGTGCTTTCTATCTGAGTGACGCCCTTGCTACATATAATCGGACCCTCCAAGCGTTAGTATACAAAATGTTTATTCCTAGACATATGGATGTGATAACACAAGAGTATTGAAAACTGCAGGTAGGAATGAAATAACAACAAAAGACTGGAAAATTATTCAGGCTGTTATTTGAAGCACAACCGCCACATTTAGAACGCTCTGTTAAAATGTTTTAGATCAGTGGTTCTCAACCTTTTTAATGCCGCGACCACCTCCCCGCCGCCATGACCCCCTCCCCGCCCCCTCCCCGCGCGATGAGGTGACAAAGGGGGCGTGGCACCAGGGGTGAAATGTTCCCAGTTCGGCCGTGCCTGCGGGTCGCCGGACAGCCGGTAGCCATGGAAGCAGGAGACTTCGCCCACCCGCCCGGACACCGCCATTTGAGTTCTTTTACCCTCTGCGCATGCGCAAAGCGTTCTGCGCATGCGCAGAGGGTAAAAGAACTCAAATGGCAGTGTCCGGGTGGGTGGGCGAAGTCTCCCGCTTCTGTGGCTACCGGCTGTCCGGCGACCCGCCGGCACGGCCGAACTGGGAGCATTTCCAAGATGGTGGGCTAGCGCATGCGGCGACCCCTGTGAAAAGGTCATTCGACCCCCAAAGGGGTCGCGACCCACAGGTTGAGAACCGCTGTTTTAGATGGAACATCAAAAAAATCAGCATATTTAACTATTGCTTTCATTATTTGCTATGGATGATTTTTTTAAAATGTCCTAAAAATCATGCTCATAACCAATTTTATGAAGATTGTATCACCTACTTTTGTGATCCTAGGATGAGAAATTAAGTAGGCTGTTCCAAGTTTCTTTAAACAAAACCCATTTGAATCTGTCTGACCACTGCTGGTGGAACAGCTTAAGCTCGTGATGGCGAACCTATGGCACGCGTGCCAGAGGTGGCACGCAGAGCCCTCTCTGCTGGCACGCGCGCCGTTGCCCCAGGTCAGATCTCCATGGCGTTTCTTTCATGAGCTTCTGTTTCCCTGCAAACGATGAAACAGAAGCTCACGAAAGAAAAAGATCTTACCTCTTGCTGCACTGCCGATGTTGGGATGCCCCGCCTCCCGCCGGCCAGCTGGTCTTCGGGTCTCTGCTGCGCTTGCGTGCATGCATGTGCATGCACATGTCCAAGCACGTGCACGTTCACACATCAGCGCATGCACACGTGCATGTCTGCACATGCACATATGCATGTCTGCGCATGCACGTTTGCACATGCACACCTTTCAGTTTGGGCATGCGCATGTGCGCAGTTTGGGCACTCGGTGTCTAAAGGGTTCTCCATCACTGGCTTAAGCACATGTCTCCTGGTGCCAAAATCTTCCTGATCTTATTTCATTTGCCTGTAATCATTGTTCAGTGTGCTGATACCTGGGTCTGTGATGTAGGCTTTTCATATGTCCATTTAGGCCACGGTTTGCTGAAAGCCATAGTGGTCTGGTTCATCCACAACACTTAAGTTATCAGAGCATAGGTAAGAAGCCCTAAGGAAAATGGAAAGTGACAGGTAGTTCCTAATCATCAAACAAAGGAGAAATGAGCACCAGGGGGTGGGCCAGAAACATAAACACTGTCGTGTAAAAAGGGATAGAAAGCAAGATGGACTTTGTGGTTCTGGATAATGATAGCAGATGTGGTTATGGATGGAGAACAAAATATAGAGTTGCATCTAGTAGAGGGGTCTCCAACCTTGGCAACTTTAAGCCTTGTGGACTTCAACTCCCAGAATTCCTCAGCCAGCAAAGCTGATCTAGTATACCAGTGGTTCTCAACCTTTCTAATGCCGCGACACCCCCGCGACACCCCCCCCGCGGCCGTCGCGACCCATGCCTCCTCCCCGCGCGGGATGAGGTGACAGGGGACGTGGCACCAGGGGTGAAATGCTCCCGGTTTGGGCTTGCCTACGGGTCGCCGGACAGCTGATAGCGACGGAAGCAGGAGACTTCGCCCACCCGCCCGGACGCCGCCATTTGGGTTCTTTTACCCTCTGCACATGCGCAAAGCGTTCTGCGCATGCGCAGAGGGTAAAAGAACCCAAATGGCGGCGTCCAGATGGGTGGGCGAAGTCTCCCGCATCCGTCGCTACCGGCTGTCCGGCGACCCACAGGCATGGCCGAACCGGGAGCATTTCACCCCTGCAGTGACGGTGGCACCAAGATGGCGGGCTAGCGTGCGCGGCAACTCCTGTGAAATGGTCGTTCGACCCCCAAAGGGGTCGCAACCCACAGGTTGAGAACCGCTGTAGTATACAGATATTTTCTCATGCAGTTTGAAAAAGGCTAAAGGCTGGTCAACTTTGCTCCAAAACTTTGTTTTCTGCTTTATATCCTTTTCTTAGGCTAGCAGTGACGTACAACAATATATCTGGACCAGGACTAGTGGCACTTTCAGATGCCATGAAAACAAACCCTGTCCTTTCGTACATCTACATCTGGGGAAACAAATTTGATGAAGCTGCTTGTGTGGTATGTTCTTCTGCTCAAAGGTTTCTTCAGATATAGTGAACTAGTTGTCTTTCGTGATAGTCATCATCATCACTTGTAAAGCAATTCCATCTGCCAGCCCCTTGTAGAGAAAGGATGGTGTTGTGACCTGTTACCATTCACCTTAAGGCCAAATATCTTGTCCTCCTTTCTGGTGACAACTGACATTTGGGCAATAGATTGTGTGGGTTCACACATTGCATAAACCCAGGTTGTGCTTTTTTAAGTGAAGGAACTGTCTGAACCCAGCCATTGAGGCTTTCTCAATGTGCACTTCAGTTCCTAGCATGGGCAGAGCTTATTTACAACTTTTAAATGACATTTGCTCGCTTCAGTGTTTCCCATTTTTTTATATTAAAGAAACTAGTTTAAGTCAGTTTATTTAATAATATAAAAAATGGGAAATTGAACAACTAAGCCGGCAATTGTCATTTAAATAATTGAGTGATGAAACATAGATTGTGTTCTGACCCAGCCTTAGCAGAACCAAGAAACAGACTCCTTGTCCCGAAAAAAACCTCTTTATTTAACTACTGTGAATTCATGGTATTCACACACAGAAAAGTCCAGGCAATAATCCTTCCAAGGGTTAATTGCAATAACAGACCTTATCAGTCCTTGGATAATTGCCAGGCGGACAGCTTCCAGTCTCAAAGCTGTAAATTAATTCCTGGCAAGAAGTCTCTGAGGCATAAACCATGATAAGCAAATCTTCAGAAATAAATACGAACTGTTGTCTCCTGCAACCACCTCTCCCCTTTTGCTTGTATTTATTCCCCAGCCGGGGAGGGGCCATTCAGCGTCCACATGTGCCTTTCTTCCCGAGTAGGTCCCTGTTCCTCAGTTGTTCTCCTCTCCTGACAGCTCTGTGCGTAACGCGCATCTGGAACAGGCCCCAGCTGTTCTTCTTCCCCGCTGGCAGCTGGCTGGCCACAACAGATTGGTTCCCTTAGTATGTCTATATAGTGGGCCTCTTTTCTTTTTTTCCTCTTGTTGCATATAATGCAGATAAATACATTTTTAAATAAGAGGGGTAATAATAAATTATTGCTTAATGGGTATATCCCACCATTCTAATTCTGTTTTTATAATCGTGCCCAGGGGAAGAAGTTCCTCTCACCTGATATGAAAGCTGTTAAAAAAAACTTATTGAACTCTCATACTGAAATGTAGCCCAGCATATGAAAATTAGACATATTTTCTCCGTTATGTTAACAACCATCTTCCTTTCATACCTGTCTTCTCCTTTCTCTTTCTCCTTTATCTCTAGTCTGTCAAAATATGGATGGCATAATGCCCACAGTAGGGATTATCTTCTGCATTTTGTTCCATTATTCCATTTACTTCCAACCTGTGACATTATTGTCAATCAATTAACAAGATATGCATTCCTTTTTTTTAGGAAAGTGCAGCCAGGATTGCTAGTGAGATTGGTGTAGACCTGGCTTCAGTGTAGAGAAAACAGCACAATATCATCACTTACTCACTGATTCTTTCTACAATGTCCATTTGTCCCAGGGTGGCAAAGCATCTAGGATAAGGTGATGGGCTTGATTTGAGATGACAAGGCAGACATGGTGTGGAAGAATGGTTCAGTTCCCCACCACTAGTAGCTCTTCAGAGTAGGAAATCAAAGTCATGCAGGCCAAAACTACTTTTAAGTTTACTTATAACAAAATTTTTGCAAGTCTGAATGTGCTTCTTCCCTCGCTGATCTTTGTGAGAATTAGGGGGGTGGTCAACCTTTGTCTTTACACAAAGGGAAAAAACAGTCCAACCTATCAAAAACAGCACCACAAAAAACATATTAGGAACACAAGTTAAAATAGGGAAGAAAATGGTAAGTGAACACCTGTCTACCCTAGACGAGTTCAAATCACCAGGACCGAATGGATTACACCCCAAGGTTCTGAAGGAACTGGCAGATGAGATCTCAGAACCACTGAACTATATCTTTCAAAGATCCTGGAGCACCGGGGAACTGCCAGAGGACTGGAAAAGAGCTGATGTAGTTCCCATCTTCAAAAAAGGAAAAAAA
>QLTV01000546.1:1387203-1413427 GCA_003457575.1 Thermophis baileyi
TCTTCATTTTGTTAAGTTGTCTAGAACAATAATAAAGCAGTCTTTAAAAAATAAGTCTAATAATTTGAACATTCTATAGACATTTATAGTTATTGACTTACCTCCTTGCATCGTTTCAGCAGTGATTAGCACAAGAAAAAAAAAATCTGCCTCTGCCTCCCAGTAATTTGCCTCCTTGCAGCAAACAGCAAGTTTCAGCTTCAGCACAGCCTGATTAACACAAGCAGCTGATTTGGATGGCCTCCCGACCATCAGCAGTTTCAGGCTGCAGGGATTGCCATTGCCTATAGCTGCCTCCCGCATGCAGAGGCAGATTTTTTTTCTTGTGCTAATCAGGCTGTACTGAAGCTGAAATGGGCTGTTTGCTGCAAGGAGGCAAATTGCTGGGAGGCAGAGGCAGATTTTTTTTTCTTGTTTTCCTCCCCAAAAAAGGTAGGTGCGTCTTATAGTCCGGAGCGTCTTATACTCCGAAAAATACGGTATTTAGAAACTGATTTGGTATGCATGAACCACTCAGAATTTTAAACTAGGTGAGTACAGAAGTGATCAGATAGTTTGCCAGAGAAAAGATGGAATATCAGTATTTCTTCTTCAGACCCTTCATTTTTCTGATAGCTGTGGAGGAAATAAAATTCTTTTTCTACAACTAACATGACAGATCAAACTAACAATTTTCTCAGACAGCTACTAACTTTTGTGAGATTACTGATAAACCTTTCCTTAAATCTGTAACCAAGCCATTCCAATTTTTTTTTTCAAGCCAGGGATATCTGAAACTGGAAACAAAAGTCCTGGGACCAAGTACTTGGACTAGCCGAATCTGTATAGAATAGGTAGCAAGTCAGAAAAAAAAATACTTTGGGTGATTCTAGCTTTGAATTTTATCCCCAAGACCTGAAATCTAACTTCAAGAACATCATAATTATATTATTTATTATCAATGGAGCCAAAATATAGCACAATCACTGATAATAACTTATCAGGCTATTTCGCTGATATAGGCAACTTTGCAAATTTCTGTTTAGACAAGAAATTCATCCTGTGGCCTACATAGAAAATATCATCGCAGCTTCCTATATCCAATGACTTAATCTCTCATTCAGATTTATCTCTGCTTCTGGACACACGGCATCTTCTTCAGATAGCCTCCTCTGTCCCAAGATCCTAATTTTCCATGACAGAAAAGTTGACATCTTGGAAATGGTACAACTCCCCCCATCTTTTGTCCGATGGCATCCAGTTGTATCTTTAACACTCCGTGGAACATATTGGGCAGCTGCTGCATCTATATTGGCTGTTTTCAGAGTTGCTTTCAATTATTGTTGGGTTTGTTTATTTCAAAAGCTAAGTCGTTTACGGTTAAAAAAAAGACTCTAATTTCAGTTCAATGTTTTTAGCTTGAATACCTTGACTTAGTTTCTGCATGAACACTGAAGGATCTTCCCCGTGTTAAATGGTTTAGGATTCTTAAGGCAGATATTGAAGAAAAACAAAAGATTTTTTTTTTATCTCCTAGAAAATGCAATCTTGATTCTTTCAGGTGAAAATACACAATCTTTGTTCTAGAGTAACAAAATATTAGAGAAAAGCTGAATTCAAAGCAAAGATGCATCACCCAAAGTCCATAGTGGAAACTGAGATGAAATCTAGCTCACCCACAGCTCCTTTTGATCAGAGACGCTTGGATTTCTAGAGTTTTCGTCACTCAACAGTTGTCAGTACAATTGTTGGAGGAAAATAAACTGAGGTTCTGAATATCCCGTGATGGAAGATCTCAGAAGTGTGTCAGATGG
The DNA here is from genome assembly GCA_003457575.1 of Thermophis baileyi. Classification (NCBI taxonomy): domain Eukaryota; kingdom Metazoa; phylum Chordata; class Lepidosauria; order Squamata; family Dipsadidae; genus Thermophis; species Thermophis baileyi. The sequence continues at coordinate 1,388,997 of QLTV01000546.1, forward strand.
GGAAGACTGACCATCCGTGACAGGCAGCAACACCTGATAGTCCTCTGTTCCAATGGGCAGAGGCAATATGTCTGAAGGCTTCACATCAGCAGATTCCAGCAAAAGGCTTTTCTCACTTGGAATTGAGTCTTGCTCGCTGAAGGAAGAAGGGTCAAGAGCAATGGAATCCAATGGGTTCTCAGAATCTGAAAAGTCAAACAAAACTGAAGAATTACTCTTGGAAATAAAGACCTATTTAATAATATGCCATGTAACATGGGCCCGAGGAACATTATATTTTATTTATTTTATATTTCTATTTATTTTATATTTACACACACACACACACACACCTCGCTGAAGGAAGAAGGGTCAAGAGCAATGGAATCCTCTGGCCAGTGTACAAAGTAATCAATACAAATAAAACATTTCAACCAAATAATTTAAGATTGAAAATGTAAAAATGTAAAAAACAGCACTATAAAACTGCAAGAGTTGGAGAGATGGAAGATGGGGAGACTGAAGAGCTGTTAATACAGGCGAGGGGAAGGGTTCTCATGGCAAGGCCTCACAGCTAGGTTTTGACCCTTCTGCAGAAAGAGATTGGGGGCTTTCCTTATCTCTGCGGGCAAGATGTTCCACAAAGCAGGGGCAGTGGCAAAGAAGACCCTCTTCCTTGACCCTACCAGTCGGAATTCTCTGACTGACACTCTGACGGGGTCCGTAGCATGTTTTCCCTGCCTGAACGAGCGGGATGGGCTGATGTGATGTATAGGGCTTTATAGGTAATGACCAACATCTAGCAATGCCTAACATAGCAATTAGCTTCTAGATTTATAAGGATATTTTTAAAAAGTTGTTTCCCTTTCTTTCCCAATCAACCCCCCCCCCCCCCATAATACTTAGCTAGCATAGCCACTGGCACTAACGAGAATTAGACTGCAACGTATTATTTATTTTTTAGAGTTATATCTTATCCATTCAGGAGATCGAAGCAGCATGCTATAGTGCTCCTTCTTCTGTTTTTACCCACAGCCTCATTCCTATGGGAGAGGTTGAGTTGAGAGAGCAACTGGTCCCAAATCACCCAGTCAGTTTTTGTGGCTTAGGACCGACTAGAACCAGGAGCTCTCGGGTGCCAGTCTAAGACTTTAACCACTGAGGCACACTGCCTCTCTTTTTAAAAAAGTGTTACCGAGGAAAGGCTCTTCTGGACCTTCATCAGAAAAACCAATCTGTTAAGAGTAGTATAATTTCCCCTTACAAATACCAATTAATACTTTCCACCTCATAGGCTTTTATCTATTTAGGGCAGCGATCCCCAACCTTTTCCGGCTTTGTGGACCAGCGGGGGGAGGGGGAGGGAATGGTTACACGCGAGTGGCTGGTGAGGACATGTGCAGCCCCATTTGCACAAAGGGTGGGCACACGCACCTGTCTCACAAATAGAGTTGTGCGCGCTCGCCCACCGCTTCCATGGTCCAGTTCCAAATGAGCCAAGGCCCGGGAACGGGCGGCGGCCTAGGGGCTGGGGACCCCTGATTTAGGGCAATCAGCAGTGGTGAAATCCAATTTTTTTTACTACTGGTTCTGTGGGCGTGGTTTGGTTGGCGTGGTGTGGCTTGGTGGGCGTGGCAGGGAAAGGATACTGCAAAATCTCCATTCCCACCCCACTCTGGGACCAGCCAGAGGTGGTATTTGCCGGTTCTCCGAACTACTCAGAATGTCCGTTACCGGTTCTCCAGAACCTGTCAGAACCTGCTGGATTTCACCCCTGGGGCAATGCACTGTTAATTTCCGATAAAACTAGAGTTTGAAATTCACATTTTATTTTTAAGGATTCCAGCAACAAGGTCATAAAGGTCTATCCACTGATGACTAAGATCCTCAGTTTCAAGAAAAAAAAAATTGCAAAGAGTTGGCAGGAAGATGAAGAATGTTAAAGCAGTGTACCTGAAAAGTAGCCACGTCTTTGCAGATATATTAAGCCTTCAAATGCCTGTACCTACAAACTACGTAATCGTATTGTCTTCTGCACCCACCACCACCACACCCCAGAAAGATACCCAAGCACCCATACTGTAGCTGAGGGGTGAGTGGGTGGAACATGTCTGACACAGATATCACCATAAATCTTCCAAGTATTTGATTGTAATATAAAACCCAGCACTGGAATAATGGATTTTTGTAAGAACAATAAACAAACAAACAAAAAAAAAGCTTTATAACAACATAGTACGATTGACTTGTGGGGCCGGCGCGATGTGCAATAAGCTCACATGGAGCAGTAGGATTGTGTGTTTGTTAGTAGGATTCACTGGGTCAGGGATTTTTTTGTCTTTCACTGTGAGTTGTATTGGGTGGTGGGGGGGTGCACGAAGGGAGGCTCAGCCAATCTCATTGTACACACGTTGTACTCGGACAACAAAGGTTTGAATTGAACTGAATTGAATTGAATTGTAAAGGAAAGACATGAAATTAGTCTTTACAACAGGGGTCCCCAAACTTGGCAACTTTAAGACTTGTGGACTTCAACTCCCAGAATTCTCCAGCCAGGGAGTTGAAGTCCACAAGTCTTAAAGTTGCCAAGTTTGGGGACCTCTGCTTTACAAGTTACATGAGATTCAGCCCTACATAAAAAAAAAGTTAATGATTAACCTATATAAACAAACAGTACAGAGGGACGGGGAATCATTTCAACTAAAGAAAAGCAGTACTGAAAATGTGATGCAACACTCCTATATTTTCCTGCCCATTTATCCTTTCCTGGTTCCAGTTTGTTTTCTTAAGTTTCTTTCAATATTTTATGCAGGGATAGATTAGCAATACAGAATGTCAGGATGCCACTGCAAAAAACCCCCCAGCATTTAACTTTGTTAGCTTAGAGGACTGAGGCACAGATTTCTCTGCTTTGAACAGAGACTGAGTAAATGCCTTTCAGGCTGTGTAAGCATTAGGTATTAAAGTGAGCACTTACCCGAATGAACTTTCAATTTGTGTTTCTTTAGGTTCTTGATATCTGTATAGGAGTTTCCACACAGCTCACAGACAAATGGTCTTTTACCTTAAAGTAAAATTTCTAGTCAGACTCACCAAATTCCAATATAGATATTTCAACAGGAACAGGTAGTGGTGAAATCACCCTTCAATTAGCAAATGAGCAGTAGTATAGCATTAAGCACAGGGGTGGGTTCTGGCTTACCTCGCTGCCGGTTTGCTTCCTAACGTGCCGTGCGTGCTTGCTGCGCCTTGCGCGCCACGCGTGCGTGCTGCACGTGCGTATGCGCAGTGCTAAAAACCCAGCTTCTGCGCATGCGCAGAAGCAAAAAACAAGATGGCGGCACCTATGGCGCCACCAAGAGAGCCGGTTCGGGGGCGTGTCCAGCCGGCCATCGCTGCCGGTTCAGGGAGCGGGGGGAAATTCCCGCTACCGGTTCTATAGAGCCAGTCCGAACCGGCAGGAACCCACCTCTGATTAAGCAACATTTCATGCATAAGTAATGGATTTGCTTCAGATTTTACCTGTATGAGACCGGAAGTGTTTTTTAAGGTCTCCTGAAGAAATGAAGCTTTTGCCACAAATGCCACATATACAAGGTTTCTCTCCTGCAGAGAAAATAAGGGATAAGTTATCAGAAAATGCTGCCTTTCACCTAAACTCTAATATAGGCAGCATAGTCTCTTTGATATATAGAAGAGTCTTAATCAGACGCTTGGTCTCCAAACTTTTGAGTCTGTTATACTTTCCTACTGAGGGCAAAAGACACATGAATCCATGTTTTGCCTTTCAAAAGTTCCCTTTTTATAGCTACACCAACCCAGCAAAGGCCTCCCTAATTCATTTTATTTCAGGATTACCTGTATGCTTTCTTGAGTGAGTGATGAGTGAACTTGAAACGGCAAACGTTTTCCCACAGGTGTCACAGACATAAGGCTTTTCTCCCGTGTGTCGTCGCACATGGTAAGTCAACGTGCTTGCTTGTGCAAATCGCTGCCCACACCGATCACAGACATATGGCTTCTCTCCACTGTGTTTCCTAAGGTACAAAAGTAACACCTACTATCCGTGCCCTGGTGGCTTTTCAGCAAACAACGAAACGTCATCTTTAGCCAAATTTCAGGTGATGCTCATTATTCACTCACCTGGCGTGAATTTTTAGATTACTCGAAGTTGCAAATTGCAGATTGCAGGCGTCACACTTGTACGGTTTCTCCTCTCCGTGATGCATTCGGCTATGGAAAACAAGCTGGCATTTCTGAACAAAACCTTTGTCACAGAGATCACATTTGTATGGCTTTTCACCTGCAAAGGGAATTAAGATGTTACTTTAGCCATGCCTTGTAAAGGAATTTCCTTCCCCCCCCCCTGTTCTGGACAAAAAGGAATTATGGACGGAGACAAGGAGATATGGCTGAATTTCAGAGAGTGGGCAGGACTCCGTCTGGTGACATCATTCGGACCCTAGAAGTCCATCTCCTTGGCTGATGAAGCTCTTTATTCCAGCTTAATAGCACTTTGATCTATTGCCAGTAATAGATGCAATGGAGAGATGTTTCTTTTCCAATTATCCAAAATAATTTAGCTGTAACTGCCCATGTAATGCTGGAAAACTTTTTGCCACAAATCAACCCCTTAGCAAATGTTCAGGAGTTCTAGGTATTGTCTTTCTGCTTAATTAAGGCTTGAACATTTTCAGACACTGTTTACTCCACTGAGTTTTGGAATGATTACACATTTAATAGGAAGGAAGAGGTGTGTGTGTTTTCCTTTCATGATTTCACCAATTGTTTATCAAGTCAGATTTGACGTTCTGAGTTTATTTATGTATTCATTACATTTACATGCCATCCATCTCACTATCAAGCAACTCTGTGTGGCTTACAGTCTCATAAATAACAGTATAAAACAATTAGAACGTTAAAAACATTGGCCATTAAAAGTTAAAATATAAAGTTGCACCCTGTATACTGCAAAGACAATTTAGACCCACACAGTTATTTGTTAGTTCTAGAAGATAGCATGGCAAAAAATACTGAGTAGAAAAATATGACTTAACTGTCACATAATCCTCACCCCCCAAAAATATATTAATGGAACTGTGTGTCAGGCCGAAGCCATTTTAGTTGGGGTCTTTGGCCTGCCACACTTTATACTATTTTAATATGTATTCTTTGCTGTGGGAATTTGGGAGGGGGAATTGCATGAGGGCTGTTTGCATGTAGCCATAACAAATTCTTTCTAGATAGTCAAGGTCATCCTTTGTCTTCGCACTTCTGCACCTGCACGAAAGGAGGTGGGTGGATGCTGCCAAGTTGGCAGTTGAAGATTGGTCATCGTGATGGACTTGGGGGTGTGGGGACAAGGGCTTGAACTTTCAACTGGGTGGAGAAACCCTGGGGCTTCAGATTCGGGTTTCTCCCAGATGTGCCAACATGGCTCTGTTAATAAATTGGAACTTTGAGGAATGCTTTGCCTCGGACTCTGATTTAAATTCGGATGCTATTTGGAACCCTGACAATGCAATTCCCCCTCCCAAATTCCCACAGCAAAGAATACATATTAAAATAGTATAAAGTGTGGCACTGTGACAATCTCACACTGTCACTTATTAAGATTTTAAATACTGTGCATAGGAGCCACACACTACAACTTCCATAGAAAACTTTTTTTAAAGACTGCCATAAAAGGGGTGGGTGGGGGAAACCTGTTCTGGGTTTTCTTTTAAAGTGATCAGTCTGAAGGATTACAACAAGAGTCCTTTTCTGGTGAAGTAGCAGCTTACTGGTTTACAGCCAATGTGATACCAAAGAAAAATGACTTTTCTCACCTCTCCTTCCTCCTAGCTGTCTTCAGCTTTCAGTTTTAGATTCTGGGCATCTATCCAGTTAGCACCTGGCATGTCTTTCTAGCCAAGCAATGTGACCTTGGATGCCTTCCCAAAACACTGACTGTGAAAAATGAACCTTTCTTTGCCACTCTTTCAGTTCACAGAGAGCTAAGAAGGACATTACTGTATTCCTTTTTGGTCTTTTTGTTTCTCTCCTATGTTTCCTGGCCTAGGGATTCCCTGCCTTAGCACTTAGCCTCCCCCTTCCCTTGTCCAGCCCTTCCCAGTTATTATCACGACCGGGGAGTCAACTGCTTGGAAGCGAGTTCGGCAGGACCAATATAAGAGCTCTCTCTCTCTCTCTCTGTTTCCTATTTTAGCACTCTCTTTTACTGCTAGCTGCTGTGACTTTGGCTGATTTGATGCCTGACCTGGTTTTGTGGCTGCTGCTTGGACCAGATCAGGAGTTGGCACTTAGTCACTGTTCTCCCCACTGGACAGGTCTTCCTAGCTGCTAGAATCAAGCAGAACAGGAAGCTCTCTCCTTGACTTACCAGACAGGTCACTCACACCAGTCAATGTCCTTGGAAGTCTGGCCGTTCCATTACTGGACTCCATCTTTCTGGTATCACTGCAATCCCTATAAACTTCAGCTGCTACTTTAAAGCTGAGCTGCCAGGCCACTCTCTGAAGCAGGGGTGAAATCCAGCAGGTTCTGACAGGTTCTGGAGAACCGGTAGTGGAAATTTTGAGTAGTTCTGGAGAAACCACAGTGGGGTGGGAAGGGAGATTTTGCAATATCCTTCCCCTGGAGTGGGGAGGGAATGGAGATTTTGCAGTATCCTTCCCCTGCCACGCCCACCAAGCCATGCCCTCCAAGCCACGCCCACAGAACCGATAGTAAAAAAAATTGGATTTCACCACTGCTCTGAAGCCTCTGTCTGTTTCCTCCTTATCGAGCCCCACAACATAAAATGTATGTACTCATCTGAGTCTTCTTCCACTAGCTCTCCACACCAAATCTTCAGCTACCACTATGTCGTGTTATGCCATCAACACACCATCACCCAGTTGCCACCCCAACTTCTCTGGAATTAGCTAGCAATAGCAATAGCACTTAGACTTATATACCGCTTCACCGTCCTTTACAGCCCTCTCTAAGCGGTTTACAAAGTCAGCATATTGCCCCCAACAATTTGGGTCCTCATTTTACCCACCTCGGAAGGATGGAAGGCTGAGTCAACCTTGAGCCTGGTGGGATTCGAATTGCCAAATTGCAGACAGCCGGCAGTCAGCAGAAGTAGCCTGCAGTACTGCACTCTAACCACTGTGCCACCGAGGCTCTAGCCTTTTTAAATAGCCAATCAGCCTTTTTAAAGCCTTTTCGCCTCACACATGCCCTGCCCAGATAAATGTTTATGTGCAAGACAAGTAAAGGGTGACACCGCAGGGCAACCCAGTGCTTTCACTCAACTGTCTCGTCATATAAACCACAAGATTCTCTAACATTTTTACAATTATGGCAAAAATAAACTTACTGCTTACATATTTGCTTTACTTTTCTTTTACTTACTTGGAAGAACTTTTATAATGTCCCTATCTGAATAGTTCTGGCAAGAAACAAGGTCTACAAATATTACCCAAAGGGTAGAATAAGGCTATAGCTCAGAAATCAGTAGACCAGTGTATCTGGACAAAGTAATACATCTCCTCTGAAAATGCCCAGGACTGAGCTTTCTGCTCACAAACTATATTTGGTAAAATGTTCTCTCTCTCCTTGCAGCTTATAGAAGCAAGAAATACTGATATATCTAGTTTCATTTGATAGGGTATACCTGCTTCCTTGAAAAATAATAATCTGAAGATGAAGAATGTTCCTGAATCCTACTTATATTATTATAACTGACCACAAATTGCCAAAAGGGAATTTATTTGAAAGATGGGTGACCTTTCCTGCACATTGTGACAGGATGTAATCCCCAAACCCAAACAGACAGCCTACCTGTGTGAGTTCTTACATGCGTTTTCAGCTGGTTGCACTGGGTAAACGCCTTGCCGCACAGCTGGCACACATATGGTTTGACTCCCTTGTGAATCCGCATGTGCCGTCTCAGGCTACTAGATTCCGAAAATACCTTCCCACATGTATTACACACTGGCTTGGCCTTGGGGTATTTCTGATCCAGGTCTTCTCCCGAGCTCTCCAACTGATAGGAGTTCTTGTCACTGGTAATGTTAGATAAGCAGTGCTCTTTCAAAGCACAGTTTTGATGTGGTTTGCCTTGTTTTGGCTTCACGGCTATAGTCTGCACAAGGATTTCTTGAGCAGCAAAAGTTTCACTCTCCACCACAGGGGTAAGTTGCAGTTCAGAATTATCGCCACCTTGGGCAGCTTGTTCTGTTATCTCGGTGGCCAATTTATTTGCATCTAAAAACATCTCCATGGCAGAGTTTTCTGCAATATCACCTGGATATTGTACTGGCTTGCTCGGTGGGTGTTTGGGGGAACGGAAGGCCTTTTTTCGTTTTTTGGGTTGAACAGATTTTTTTTCCAAGGCTGCTGTTAAGACTGGAGATTGAGCTATATCCACTGAAGGGGCATCTGATTTCTCCTGGTTATTGTAGTCACGAAGTGTTAGCAGGCAAGTCTGTTGGTTCAATGCAATATTCCCAGTGATACTAGAAGTTTCTGTAGAAGAAGGATTAGCAATAAAAGCAAAATCTTCCATTTTAATTTTACATTTAGTGACTACTTCCTCCACTTTAAGATAGTCGGCAGCCTGGTGAATTTCTTTAACATTCCAACTGCAAGAAAAATATACATGAAGAAAACTGATAGTCTTAAAAATGCACGAATATTAAATTGAGAAAACAGATACAATTTTTAAACAAGATTTTAAAAATCTAGATCAGAAATAAGACTTATAATATGCTCCCTTTTCCTCTTTTGAAATGGCCATTAAATCACAAAAATAAGCATCAGCCATAAAAGTTATGTCACTGCTATATAATCCCATTTTACCAGTCAATTCACCTGAACTATGTAGTCTAACACAGTTATTCAGATTGACCAAATCTGATACTGGACTTTAGCTGACATAGAGCGTGTCACAACAGAAGTACTGCCACATAAAAATATGGTAAATATTAAGACATGAGAGATCCAATGCTTAGATGGACCACTGGGCAAATTCTAAGCCTGAAAATGTTGAAGTCAGTTTAGCCTACAAAAATGCTGAATAGAAAATAATCACCAACAATGTTTATATATCACCAAGTGATACTAACTGAATTATCACCAACAATGTTTATATATCACCAAGTGATACTAACTGAATTATTCCTTCAGTCACCTCTGTGAGAGGCAGAGTGATGTAGTGGTTCAAGTATTTGGACTAAGAAGTGGGGAGATTCAAGTTCTCTCTACCCTCAGTCATGGAAGATCATCAGGTGACTTCAGACATCCTCACATGGTGGTCCTCGTGGGGACAAGTAGGAGGAGCAAGTACTATTGTTGGCTTCTTGAATTCCTGTACAAAGACAGGCTATAAATCTTATATCTCAATACATAACAAGCGGTATCAGTTCTAATTCCTTGTAACAAGCTGTTGACATACAATCTGTTAAGCTGTTGCTTGTTATGACACTTCAATCGAAAGACATTTTCCCCCACATTCCTTGCTTAATACTGATTTTTTTAAGTACACCGCTCATATAAGAGAGGATTTTGTACCATGAAATGAGGAGCTTGCAAATTGGATTAAACTAATCATCATGTGACATTGCACATCACCTTGCATATACTAGTTTCCTCTTCTGTTCCTGCCTGCTTTATTTCTGTGACATCTTAACTGATATTGTAATTTATACCTTAAGCGAGAGCATTCTGTTTAGTTCTCTGTCTAGTATTTCCTTTAAACACTAAATAAATATCCAGCCATACCTATCAAGGTTTAAATCTCCTGTGTATATGAATTCCAAAAGTTTCTGAAATCCATCAGCCTTCACTTGATTCTGATCCAGAAATATATTACTCTCTGAAGTATCCCTGTAAATAGCCCAAAAGTACTCGCTAAAAGATGCAAGAACATTTCGATGAGCTTTGAACTGGAATTCACCAATAATGATGGTACAGTCACAAAGGAAGCCCACTTCACGCTGCCTGTTCAGACTTTCCAGTAGATGCTCACAGTGATGGGAACACTGCATTTTGCGTTATGATGCACAGTTTCTTCCCTTTGGCCTGAGAAGAAAAACAAATATATAAGCATCAGGGTTCCTACGGTAGTTTCAGCAGAATAAAAGAAGTAACACAAACCCATTCAAAGATTTGTCTCTGACATTCAAAGATTTGTATTATTTAGACAACAGAATCTAATTATTATGAAGAAAAGCAAAATGCTCAGACAAAACTAAAACTATTTCATTCGCCAAATACAAGATCCCCACAGGTGCTAGAGCTCACAAAAACGTTTGCTGGGAAAAGATGTTCTAGAAAGTATGAGCATCCCTTTCCAAAACAAGCAAATTTAAATCACATCAAAAAGGAACCAGGTTAAACACTATTTTAGAATGTAATGAGAGATTTTGAAAACTGGACTCTCTTTCGGTTTGTCAACCATAGGCTGAATCGGATGAGTGTCCTATCAAATTTCCTGCATCATCAGAGCAGGTTTTGCCCACAACCCCATGCACGTATATTTGGCAGAATAAATTCAAGAAGTCAGACTTAAGGATATATCTCAGTTGCAGAGCTCAACTGAGACTCTTCCCATTTTATGCAAAGGGTATTATTATATCTTACTGCTCAATGCCTTTATGTAGGGATCCAGATACAAAGGCCAGAATATGATTTGGAGTGCCAGTAGGCACAGGGACCATCTGCAATCCCCCAAAGACACCTTTAGTTTTCGGTCTTCTTAACAGGGATGCATAGAGGTAGCCTCTTTATTAATTACATTTATTGGCCACCCATCTTACCCCAGGATAACTCTGGGTGGCTTACAATATTAAAAAGATAAAACTATACAAATAAAACACTACAAAAAACGCAATACGCAACCCTAGCTGACAGATGGGGAGGGAGCAGGATGAACAAGGGGGAAAGGTGGGCTGTGTTATTCATCTAATCCATCTACACAGAGTGGAAAGCTGGACCAGGACTGGAGAGACCCAGATTCAAGGGACCCCCAACTTCCATTAGAGAAACTCACTGGGTGATTTGGGCTCAGTCGCCCTTCCTCACCCAAACTTCCCTAATAAGGGGTTACTCCCTGTGCAAGATGCATGGAACCCCCTTAATAACAAACAAATACATTGGGGGGGGGGACGGGAGTTTTGGGGCAATACTGCAGAGTGGCATTTCCTGCAAGAGCAGAACACAAACTGGCACCAACATCTTTTCAGCTTTCCCTTTTGCCTGAGGATTTGGCTGAGAGGTGGGAGGGGGCAGAGCTCCCTCTGGTTCCAAATCTGACCTCCCCAAATGCCGGCTCCGTCCTGTCACACACGCCCGCCAGCTGGGCTGCCTCCCACCCACTTCTTCTCTTCGGTCCTTCGGATTTCTCTCCAGCAAGCCCGGGTGTCCCTTGCTCCTTCCTTCTTCCCCCCGCCATCCAGCCCAAATGGTTCCGTCCTAGCCCGCTTCCTTTTCTCTCCCTCCCTCCCTTCAGAATTACTCGGCAAACACACCTGGCAGGGGTGGCAACTCGAGAGCGGAAGCCTCTTCCGCTCAGGGCGCCATTTTGTAATGACGCGGGTTGAGTCCGCCTCCTTGGTTGGTGGCGGTTCAAGGCTCACTTCCGTTCGCAGAACAATTCCAGCCAGGAAAGAGTGGCGATGGCTGCGGTTGGAATCGGGGCGGGGCTTCATTACGTAGTTGTGGGGAAAATGGGCGTTTCTCCAGCATAAACTACATTTCCCATGATGTGTAGCGCCATAAGCTATTAATATGTAGGGGGTGCGAATGACTTTGTAGAGACAGATGGCGTGAGATCTATTTGTCATCTGGTAAAGTGGAAATTAAGTATATTAGGATTTATCTGGAATGTCTATAGTACATCTAGACAAAGGAACGCGCATTAGCCATTAGCTACATAAAACCATTACTTTTACGCCGACAGGTCGGAAACAAAAGTAATAAACAGTTATTTCAAAGCCGTACGGTTGCAATATTAAAACGTTGAGGTACACGTTTTTTTAAAAAAGTTATCCTTAAAAAAAAAAAAGTTATTCTTCCTAGCCGTTGGGAGCATGTGTAGTAAATATTAAATGCAAATTTATTGCAACGAGTTATTTGAGGGAAACAGTCCATTTTTAAGGAATTTCTGTCCATTATAAATAAAATACATTTAAAAGAACTTTGAATAAGTAACAATGTCTAAATAAAAGTCGTTTTGGACATTAAAATATGTTTCCGCCCGGTTTCGAACCGGGGACCTTTCGCGTGTTAGGCGAACGTGATAACCACTACACTACGGAAACTACCATGCACAACACCTTGAAATTATTTTCCGTATGCCTTTACTTTTACTATGCCCATGTATCCTCAAGCAGAATTCGAGTACAGCAGCATCCAACAGTGAGACCAAATATTTATTCACAAAAAGTCCTAACTAAAATATAGATTCTGCAGTCCCAAATGAAGACTTCCTCTATCAAGTCTTGCTGCTACATTACATTTCGGGTAATGAAATGTCTGCAAGCAAGCAATCCAGCTCAAAGAGCAGCAAAGATATCACAATTCAACCCTGAGCTACATATATTCACAACTATAGAATAATTAACATTTATAATTACAAAAAATAATTATTAGATTATCTTCATTTTCTTTTCTTAAAAACCCAATTACTTATGACTTGATAAAAAGAAGGGCTTAACTGTTATTCTGTCACTCCTTGAGGGAATTGTTGAGAATTAAAACAGTATAAAAATAAACTAAAATTGATAGGGTCGTTATATTCTATAAAAACCTATATAATTAATTTTAGAAAAGGCCGTTATAAGCACACCTAAGTGGGCATAAATGCCAAATTGAACACAGCGGGATTTCAGGGGTGAGCAAGAAACAAACATTGGATTTGATGGATAATTAAATGTAGATTCTTTTTCCATGCTATCCTTTCTTTCAAGGAAGGTATATAATTACCATCTCATCCTTAATTCCATACAATTTCCAGGTGAGATCATCTGGAAATAGTATCTACACAATACAGCTTGCCCAGATTTTCCCCTCTCCTTTCTGTGGTGAAGTTAGTTGAATTTCTTGTTTCCTAATAAATAGAGCACTTTAATTATCTGCAACTATCACAAAGTATGTGTCCCATCAAAGTAAATAGCATCATTACACAAACACAACAGGTGTTGTGGCAGCTGTTCCTCTCCCTCTTCAAACTTGTGGGAGTGGAAATCTTGTGCCACATTTAGCAGAAAGCATAACCTCAATCTTCCATTAAAAAATCATGGATTGTTTCCTACAATAGTGTTAGGAAGAAGAAAAAAAATTGTTGTGCCAACATGAAAGATGTTGCAATTCCCCATGGCTGAACTGAGACTTAAAGATGATACGTACATGATACTCATTATGATTATTCATATGACATGCTTATTTGTTATCAAATTATTTTGTTGTGCAATTAGCCCCACTTTTCTTGGGGCATGTGGCATACTGAACTATAAACTCACTACGAGAACCAAGCTCCCACAAACACTCTGAGCTAAAAGATGGTTTGAAGCTATGGCGATGACTGCAAATCTGCAGTCACTTACTTGGGAGTAAATCCTATTAGCTTCAGTGGGGTTTGCTTCTGATTAAATTTGGGATGGGGAGCTGATGAGTTCCAGATTTCCCTTACGACTGTCTATGTTGGCTGAGATATAATTTCCAAAATTTGGAAAGCTACAGCTTTCTCCTTCCTGGTGTAATGTAAAGGATCCCAATGAAAGGCATTCAGTCATTGCAAAGTGATTGATGGGTCCCAAGTGGGGGGAAAAGTATTTTTACATACTTATTACCCCACTTTTAAGTGGTGAAACAGTTTCAGGCATGTTAGTGCTTGCTTACCATTCTTTGCCTTTCAAATGGAAAGATCATTACATTTATTTGTCTTTCAAACTGGAAGTTTGAGTGAAGACACTTCTGTAACCTGTTTATATGGGGCTATGGACTAAATATAGAATGAGGAATTTGCTGTATTAACATATTGCTGCCCTTGGCCTGGAGGGGGAATAGCCCATCAAAGTACTTTTTCCAGGAAGAGAAGATAGTTTTGCCACTTAGATAGAGATACAGATAAATAGAGTTGGAAGGGACCTTGTAGGTCATCTAGTCCAACCCCCCTCGCTCAAGCAGGAGTCCCTATACCATTTCAGACAAATGGCTTCCCCAATCCCTGCCCAGACTCTACGCTTCTTAAACATTCCCCATGGCATTCTCTTGCCATTGTTTCTCCAAAAGCCAAATAAAAACCCACAGGAATTCTTTTGTGGATATGTTATATCAGCAAACCTATTTGACCAATTGACCTTCAATCAAAATAGACCATTCCCTTTTTATCAGATCTTAAGAGGTCTTTGTTTCAAGGCACAAAAATCTTTGAATCAAGACTGTAGATCAAGAAAGCTGTACTTTGAAGTCTTTTTCAGCAAATCCTGGAACCCATAACAATTGGCTGTCATGCGAGTTGGGAACTGTCACCTCAATGCAAAACTGAAGGACCCCAGGCTAAGAGAAGAAGATTTATTTCTTTTGCTCCCCAAACTTATTGGGGAGATGATTATTGGGATAATGAAAAATATCTGCTTCCCGGAAAAATTAAGTGCTTACAAAGGAGGTGCCACAGGTCTAGCAACCTGGTTGTCAACCAAGTATTTTATTAAATACAGAGTCCTCTTCCAATGAGAAGCAAGTAGTGGGTGAGATGCAAGCTCAAATTATTATTTTTTTATCCTCCTTAGCAATGCTGGGGCTGCAATTCCTGAAAGCAGCAATTCTATGAGGGCAGCTTCGCAACTAGGCTTAATATCTGGGTTCTCTGCCAGAAGCCTGAGAGAATTGGAAGAGGAAGGTCAGATATGTCCCAAAAAGTCAAGATGGTGACTGTGACCGTATGATTAAAGCTATATCTGTTTTTATATGCAATGCAGTTTAAAGGCAGACAGAACTTCCATAGCATCATTGCAGCTGTTTTAGCTCTTTTGACTATAGCCTACTGACACTCCCAATGAAGGCAGCAGTATTGATGCATTTTATCTCTTTTTAGTGCAGGTTGGCTCATTTAAATATTTTTCCTTTTTCTGTTCCATTATCTTTGTTGGTTGATCTGTTTATAGATATTGGCTAATTTCTATACATAAACTTCCTAGATTCACCCCTCCCCAAGTACTTGTCTTGTTTCAATTATGAAAATAAAAACCATTCTTATCTAATATTAGGCTTGCATCAGCCCTACATACTCCACAATATCTTGGGCTCAGGGAAAACCAAGGCTAAGTAATCAAAAACTTTAGTCTCGGGGAAGAGGGATATCCTGTTCTGCCCCAACCATGTTTTGGGTAAAAGAAGGGCATCTCCCCATTAAAAAATTATCTGCCCTGGTGCTTCATGCTTAAGTCACCCCAGTCGTGGGTTGCTACCGGTTTGCCCCAGTTCGGGTGAACTGGTAGCGGCGGCGGCAGCGGGAGGCTCCGCACAGACATCATCACGGATGATCTGCGCATGCGTGCACATCTCCGAACCAGTAGCAAAGGTAAGTGAAACCCATTACTGAGTCACCCTAGTGAGAAATTGGAATGGTTGGAATGGGAAGTGTCAGCTTGTGTTATGTGTCTGTGCCTTTGGTCAAATTTAAATAGTTTCCCATTTAAATTACATGTCCCCGAAGAGAAAAGACTAACCACAACTGGACAGTTCTTGAACCATGAAACAGACTTCACTGAGGAATGCAGAGAAAACAGAATCACTGTATTCATCCTATCTTATCCAAACATCTATTCAAGGCCTTACAAAGCTTTGCTCAGAAGGTATCATAGCAACATGGAGGTCATAATAGCCTGAGCAACACCTGTCTGGAAAGATTGTTAGCCTTAATCTTTCCCCAATATATATACAAGCCCACTGAGGGTCACATGCTCTGTGCAGGAACCGGAACCATCAACAAGGGATGGGTGAGCTACCACCAGCTATAGTTTTAGACAATGGCTCAGGCCTGCTCAAGGCTGGTGTTGCTGGAGATAAGGAACCACGTGTCATCTTTACCAACTTGATAGGCCGTGCCAAGGCCAAGTCTGTAATGCTCGGTGCTGGCCAGAAGGATTTCTACATTGGAGATGAAGCACAAGCCAAGAGAGGGATCCTCTCCCTCAGGTGCTTTAGCAAACATTGGGGAATGTAAACCATAGGGGATAAATAAGAGTTAGCTGGTCTGAAAATCATGTTAAAACTGTTTACTTAGGGGAGGGAGTGACTCCAGGAAAAGCAATCCTAGGAATTAAAGGTTGAAATGATGATGTAAAAGAAGATTAATTTACATGAACATAATTTTAGGCCAAGTCAATGGTATCTATAGTACCACAATGGAAAAGGCCTATTCTGTACAATAGAACGTCAATTTGATGGACTAATGCATTCTGTGATGATTGACAGTGAGTTCTGGCTTTGATCCATGTAATTGGATATTAAATCCATAATTGGCAGCAATTGGCAGTCTTTCAGATTGGTCACGCTGGTTGGAGTTCAATGTCTGGAAAGGTATATGTTGTCCATTCAGGTGCTATTAAAAGGAAATAGAAGTACCTTTGCTGGTTTTTGGAGGGCAATGAAGGCTATCAGAGATTCTTCTCTACCCACAAGAATAAAACCCTGATTTTCTACTATACTACATGACAGGGTCACAACTACTCAATCTGTGGATGGGAAATCATAAGTAAATTCCAGAATTAATATCAGAACCAGAACAGGTGAGAGAAAAATATCTTGGAAGAAGACAATGGCAAGCCATTTCTTTATGGGTGTTTCCTCTTGAGAGCACTAGATGAAGGAGACATAAAAAAATGTTTGTACACAGAAGATGACTTTCCTCAGCTTGTAATCACTTCTCAAAATGGGAGGAGGGACTTATTGGTGTACAACATATTGAATTTAATTTGTCAAATGAAAGATTGCTTCCTTTTCTACTATCTTTGCTGTTACTATCCAGAATTATCCAAACTATTATGGCTATTTCCCCCCCCTTTTTTTAATTTAACAACTGTCATGCTTCTTTGTCACAATTTTGTATTAACATACCAAATGTTAACAATAAAGATCAGCTTGGGGTATGCTGTTAAAATCTGCCTGCTTATGTAAAAAGTTGAGATTCAGTTAGAGCAGTGGTTCTCAACCTGTGGGTCGCGACCCCTTTGGGGGTTGAACGACCCTTTCACAGGGGTCGCCTAAGCGTGCGCTAGCCCGCCATCTTGGTGCCACGCCCCCTTTGTCACCTCATCACGTGTGGGGCGGGGCGGGGGTAGCAGCATTAGGAAGGTTGAGAACCACTGAGTTAGAGCTTTGCACACAGTTTAATTAAGAATAACCATGGTTTAACTCTGCTAATTAGGAACTATAATCAAAAATATGTGGTAGGCATAATTACCAAGTCAATTCATTTCTTTAAATGGCCTAGTTTGCAAAAGATTCAGAGCTGAAGACAAAATGTCCATAGTCAAAGAGATGTGTTTGTGTAAAGCCAAATAGATGATTTTGTCTGCCTAATTGATTCTGGAAATTTTATTATATATACACACACACACACACACACACAGAGTGCAGAAAGAGAGAGAGAGATTGTAGCAGGTAGAGGACCAAAGGAAGAGTTAAAAACCTTTTCATAATAGGTTAATCATGATCCTCTAGGAACAGACAACAAATAGTCTCCAAATATCACTGAGCCGAATGAGTTTCCACCTTTCTTTATCATTGACCATGCTGGGTTATCGAAGTCAATAATATTTAAATATGCACATGTTGCCCATTTCTGATCTACAGCAATTGATTTCACGAAGAATTTTCTACCCCTGTTGTAATGCATAAAAGAAAATCAATTGAAAATACAATGATTTGTTTTCAGTTTCTATATGTAAAACGTTAGTGCAGGGCCTTTTTCTACTAGGAGCAACTTCACCCCACAAAGCTTATTAACATTCCATGAATATGTATTCCATAAAGATTTAAATGTGTTGCTCAACCTTTAGTCTGCTACAACTTGCAAAATCTTAGGAATAGTAATTAGAATGCTGATAAATGACAAGGAGCCCCAGGTTCCATTCTCCAGTTAAGAAAGGAAGCACCTTGGATGACTCTGGCCAATCATTACTTCTCAGCCAGGGGTGAAATGCTACCAGTTCGGACCGGTTTGGGAGAACCGTTAACGGAAATGTGGCCTGGTTCGCCGAACCGGTAGCGACGCTGGCTGGCCACCCCCCCGAACTGGTCCCCCGCTCGCTTGCCCTGCAAGCGGATGTCCAGGGGCTGCACATGCGGTGTGCAGACTTCGAACTATCCCCGTTTCTCCATGGTGCGCTGCCTTGGCGAGCAGCCCGGCCTGAGGCCACCCGCTCGCCTCCCTCCCCAGTCCGCGGTGCCTGCGCTCTGGCCCTATCCCGGCCAGCCTGATGTCATGCTGGAGCGCCAGCAGTCCAATGCGGTGTGCATGTGCAGCAGCCCCGGGACATCTGCTTGCAGTCCCGGAGTGGCGGTGCTGCCGCCACTGCCGCTCTCAGCCCCATAGCAGCAGCAGCAGAAGGTAAGGCTGATGCTGGCGGTGGGAGGGAGGAGGAAGACCCGCTGCGCTCATCCGAGGAGCCGCTTCGGAGAGACATGGTGAGGCTCGCTCGCCTTTTGGGCGAGTCCGATGTGCGTCTGGCCTGCGGGACCGTCCCAAAAATGAAGGTTGCTTCCCTTTCCTCGGATGTGGCGAAAGGGTCTGGGCTCGGCGATGTAATTTGAGCTGCCCACCCACTCACATGCGCGTGGGGGACTCGGAGGAAGCAGCAGCGTTGGCGGCAGTGGCACCTCACCCTGAGGCGCCGTGGCCAGCTCCTAGCGCTTGAGAGGCTCTGTTCCGCAGGCTGGACGCGTGTCGGACTCGCCAAAGCCACTTTTGCCTTGGACGTTTTCTCTCCGGGATGCGGCGGGCGAGAGAAAAAGAGCAGGGCAGAGCCCAGGAGGCTGCCGAGCGAAGAGCCGGAGAGGCCCGGTGGGTTCCTCTGCGAGGCTGCGCCCACCTGTGAAGCTTGTGGGGGGGTACCTTCCCGCGAGGCTGCTAGCCCCTAACCTGGGGAAACACCAGCTAATCGTCGAAACTTTTTTTAACTTTTTTTAGTTAAAAATGCTAAACAAAAATTAAAAATTGTACACGCCCACCCAGTCACATGACCCCCACCAAGCCATGCCCACTAAGCCACGCCCACAGAACTGGTGGCAAAAAAAATTACATTTCACCACTGTTCTCAGCCCAGCTTATCTGACGAAGTTGGGAATTCAGATGGAAAAGAAACGACTATACACATATCATCCCAAACTTCTATAGAAGGAAATGAGGAATAAGCATCTAACAAAAAGATAAACAGAGTGTAACCAGGGGTGGGCTGCTGGGGGTTCGCAGGGGTTCGGGAGAACCTCTAGCTAAGATTCTGTGCAGTTCGGAGAACCTCCAAATCCCACTCCTGGCTGGCCCTGCTCACCCCGCCCTGCCGTTCCCAGGAGTCCCCACGCGGCGTTTTGGATGCAGATAAGTGCAGGGCGCACGCGGAGGCTCGGGGAGGGTGAACAACGGGCCTACCGGTGTTCAGGCCCGTTTCTGGCCTCCAGAGGGCCTCCAGAGCCTGGGGAGGCCGTTTTCGCCCTCCCGGAGGCTCGAGGAAAGCCTCCAGAGCCCGGGGAGGGCAAAAACACCCCCCCCCGCCGTGGTGCAGGAGGCCGACTAGGCCAGACCCACCATGGCCACGCCCACCCAACTGGGCAGAGAACCCCTTGCTAAAATTTTTGAAGCCCACCCGAGTGTAACTAATGTTAAACAACTATAGTGTCAAGTCTTCCACAGAAGAAGCATTCTAAGATTAGAAACTGGGATCCATGAAAATTGGGAACTGAGATTTGACATGGAAACACATCCTTTGTGAATTTTTAGAACTTTGTCTGCCCCTGTTCAAGTTGTTTTTAGATATGTGCATGCTTGTATGTAGATAGCACAAGCTATACTGATATTAATTAAGCAATCTAGTATGTTCCCTAGATGCTTTAACATATGACAATGTTGTAAGTTGATGTCTAATTCATATTTAAATCCAACAGATATCCAGTAGAACATGGCATTGTCACTTCCTGGCCAGACATGGAGAAAATCTGGAAGCATACTTACGAGAATGAACTGAGATTAAACTCCGGCACAAGGCCCGCACTGATCACCGAGGCACCACTTAACCCATTATCCAATCGTGAACAAATGACGAGGTTGCTCTTTGAAAAATTTGAAGTTCCAGCCCTCTACGTGGCCATTCAGGCTGTGCTGGCCCTCTACGCTGCAGGTCTCACGACAGGCTGTGTGATGGATTCTGGGGATGGGGTCACACATACTGTCCCAATCTTTGAAGGCTACTGCTTGCCTCATGCTGTTCTCCGACTTGACCTGGCGGGCCGGGACCTTACAGATTATTTAATGAGAATCCTGAGAGAAAGTGGCATTGCCTTAGTGAGCACAGCTGAAAGAGAAATTGTGAGGATCATCAAGGAGGCCTTGTGTTATGTGTGCTTAAACCCTGAAGAAGAAATGGCTAAACAACCTACTGCAATAGAGAAAACATGGAAATTGCCTGATGGTCAGATTATCAAAATCCACAATCAATTGTTCCGCTGCCCAGAGACCCTCTTTCGCCCATCTAACATTGGCATGGAAGCGCCAGGAATCGATAAACTCTTATTCAATACCATCATGAAATGTGACATTGACTTAAGGACCACTCTGTATGCCAACATCCTTCTTTCTGGTGGTTCCAGTCTCTTCCCTGGGATTTCAGATCGCTTGACTAAGGAGTTGATTCGCATGGCTCCCAAAGACACTGAAGTCCTGGTCCAAGCCCCTTCTGACAGGAAGATCTCTGTCTGGATGGGAGGATCCATTCTTGCTTCTCTCTCAGCCTTTCAGGAGATGTGGATTTCCAAAGAAGAATATGCTGAAGTTGGGCCTAACATAGTACACAGGAAGTGCTTCTAGATTCCTGTTGTATGGAAACACTTTTATTTAAAAAGCTGTGGGAAGAACGTCATGGAACACTTGGTGAGATTTATTGCCTCACCTTTTTGAAAGACAAATAAAGGTAACAATTCCACGCCTGCTTCCTTAGGCTATATTTCTGTAAATATCCTATAATACAGTGATTCATTTAACAACTGTGGCAAGAAAGGTCGTAAAATGGGGCAAAACTCACTAAATGTCTCTCTTAGCAACATAAATTTAGGCTCAATTGTGGTCGTATGTTAAGGACTACCTGTAATCATTCACAGACAGCAGTACTCTAAAGCAGCGGTTCTCAACCTGTGGGTCGCGACCCCTTTGGGGGTCGAACGACCCTTTCACAGGGGTCGCCTAAGCGCGCGCTAGCCCGCCATCTTGGTGCCACGCCCCCTTTGTCACTTCATCGCTTCTCGCCTGGCAACGCGCACACGTGGGGAAGGGGCAGGGCAGGGGTCGCGGCGGCAGGGCGGGGGTCGCGGCATTAGGAAGGTTGAGAACCACTGCTCTAAAGTGCTATGACTTGCTGATTTAGATTAAGGCTGAAATGGCATAACAGAGAAATAATGTAAAATAGTGTAGAAATGGAGGAACCAATCCTGTTCCCAGTGCTTCCCAAACAAAGATACAGAGGAATGCGGAAGTTAGCATTTGTGGTCTACATAAAAAAAAGGGGGAAAGGAAAACAAACCTTGTTCATGGCAGAGCTTTCTCATGTTTCAATCTATTTTGTTTTAACTTTATTCCAATTATTCACAACATCTTGGAGTGTTGATAAGGGGGCACAGGAAGGAACTTAAGAGATTCTGTTCCCACAGGAGTGCTGTGACTTGCAAATGTTTTTTTTTTCTATCAGCTGATGATGACCTGATGGAAAACAGCAAAGCTAAAGGGTTAAGGCAATTATTTAGCTATCACATTTGGCACACACAAAATCGGGACGCTACCATTTGACAGAAAGTCAAAACAGATTTAATGGAGGCAAGATGGGGGCAACCAAGTTCAAGCCAATCTTGTTTTCTATCCACTCAAGAATGGGTGAGAAGTGGTTGGAGTTAACTGGGTGGAAAGTTGTTAGAGGCAAGTAAGCCATCTAGGAGCATCTACTGGCTGAGATTTCTTTGTAAGACAAAAAGACGGAGCAAGTGTTTGAAAAGCATTTAAGCAGGAATAAGCAACCTTTGACTAAGGGCCTGGCCAAATTTGGGGGGTAGGACTGATGATTGCAAGATGGGGAAAGAGACACATCACATATCATGGCTGCGTCTGTTTTTAAAAGAGTGATGTTGATTTTAGGATTTAATGTTTTATCCCAAAATGACAATAAAACGCTTTCAGTTTTCATTCCATCGGAACAGGTTTGAGAGGACCATAAAGGGTGACTTAAAAAGCTCATATAGCCACCGGCAGCCCATCCTTACACAACAGGATTGCAAAAGGAAGATGAGATTGTAAAGCCCTTATCAGATCACGCCTGAGCCTAAAACTGTGGAATGGTTGCAGATCAGTAACTTTTCATCCTGTCCTCCCAAACTCGGGTAACCTTTGCTAGAGGTTCCTGCTGTTGCCAAATGTTTCACGACAGAAATATGGCAACTCCATCAGTGGTGGGTTTCAAAAATTTTCGCTACCAGTTCGGTGGGCGTGGCTAGGTGGGGGGCATGTGACTGAGTGGGCGTGGCCAACTTGACGTCACTCACCCCCACGCCTACTCAGTCACATGACCCCACCTAGCCACGCCCACAGGAAAAGGTAGGAAATTTTTTGGAATTTCCACCTATCTACCCCCGCCCTCCCTTCGCCCTAGCCCCGCTTCCTCCCCCACCACCGCCTCTTTGTTCAGGCTGCTTACCTTCCTCGGCGGCTGGTCCAGAGTCCGGAAAGCAAGCTGACCGGAGTTTTCGGCAGCCCCCAGACAGCTGCCGCTGCTGGAAAGCAGCTGGCAAAGAAGCTGCCGATAAGTACGCCACAAAGCTTTTTCCGCGACCTCCGGTACTTTTCAGCGGCCTGCTGCCGCAAAGCTGCAGCATGTTCACGCATGTACATCCCATTGGACTTGCAAGGCAATGGAATGCGAGTGCGCAAAGAACATGGCGGCGACGAACATGGCGGGTGGGGCGAGCAAGCGGCGACCGGGGGACCAGTTTGGGGGCGTGGCCAGCCGGCCATCGCTACCGGTTCGGCGACCTTGGCCAAATTTCCGCTAACGGTTCACCTGAACCGGTGCGAACCGGCTGAATACCACCGCTGAACTCCATACTACCAGTCTTTCCCAACTTTGGCAAATTTGTGATGCGTGGCTTTCAGTATCCAGAATCCCTCAGCCAGCACAGCAATTGCTGAGAATTTGGGAAAGTTGACATGGTGGAGAAACACTGACACTTTCTAAAGTTCTACCCTTCACTGTGCCAGTTCGGTGCTGCCTGCTGCTTTTTAAAAAAATTGCTCATTTTAACATCTGCCTTTTTCAATAGCTGAACTGACTGATATCAGCTTTTCCCAGGCCTGATATTTTAATCCATCACTTCTATAGAATTCTGGATTATTGCGTTTGCCATAGATCAGCCTTCCCTAATTTAGCACTGTAGAAGTCTGCTGGATTTCCAACTTCCAGAATTTCCAACCAGAGAGGAAGAGGAAGAGGAAGAGAAATCAGGCATTTATACTTCCATTATGCCCACAGACACCAAGGCAAAGCAAAACCAACTCTCCCTTCCCGCCCTCCTTCATCAAAACAGGAATCTGGTAGCACTTTTTCCAACTAAGGCATTTTATGAAAACTCATAAACTTTCCTGACCTGCAGCTCTTCACGAGATACTACACCACAATATTTATTTATCTATTTAACAAACATGTACGGCTGCCCATCTACCAGAAGGAACTCTGGACCAGGAACAAATTTTTTTAAAGCATAGCAGTGCAGTGCAGAGCATAGTAGTGCATTACATAGCAGTGCATTGCATAGCAGTGCATTGCATTACGTTGCGTTGTGTTGCATTGCATTGCATTGCACTACATTGCATTGCATAGTACAGCAATTCAAAAAAGCCACTGGAAGCATAAGCACGAAAGCTTATGCTTTAAAAAAAAACTTGTTAGTCGGCAAAAGGCGGTTCGTGTCTACCGCAGACTAACATACCCCTCCCGCGATTTAAAGCACGAGGTTGTAAAACAACCTTGGCAACTTTAAGATGTGCAAAGCAAAACCCGGGATTTTCCAACCAACATGCCCTGTGGGAAAAAAAGGCAAGTCCGGGCACGTTCCGTTACAAAAACAAAAAAAAGCACACGAGAGAGAGAGAGAGAGAGAGAGAGAGAGAGAGAGAGAGAGAGAGAGAGAGAGAGAGAGAGAGAAAC
>QLTV01000546.1:1413436-1425028 GCA_003457575.1 Thermophis baileyi
ACGAAACAAAAACAAAAAAAAACACACGAGAGAGAGAGAGAGAGAGAGAGAGAGAGAGAGAGAGAGAGAGAGAGAGAGAGAGAGAAAGAAAACCCGATGTCGTCACCCGCCTCGCACCAATGAGAAACAAGGCGTCCTCGCTCGCTGCCCAATGGGACGCTGCGGAGGGAAAGTATTTAAACTCCGGAGGCGGGAGGAGCCCCGCGGCGGTTAGGAGGTTCTCCTTCTTGTCTAACCCTAACTCGCTGTCGGCTTCGACGGCGTTTGGCCTCGTTCGCTGTTTTACTCGCTGACTTTCAGCGAACCGAAGCTGCGAAAAAACGTCAGCGATTCGGGGGAACCTCCTCCGCTAGCTGGCCACGCGTCGGTTCCCCCCCCTTTCTCCGCCTTGGGCGTGCTTGGCTTCCGAGCCGGCGCCGCCGCCCCCGCTCGAGGCCGCGGTCAGCCTGGCTCGAGCCGCTGCTGCCGCGAAGGGTTCGGCCCTGTCCGCCTCGGGGGTGGCGAGTCTCACCGAAAGGCGGAGGACCGGGGGGGGGAAAGTGCTCGCAAGGGCCGGGCGCGAGAGCAAAAACGGGCGGCGCCTCCTGTCCCGCTCGCCCCTGAGTAGTGGGGTGAGCGGCGGGCGTGGTCCGGACACTCCCAAGTTCGGGCTCCCGGGGAGCTGCGTGTCGTCCAAGCGAGCGCTATGGCGAATGCCAGCTCCCCTCAGGCTGTACAGTTCTACTTTCCCGGCATGGCGACGGCGGTTTAACCCGGCTCTACTATTGATTGGCAAAAAAACCCCAAAAAACGGCAGTTGCTCCTGCATCCCCCCCCCGCCTTTGCCTGCATTGATTAGGTGGCGAATGGGGACCCTCAAAAGAGCAACGCAGGCGAAAGAAAGTAAAAAGAGAGGGCCTCATCCCGGGGACATACTTAGACCTTGGTGCGAGTCCCAAAAGTGCTTTTTCAAAAAGGCAACTGGACCTTGTTTCCCCCACCCTTGAAGACGTTTCGCTTCTCATGCAAGAAGCTTCCTCAACTCACTGAAGAAGCTTCTTGGATGCGATGCGAAGCGAAACGTCTTCAAGAAAACAAAACAGTCCAGTTGCCTTTTTGAAAAAGCACTTTTGGGACAAAAAGTGACCTGGATGATTGAGAATCTCCATAGACATCCTGTGGGGTGAGGTAAGTTGATTTCTTAGTTTCTCCCCCTACTTAGACCATCTCTGAGACAACTGTCGCGCCTGGACAAGCATTGTGAAACCCTTCGCTTCATCTTTTTATCTTTTACTCTTTTTTTTTTTAATGTGAGCCCTCCAAAGTTTAGGTGGCATACAAGTTTAGTAATTTTTTACGAATATATTGGGTGCTTGTCTTTTCACCCTAAGCAATGGATATGCTTGTTTTGCCTCCCCCCACCACCACTTTCTAGGTGAGTGGATGACTTGCATAGTTGCACACAAGGCTTATCTTGGATTTTTTCTGTATTTTCAGGATATTTCTAGATGTACTTTTGAAGTGGTGAGACAGAAGTACATTAGCAACATTCTGCAAGGCAAACCAGTTAAAAAGTAGTTTCTTGGCTTCTGTTCTGGCAACAGTACAGGAAATTATGAAATTGTGGTTCCATGATAGTTGGGGAAAACCAAGAAGGGCAGGAAAGTTGGCCTATATTCTTTTTTCCCTGATTCTCATTTTCCCCCACTAGTTAAGAATGGGATAAATGTTTTGAAAGGCTCTCTTACCAGAGTTTTAACGAAACTTAACTGAAGTATGGTGTCTTAGTTTCTAATGCTATACAAACCCATTTAGATCAAATGATAGCTCTGTAGATGTTTTTGAATGGTGTAATTGTAAATATTGCAGGAATAGCTTCAGGTAAAATAGATTGTTACTTGCACTGGCTTTGATTAATGCACGTCCATAAAAGGTTGTGCAGTGATCTGGATTCAAAGGGTAAGGGTGATTTGGGGTGCACATAATTCACCTGTCAACATTTCCTTAAATCAAATATGACCAAGGAGTTGCTGACAGGTGCAGTGTGAGTGCCCTACATGCTCTGAATTACTTCCCCCTTCATATCCAGAGTACTGTAGAGCCCTAAGTCATAAACTCAATAAATATATGCTCTGAGCCATCCAGCCTAGATTTTTTTTCTTAAGAATTAAGGGATACTAAACAAAAATGATTACCTAAAACTTGTTTTGCATCATCTTACATTTGTATTTGGTTTTCTTTTGCAAACCTGGAACACTAAAACATCCATCAACTTCTAAATGTGTTCTACATTTGTTAGGCCCATACAATAAACTATGCCAAACTATGGTTGGTTTGTGGCTGAGTATGTTTTGGGAGGTCTGTTAGTATCCTCTTTAGAGAGTCTAGGAGGAACCTATTATTCAAATCTCAGACATTTAGTTTAATTTACTCTTGGGATTCTTGTATCCATATTGAAAAATCTTTCCAATAACTAAATAAAGGTGGTGATGTCGCTGAGTCTGGGATTTAAAAAGAGCACAAAATAATTGGACAGCAATCATTTGTCCAGAAAATAAGTGGAGAAGATTTCAAACAACTGCCAATTTGGCTAGGCCAGTGATGGCTAACCTTTTCTGGACCAAATGCGCACATGCGCACGCACCCGAACCCCCCAAATGCAACATGCATGCGCCCCGTGCATGTGCACGTGGGCCCCGCATGCGCCTTGCCCCTGTGCATGCACGCATGCCCTCTGCGCATGTGCGGCTGAGACCTGATGACCAGCTGGCTGGTGGGAGGTGCGTGCACATGCACGGTGGAACTGAACTAGGGTGACAGCTCATGTGCCCACAGAGGGTGCTGCGTGCCATAGGTTCGCCATCACGGGGCTAGGCTGTCCCAGCAAGTTCAGCCAAAGAGCAGAATGTTTGATGCTCAAAGAAGTCTCTAAGATCCCCAGAATTCTATCACATGATCTATACATAGATCTTGTCATTATTGATGTCAAAGTTATATGAGTCTACTATTGGAACCTGCACAAATGAGATCATCATGGAGGTGCACCTGAAAGAAACCTTGGCTGTCCAGAAAGAACAGGGTAACATGCTTGCTCACGAACATCTAGACACAGACCAGGTCTTCTGGAACAACATGTTTTGGACAGCAAGGAAAATATATTTAGTCATAGTACTAGAAGACATTTTGTGAACACCAAAGATAGTCATTTCACCAGAAGAACCTGATGCCAAAGTGGGTGGGTGGAAATGTTACGATTTGGGGCTGCTTTACTGCCTTGGCCTGGCAGTGCAGCATAGAATTTCTACTTTAGTTTTAGTAGAGATTCCTTGAAAATGTGAAACTCTTAGAAGATGGAAGTTCAGCCAGAAGTGGACCTTGCTCCAATTATTCTGGGTGGAAAGGAGGGTTCTGGGATGGGTAAGTCAAAGCTGAATCTAAATCCCATCAAAACCCTGTGATGATTTGAAATGGGTGGACTCTGCATGTGGGGGGGGAAAACACCTCAAGACATTGCACAGCTGAAATCTGCATGGTGAATTAGGAAAAGGGCAAAGCAAATGGGGGTACTTTTTCCACAGAAGGAAATTGCATATAGTTTTTTTTTGCTGAATAATTGCAAAGTCAATTTTCATAGGTTTTTGTTCAATTCATCTTTATATACTGTTTAAAGATAAAGTACTGATGTGTTCACATATGTTAAAAACATCAGATGGTGTGTACTTAGCTTCTTCACCTGAGTAAAGATGCTTTATGACAAAATACAAGGGTTGCTGTTGGTTTATCATGTGTAATTTGCAAATTTAGAAGTAGGAATAGGCTATAAGTCCCCAGACAATAATTACATACTTTCAAATTGAGATTGAGCCGAGGTGGCGCAGTGGTTAGAGTGCAGTACTGCAGGCTACTTCAGCTGACTGCTAGCTGCAGTTCGGCAGTTCAAATCTCACCGGCTCAAGGTTGACTCAGCCTTCCATCCTTCCGAGGTGGGTAAAATGAGGACCCAGATTGTTGGGGGCAATATGCTGACTCTGAACCGCTTAGAGCTGTAAAGCACTGTAAAGCGGTATATAAGTCTAAGTGCTATTGCTATTGCTATTAAGCTCCCTACCTTTGTGAAAGTGCATAAAGTTGCATTTTCATGTAATTTTTGTCACTTGTTTTATACATTGTCATAATTCTTTATAAAGATGCAATACTTTTAAAATATAAATATGGTGTGCAGATGCAATTTCTGGTAAAATGTGGACTTCAGTTTGATCAACTATTGCCATCTAGTGGTATCTTTAACTTTCAAAGTTGAGAAATCCAGCAAACTGATGTTTTCTAATTGTTAGCAAGCATACTCTATTAGCCACCACTTCTATTTCATTATTTAAATCTGGGTGTAAAGGAACATAAGTGAGAATTTCTTTCCATTATCCTAATATTCCTTAAGATGTCTAAAGTTGACTTCTTTCTTTAAAATAACACAATTTCCAAAGTAGGCTTTTCTATTTTTACAAAAGCATGGATTAGATTTGTATACTGTATACAATTGACTAAGATAAACCAACAAATAATAGAAATGGAAGCTATCTTGACAAAATTGCAATGTGGGGAAGCAGTAAGAATGCTTTTTTCACTTAATTAAAACATACATTTAAACTACATTTTGTAAGTTTAAATTTTACATGTTAAATAAAATTAATTTGATAATAGAACTATATGATAAAACCTTACAGTCAAAGCTATGTTGAAAGCTTAGGGTTAAGAACAGCTTAGAGGAAGGTAAAGTCTATAGTTGCAGGTGGTTTTTATATGTGGTAATGCTCTAGCGACAGTTACACCATGCATATTAGTTATCCAGAAAAGTTAGCCCCTGATAAATAGCATTGCTACACTGTTGTGGTTTGAACAATTACTCAGCAGTCTTAAGAATCTACCTTGTCTAGTCCACCGTAATGGACATGATACCTGCAGAACCCATGTTTGTGTAGCTCTTAGTTCAGTGTCTTCATGTCCCAGTTTTTCTCTTCAAAATACTGGGCAAAGGAATTTCTGACCCAGTCAATTGCTGGCAAACATATCTAGAATGTCTTATTGAATTTATACTGGCCATATGGCAAATGATTATGCAGAAAAATATCCCAGTATGTCTTAGTTTTAGTTAAGTAAATCTATGCAATTGATGCTTCATTGTGTCAAAGCTCTGAATTAATAGAGAAAATAATTTCAAAGATGTTATATCTTTTGAGTTTTTCAGTAAACCCCAAGCAGGTAGGTTTAGGTTTGTTTGCATTTAAAAATAAAGCAATGGTTATTTGCAACAACATTTTCAGATCTAACAGAAGGAAGAAAACCCCTGCCAGATGGATATGTTCACTCTGTTGATGTTATGGTTTTAAGTCCAGAATCAAAGCTGTGTGCCAAAGCTATCCACAAATCATATCCAGGGCTGAGAAACCCCAAGCCTGCATGGAACCAATTCTATTTTTGTGGTCTGAACAATCCGAGATCGTATATTTATTTTATTTTATTTTATTTGTCAAACATGTACAAGATAGCAGGTATAGGTATAAACATAAACATAAAGTGAATACAGATAGATGAGGACAATAGGACAGTAGGACAGGGACGGTAGGCACGCTGGTGCGCTTATGCACGCCCCTGAATGGCAAACAACAGATTTTTTCTGTAGAATAATTTTGCCATAAATGAAATTATTGTTGGATCACTTCAGAACCGAGTGAAGAATTCAAAGTAGGATGGACCTGATCCAGCATAAAGCACCATCAGGATAACGTGAAATATGAATGTGCACATTTGAAACTGCATTTTAAGTGGGTAAAAACGATGAGAACGTATCAGTTTTCTAACAGTAGATGGCAATATGTATTCATTATCAGCAAAAAATAACAGAATTTGTAAGATTGAAAATACAAATATAGAACTGAAATGGATTTAATTCTTAAACACAAATTTGTGATTGATATTTAATCCTTTATAACCCATGGAGAGCTCAAATTTTTTTTCCAGTATCAAACTTAACTAAAGATGTGTGAGTATCAGTTACACAAATACATTGCAATGCAGATCCACTTCTGATCTGTGGTCAGATATTTCAAAATATACATTTTTGTTGAATTTCAAGATTCAGATTTACTAAATTAGAAAATGTTCCAAGTACTTTGTTCTTAAACTCACTGAATGCAATAGGATGAAGGTGGGTATTACTTATTCCTGCGTTTCGCATCCCCATTTTTGACAGAATGTTGTGGCTGCTTATTTGCATTTACAGAATGCCATATCCAAAAGGCGCTCAGAATTTCACAAGAACTGTATAATAAAGGTATACACATAAGTCCAAAACCAGAAATGTAGAATAAACCAGGCTACAAGGAAATAAAGACGAAATCGGGCCCAAAATAATTTCTGGAAGATCTTTATTGGGACATACCTGTATGTCTGCTGGGAGTGGTTTCTGATAGGCAAATTAAGTTTTTGGGTCAATTCTAATGGGACAATACAGTTCTACAGATAACTCGGCCTCAAACCATGAAAGGCCTTTTAGGGAGCATATTAAATTGCACCTGGAGGCTTGTTGGCAATTGCTGTAGGTACAGCGTGGTCCTGTGAATGCCACCATATAGATTGCTGCACTCCAATCATCTGCAGCTTCTGAGTGATACTTGAAAGGACGAGGACAACCCATCTCTAGATGCTAGCTCCACCCTCTATGGAGAATTGTTTTACTTGCTTTGCATAGCTGCCTATCTCAAGTACAGGACTGAGTGATTCAATGTCTTCAAAGGCTGCCCCATGTAGAATATGTTGCAATACTCTAGCAAGTTACCCTAGAAAAATCCTCTTGCCCCAGGTAGAGTTGCAATTGGCATATCAGCCAAAATTGGGGAAAGGCAAAGGAATTAGATTTGCATGTTAATGCTTTGTCCAATTTTGGAATGATTTAGGATGCAAAACCAAAATTCTGGTGATACATAAAACACAGCAAAGGAGCAGGATAGCCACACCATAAGTACGTATGTGAATGATTGCTATCTTTGCAGAAGCAAGCATTATTTAAATTGCTTTATACATGGAGGGTAGTTTGTAATATATTACACACTTAGGTTACAAGACAGCGTTTCATGATTTATATCAGAAATGGGAATTCCTGGCTTGTTGGCCTCAAAAATACCTTCTATAAGCCATCCATCCAGTCGTGCTGGTTTCTTGAGTAAGGGTTGCATTAGAACCCCTAATAATTTTGACAAGTCATTTATGATTCTACTGTTCTGTGGATGTGATTATGTGGCATTCAGTAGCTAGTCTTTTGCAATTAGTGAACAATGCAAGGAATGAAGGGTACAAGAACAATGAAGGAAAGGACTATTAACCCTATGATTTGCAGCTGTATTGTTGCAAATGTATTGTCTCCATTACTGCTTTCCAATATAGGTGCCTTCCTGTTGCATAGACCAACATCTAGAATTCCTCATCTAGTATGGCCATTGCTGGGAATTTCTGAAAATTACCATAGTGAAATACTCAGCAACAAGAATAGCTGAGCTTCAATTTTGCATTTATGTATCTTAAATACATAAAGTACAGAACATTTACAGCTCAATAGTTCCTTTACTTCTAACAAAATAGCTATTGCTTTATAGTAGAAGTGCGCCTTATGAGGCCTCAAAATTGCATCTACCCTCCAAAGCCATGGATTGCTGCCCTCAGAGATTTATTCCAAATTGTAATTTTTCAAGGTGACAAATGAGGAAAATTATTAAATGATAGAAAAATCATATTAAGTACGTTTAGTTTTAATTAAATTTAAATGGGAATTATTTTTTAATTTATAAAGCAATTTGTTGTGGAGTTGAAGTGCTTAATTGGCAGGGTCAGGGTACAGTAGTAATTTAGCTATTATGTTAATAACATTTTTTCATGAATGGTAGATATTAGCTATTCAGTGATACTGGATAGTTCAGTGGTCAGCATTTTTACAGATCAAATTAGAAAACAGAGTGAGTCTAATTTGATCACACAAACCTAGGCCTTGATTTTCCTCAGTTGAGGAATGAGAGAATACATATAATGTTGGGATATGAACAATGTGAATCAGAATCAAGCTGGAAGGGACCTTGGTGATCTAGTCCAACCCCTTGCTCAAGCAGGAGATCCTATACCATTTCAGACAAGTGGCTGTCCAGTCTCTTCTTAAAAAACTTCAGTGATAAAGCACACACAACCTCTGAAGGCAAGCTGTTCCACTGGTTAATTGTTCTCACTGTAGTTTCTCCTTAATTCCAGGTTGCTTCTCTCCTTGATTAGTTTCCATCTATTGTTTCTTGTTCTACCTTCTGGTGCTTTGGAAAATAAATTGACATCCTCTTTTTTGTGGCAGCCCCTCAAATACTGGAATACGGCTATCATGTCCCCCCTAGTCCTTCTTTTCTCTAGACTAGCCAAACAAATCCTGCAACCGTTCTTCATATGTTTTAGTCTCCAGGCCTTTAATGATCTTAGTTGCTCTTCTCTGCACTTTTTCCAAAATCAACATCTTTTTTTTGTAATGTGACCAAAACTGGATGCAATATTCTAGGTGTGGTCTTACTAAGGATTTATAAAACGGTACTAATACTTCACATGATTTTGATTCTATGCCTCTATTTATACAACCAAGGGTTGTATTATCTTTTTTGGCTATGAAAGACAGCATACTGACGGGAATTCTGAGAGTTGAAGTCCACAATCTTAAAGTTATGAAGGTTGAGAAACCCTGTACTATTTAATTGTGAATGTTTTATCAACATTTCTCCCCAACCACTATACTATGATTCACCCTATTTCCTTACAATATATACTATCTAAATGTTCACTTCAAAGAACTGCCTCAGTCACTTATAATGTATAAGCTAAATATACTGGCCTTTTCTAGCGTCATATGTTTCAAGATTATCATCCCACACTGGATTACAAAATCAGTGCTGTTCAATTATACTTTTGTGAGCATATTTAAAGAAGCAACACATAGGAATAAAATCTGCAAAATTGGATTGCTATCCTTTTTTCGTTTCCCAGGTCCCCCAGGTATTTGTCTATTTTTTTAAAAAAAAAGATGATTAAATAATAAAACAAATTTGATTTAAAAAAAAATAGACTGCTTTGAAGCAATCTACCAGAAAATGGTTGTTTTCCTGATATTCCCACCACTGTGAAATATACTGTGTTCCTGGAATCTTTCAGGATGGTCTTCTAATTCTGTTGCAGTAAATGAAAGGGATGAGAGATGAAATTTTAACAGATGGCTGGAGACATCGTGGGTGCTGGGCACCGAGCAGAAGTTTCTCACTCCTGAAGTTACTTTGATTTTGGTGCACATTTCTTGGTAATAAAAAAAAGCAATATTTCTGTCTCGAGCATATCTGATCTTGTTACTGTTAACTAGAAACTGCATGTCCTCATTTTGATGGGTCTTTCCTTGGAGTTGTGGCAGCTCCTGAAGAAGACGAGGCAATGAAACTGACAGGCAGAACCAGGTGCATTTTTCAGCAAATGCATCATAAGCCTCATGCAAGAATAGGAGCTTGTTGCTTTCCAGTTGTGGGTGTCCCTGTTAGCTAGAAGTTAAACAGAGTGTTGGGTAAACATTAGTACCCTTTCCTTACAGGTGTAATGTCTTGGCCTTGCATGAAATCTGGGCTCAAGATAGAAGGTTTAAGATTGATTGCTGTTCCAATGAACTCTTAATTAGCAGCACAGCTTTAGCTTTAAACACAGATGTCTTTCTGAAACTTCCATTCTGTGTCAAATTGTGTAAAGTGAGCTGTGCTGGGTGCAGAGTCTTTAACTCTGCTTCATCTCACAGTGGGAGTAAATTATTTCTTGTGGGTGAATGTCAGAAGGGATCGCACTAAGTCTGGGATGCAAAAATCCAGATGCCACCAACAGATGGCAGCAAAGAGATACAAAGCACACACTTAGATGCTTTTTTTAGTGGTCATCTGGATTTTTGCAGCTCAGGCGAGCAGCCCTGTTATTAGACCATAGAACAGTGTTGGTGAACCTTTTCGGCACCAAGTGCCGAAATGGGAGCGTGCACGTGCCAGAAACTGGAACAGCAGCCGCCTGGTGCGCATGTGCGTGCCGGGAAGATGATCTTCCAGTTTCCAGCGTGGGCATGCGCACCGGCCAGCTGGTCTTCACGCACACATGTGCGCCAGAAACCGGAAGACCAGGTGGCCGGTGCGCATGCGCGCGCCAGAAACTGGAATATCATCTTCCCGGCACATGCATGCTGCTCTTCCGGTTTCTGGTGCTCCGCGCGTGAAGACCAGCTGGCCGGCGCGCCGAAACCCGGAAGAGCAACGGGCGACAGCTCATGTGCCCAGAGAGATGGCTCTGCGTGCCACTTCCGGCACGCGTGCTGTAGGTTCAGAGGTGGGTTCTTACCGGTTCTATCCAGTTCTTTAGAACCGTTAGTAACTCGGCAATGATGTCACGGAGCCAGTTCTGTCGGTGTCTCCGTGGGCGCTGTCATCTTGGATTTTGCTTCTGCACATGCACACACGCACGGTGAGACCCTGAGCGAACCGGCAGCAAAAGGATCCAGAACCCACCCCTGCATAGGTTTGCCATCACGGCCATAGAACATAGAATAATAGGGTTGGAAGGGACGTTGGAAGTCTTCTAGTCCAACCTGCTCAAGCAGATGATCCTACCACATCATTCTGGACAAATGGCTGTCCAATCTCTTCTTGAATACCTCCAGTGATGGAGCACCCACAAGTCTGGAGATAAGCCATTCCACTGATTAATTATTCTCACTGTCAGGAAATTTCCTCATACTTCTAGGTTGGATCTCTCGTTAATGATCTTCCACTGTTACTTCTTTTCAGGTGAAAACTTCTTTTCACCTGTTACCCTCAGGTGATTTGCAGAATAGGTCAACCCCTTCTTTTCTGTGACAGCCCCTCAAGTACTGAAAGAGCCGAGGTGGCGCAGTGGTTAGAGTGCAGTACTGCAGGCTACTTCAGCTGACTGCTAGCTGCAGTTCGGCGGTTCAAATCTCACTGGCTCAAGGTTGACTCAGCCTTCCATCCTTCTGAGGTGGGTAAAATGAGGACCCAGATTGTTGGGGTCAATATGCTGACTCTGTGAACCGCTTAGAGAGGGCTGTAAAGCACTGTAAAGCGGTATATAAGTCTAAGTGGGGAAAAAAAAGGCTGCTATCATATCACCCCTGGTCTTTCTCTTTGTTAGACTGGACATACCTAGTTCCTGCAAAAGTTCACTATATGGTTTATTATTATTATTATTTATTAAATTAAATTAAATTAAATTAAATTAGCTATTCAGTTAGCCTCCAGCCCCCTTATCATCTTGGTTGCTGTTCTCTGCATTCTTTTTAGGTTCTCAACATTTCTGTATTGTGGTGTCCAGAACAGGGCTGTCTTAACGCATGGACCAGATGGGCACTTGCCCATGGGCCCCACGAGCATAGGGACCCCATACTAATCTGTGTATGATAACCCTTCAATGCACCTTGTATCATATGAATAGAATAGACTAGAGCAGAGGAGAGTAGAGTAGAGTAGAGTAGAATAGAATAGAATAGAATAGAATAGAATAGAA
>QLTV01000546.1:1468706-1480108 GCA_003457575.1 Thermophis baileyi
CCCCACGCCCGTTAGATCTTTCGGGCGGACCGGGTCTGTGGGAAAAGTCGAGGCGCTGAGATGCGCGCCTCGAATCGGGGCGCAGCTGTGAAAGGCTGCCAAGAGAAGTGACTCACAAAGTGGGTCGGGTCAGTTTCAGGCGTGCTTGTTGGTGGGTTCTGACCGGGCCCCCGCTAAGTCCGAGTTGGCCTGTTCATAGCGCTCAGATCCTACTGCAGGGTGCGTGTGCGCGCGTGTGGATTTTCCAGAGTTTACACCAATTCTTCGAAGGAAAGATTTCCTGGGCTCCCCTTGAAACCTTTTGTGTGAAACGGGCTTTCGAGCTGCGCTCCTGGTATTTTCCCCGGGAGCTTCGGGTCCCGCTGAATGTTGAAGCGGGGATTGACTTTCTAGCAAGGCTTACGTTTATTTCAGGTTTCTCTCTCTTTATTCTCGGATGAATGGCTTTTTAAAAACACTTTAAGGTCTAGAAAGGCAACAAAAGGAACGGGTTTTCAAGTCTTTTACGAAGGGCAGGCTGGTTACTCCGCTCGATCCCCCAACTCGGTCCTTAAATTTGTTTGGATCCCATCAGCGATCCAGACTTTTTCAATTGCTGGAAATTAAAAATAAATAAATAAATAAACGCGGGAGGGGAGGGGGCCCGCAGAGAAAATTGTGGCATAGCTTGCGTGACATGTTTTTTTTTAAAAAAATGCACGATTATTTGCTTGTTTGGGCGAAAAATGGGGGAGGGGAGAGGAAGGAGGGAGAGAAGAGGAAAGCATACGATCTCATTGGATTACTGTCTTAATTTTCTGCGAAACAGACCACCCTCTTCCTCCTCGCCTGCCTTTGATTAGCTGTTTTTTTTTCTCTCTTTCTTTCTTTCCTTCCCCCTAAAGCAGATGTATCCAGTCGATACAATTTGAAAACAGGTCCGTTATTCATTTAAAGAAAACGAAAGGAAAAGAAAAAGCGAGTGACAGGCGTCGCTTTTGCAAAGCTTTCAGGTTCCTGATCGAAAAGTCCAGAGGTGAAGTTCGGTAGCAAAACCTCTGGGCTTTGATTCTTGGCGCCCTCCGGCCGACTCCTGCCCGCTGCTGGGCTTGGCCATAGATCATCTTTGCACAAGTCCTTGGCCCTTGGCCTTAAACGGCGCGAACCGTAGTAAGAGAGACGCTTT
The DNA here is from genome assembly GCA_003457575.1 of Thermophis baileyi. Taxonomy (NCBI): domain Eukaryota; kingdom Metazoa; phylum Chordata; class Lepidosauria; order Squamata; family Dipsadidae; genus Thermophis; species Thermophis baileyi. Next base: position 1,469,872 of record QLTV01000546.1, read on the forward strand.
TTAAGGAAGTCGCCCGATCTCTCCCCTGCGAAACTCTGGGAACGAAACCTCCGAAGGGCTACAGTTAAACACCGCACTTATTCGCAAACGCTTTTCGCTTCCCCCCCCCCCCCCAATCGATCGCCCTGTTTTATTCGATCCGTGACGGTTGCTAGTATTAAATCGCGGAAGGTTAAACGAGAAAATTAAAAAAAAAAAACCACGGGATTTCATTCTTCACTTTTAAAATTGGGAGGGAGGGGGGCTTTCTTCCTCGCCCGTGCCATTTTCTAACCGGTGTGTTACTGTATTCTCTAAAGTTCTCATTTGAGTAATAAATACAAAGGAAGGAAACCCGATTTATTTCTCCTCCAAAGGTGCCTTTTATTTCGCCCCTTTCTTCCCGAGTGAACGTCCTAAAAATAGGTTCTGCCCCGCGGCTATAAAGAAAGGGACTCCGGAGCGCAGCGCGGACCGGTGACTTTTTTGGGGGGGAAAAAAAGAAGGGGGACTTCCAAGCGGAGCCGATCTGATTTGAACGGCAGCCGTGCGCTGATCGCAGAAGGCACGCGCTGGTCCCTGGTTTTGCTTTGCTTTGCGAAACAAGTAAAACGCCCGAAGAAGCAAAACTTTGGGTTCGCTCAGAGGGCAACAGGCAGGCGTCGTGGGAACATAAATCCCGAAGGCCTCCTGACTCCAGTCCAAGGGCTTTGCCTCTTGAAATTGATAGTTGCTGAGGTCGCGATCCAAGAAAATACGAGCGCGTTTTAAAGGAGCCACCCGGGGAGAAAATGCCTCCCCCTCCCGGTGCGAGGGGGGAGGGTTATACTCTCAAGCAAATAACACTGGATTTCTGCCGACTGCAAGGTGCATCTTCGCGCACCCTTCTTTAAAGACCAAAGCCCGCGCGCTGAGAGGGGCGAGGGGGGGTCCCGGGGATTTCGACGGGAGAGTCGATTAAGCGCGCGCGAATCCCTCGCATGGAAATCCATAGAATCTGGTGGGGGGTTTCGTGGCTGCTTAATTTCTCTGTGGTTGGGCCTGAGGCTTTTTTCTCCCTCCCCACCCCTCCCCCGTCCCCAAGGAAGGTGGCACTTCTTTGGTGCTCTGGCTAGGATAGAGACAGCAATTCCGGTAGCTGTTAGAAGCTTCCAAGTATAAGAGCGAGTGGAATATTTTTTTTTACACTTTATCAGTATATAGTATATCGTTTTATCCTCCCCCTCCCTCCCCCCCGTCCCTCCCCTCCTCCTACGAGCTCCGAAAACTAATCAAAGACCTCTAAAAAAACCAGGAGCTTGGCCTAAGTCGCGATGGATCCAGCCTTTCCAAATATTTGACAAAGTAAACTAACACTTCCCCCAAGTTTCAACAGGCTTGTCCGGCGCCTTTCATAGGTTTCTGCGGGAGGGGTTCTCTCCCCCTCCTCTTTGGGGGAGAGAGAAAGAGGGGGGGGGGAGAGAGAGAAAAAAAAGAGAGAGATCGAGATCTTTTTCACTGGAAATCCGAAGAGAGCGGAGACGAATGGCTGGGGTTTTTTTTCCCCTCTCCTCTTCCCCCCCCCAAGCCTAACTCCTAATCTTGTCTCGAATGGGGTCTTTTATTGGCTTGTTTGAATCTCAGAATGAGACCAGAGGTACAAAGAAGACAAGCGGCATTTCGTTTATTGCCTTCAGTGCGCAAAGGGATACCTTTTAGAGCAAACCAGAATTAAAACGAAGTTTAAGGAAACAGGGTTTGGTAGGAAGACAGGCAACCTCCCCCCCTCCCGCCCCCTATGTTTGTGTGTGTGTGTGTGTGTGGCGTGGGGGTGTGGGGTAGAGAACACGTCTCACACCCAGCAAGAAAGACTTCGGGGCCCTGGCTTTGAGGTGCGGAGGAAATGCTCTCTCGTTAGCTCGCATACTAAGGAGCGATTTCCGGACTTGACACTCAAGTTTAAACTGCTGGGAAATCCAGATTTTTTTAAAGGCAGCGGAAGGGCTACGAGTCCGGTGCCTCCCAGAAGTGTTGGACGCGGATTCTCCTATATCCCCGCGGTCATCCTGGTTGAGGATTATGGGAGCTGACATCCCAACAATTCCGGAGGTTGCCAGAACAACCAAGACCGAATGGCTTTTACTCGCGAATTTCTCTTTCTGTACAGAATTTCTTGTCCGTCTGAATTTAAACCCTATCTACCTCCTTTCGGTTGGGCTTCAGGGAGGGCGCGGTGGCTGGCCAGGTCCTTCCGCCTGGCTTTGTCTCTTCTTTCGCTTGCCGCCCCGGAACACCTGCAGCTCCTGCCAGGGAAGATCTAGGCTGTCTTTTTCAGCTCTCAGGCCCATCTTCCCCAGGCCTGCTTTTTCAGTTTACTCCTGAACGTTTCTTTAGCCCCCATGACCTCCGTCCTTCCCCACTTTCACCTTGCTGTTGTCTTTGTTTCTTTCCTCTGTCACCGTAAGATGCTTGGGGCAGAGTCTTCTATTTCATTCCCCCCCCCTTAATGCTTGTCTTCCGATGAGGCAATACTTTTCAAAATAACTATTATTCTGAATGATTGCTAATACTTAAGGGAAGAACAGAAAAGAGCTAGGAAGGAAGATCACATAAAAAAATAATCATCACAGGGCAGTGTGGAACTTAATTCAGATCGTTTGATATTCTCTTCTTTAGGTTAGCCCCCCCCCTCCCCATTTATTTTCAATGAAAAGAGGTTAAAAGACATCAGGGTGTCCACAGAGTGTGGTCAAAAAAGTCAATATGGCGGCCACCCTGATGCATTCAACTCTGCCTATTTTTAATGTGTCTCACAGAGCACTTTGGGGCTTGCATGTTGATTTTTTTTAACCACCCCCTACAGATGCTACAGACACCCCCCTTTCCCCCAAAGAGAGTAAATTGGGATGGCCCATTCCACTCTTAATTGTGGATGATTGTGTAAATTAGCTATAGATATTGGATCACCCCTAGCATTCCATTTTAATTAAACCAGAACAAAATAACTTGCATCCAGTTTTATTTGTATAGTAGCCATAGTAATCACAAAAAACTTGCAGTGAAAAATGTAACATCTGCCTTTGTTGTGGATAGGGTTGAGTAGTTGGAGCCTGTTATGGAATAGTCACTCTTAACATCTTGAGTTAATTTCTAATGCTCTCAATCAGTATTTCTCAGCCTTGATGACTTTAAGATGCATGGACTTCAACTCCCAGAATTCCCCTGCCAGTTGTGCTGGTGGGGGGAATTCTGGGAGTTGAAGTTCATGCATATTAAAATCACCAAGATTGAGAAACATTGCTCTACGTATCCAACTGGCTTAAAAGGGGAGCTTTGCCTATGACCTGAGTTAGCATTCTTTGGTAGGCAAGATCTTCCTGTCTTAATTTCTCAACATTCGTACGCATCTTATATCCTCTTCTCTAAAGCATGTTGAGCTCTTTAAAGAGAACGCAATCCTACACCTGTTACCTCAAAGTTTCTCCATCTAGCATGGGAATTCTAAAAACCACAGAAGGCAAAAAGTTTGGAAAGGAAAAACACACACAATATCAAATGTTAACTTGCCTAGACGTTGTGAAATGAACGTATACTTAATGAAACGTTATAAGAGTCAGAGCCAAGGTGTGCTGGGAGTTACCCCAACTTTGGAGTTTGCAATGCCTATCCTTGGAGTACAGTGTTGGGGATCTTTTCAGAACAGAGAAGTGGGGAAAGAAGTGGTTTAGTCTTGGTTTAGCCTTGGTTTAGCCTTGGTTACAGCTATGGCAGTTCATAGTGATTCCAGTAGTAATTAACATGTGGTTGATTTGGCTTTTGAGTTATCATTGTTAACCTTATTTATGCATGTCTTAGTAATGGTATATCAAAGAATGGTTCCTAGCTAGCCAGCAGAAGTACCGGTGGATGAAGACCAACAATGCTTTCAGCGAACATTAGAACTTAGCAGAGGGTAGAGTTTTTCCTATGAATGACATGCATACCAAGATACATGTTCTGTCCTTTACTTTTATTTTAAACGGTAACTTTTCCTCATGCAGCTCAGATTAGTAAACATGATTCTTGCAGTTGTGGAAGGCGAAGATATTACAAGAAGGGAAGTCCTAAACCGGTGTTTCTCAAATTTGACAACTTTCTGGCTGGGGAATTCTGGGAGTTGAATTCCACCCATCTTAAAGTTGTCAAGTTTGAGAAGCACTGTTCTAAACATTTAATGAAAAAAAAGAGGCCTTTATTGAAAGAGTTATTGGCAGCTTTTTAAACATGCTGTGAAGCAGAAAAAAGTGAGGGAGTAGATCAGCTGTACCTGGTGTTCTGGAAATAAAGTTGGAAATGTTAAAGGGAAATTGAGGGGTACAGTATTTTAGAACATGTGAGAGGGAGCCAGGAAAATACTTTTTAACACTTGATAGAATGGCAATGGCAGATAGGAGAGAACACTGAGGAGCATCATGCCATGACTGTTTAGCGTGACATAGTTTGCATATATCACATGTAATGTTCAATTACAGCATACACAACTATTATTTTTCCACCTTTATGAAAACACACAATTTTTTCTTCAGTCTGGACGTTTGAACTGCACATATAATAATTTTAGCAAAAGTCAAGAATCTCTCAAGGGAAAGCTAGCCTCTTGGTGAATTCGTAGACATGTTCTTTCCACTTCCTTTTTTTACCTTCCAATCTAGTTGACAGCCATGAAATTTTCAAGTGGTCTCCCATCCAAGTCCAACCAGATTTAACCCTGCTCAACCTCTCTAATCCCTGCTCAACTCATTGAGACCAATTATGGTTATTATCAGATATTAATTGCTTACATTTTATTTCTGATTGTTGGCTTCTTTCAGGGTTTCATATAAAGTGGGTTATGATTGAAATAATAAATCAATGAAGAGACTAACCAATAAAATGTTTTAGTAGAGAACATGGTATTTCTTCTGCATGAGTGTGAAATTATATTAGATTGTTGGCACGGTGGGGTATTTGGTTTGGAGCCGTGTGACCTACACCCAATTTTATGAAGCCTTCTATCTTAAACTATCTTTTAGGGAATCTCTTCCTATTCTACTTTGCTAGAGTATGTTATCATATAATCTTACAAACTAAGATCATTTTTGGCTCTGGTGATCCCAACTTTTCCAGCAGTAGCATGTTTAGAGTTCTGGGAGAAACACGGTATCATGCCAGGAATTGTGATTTACCAGGATCTTGTTGATATTTACATTGGGATGAATCTGATAGTTGGCAGTTTGGCAGCCTAGTGGCTGGGTGTGCATTATGCCCTTAGCCTTCGTTAATCAGATTTCACATTTATCTGAATTTTCTGAGTTTGCACAACCAGCTTTCTCTAATCTGGTGTCTTTTGGTTCAGCTGGAGCTATGGTTCTAAGAGTTTCCCCCACCATGTACAGCCTTTGTATTCCAAGCACATGTGGACAATACAATCTTGAGAAGGGTTGCTATAAGCAGAAATAATTAAAGAGGGGTTAGTTATGCCTTGGATATTTAAGTAGAAGAAAGACTCATTTCACTTCTAATCCTAATCCTAACCACTCAGTATCTCTCTTCACACAATATACTTACCCTAATCAGATATTACCCCAGCCAAAATTCCTTATCAACAGTTCTGGCATCATCTAACCTATTCAATTTGCCTTGGCTAACTTTGAATGAGAATCAATGGGTAGCTCATAAGCTTAGCTAGACATCGATATATGATTATAGTTTTATTACACCAGGAAGGGTGCAATAAATGTTTTGAGTATAACAAAAATGGCCATCTTTGAAGAAAAGCTAGGGTACTTGTCTTGCTTTGCAGACTGATACTGTATCATTCACACACACACACACACACACACACACACACACACACACACACACACACACTTTATAACCAAACACACACACACACACACACACACACACACTTTATAACCAAATTCCTCAGTGATACACAACGAGCTAGTCTGTCATCAGAAGCACATTTACATTAGATATATATATTTTACTGAGCAACAATGCTGCACTGATACATGGATATTTGGAATAAATTATTCATGGAAATCAGATAATACTGAAAAATATAAACAGTATCCATCTATTTAAAATATAGTCCCCTGGAGGAATATTATCCTATCAATCCATCTAAGCATGTAGAATATTAATTAAGCTACATATAAGTACTCACTTTCCCTCCCTAAGGCTGTTGGGACTAACCTTTCCAAATTCAGGTGAAAATGTTTTGTATATTTCAGGGTTATCTAGAAAGGACGAAAGGTTGATATACTTCTTGAAATCTGGATTAATTTCCACAAAAAAGTAGACATTGTGTCCAATTCTCTAGTTCATGGAGGAACTAAAGTTCCATAGTACTGCATTTACTGTGTAGGGTAACTGTATTTACAGTATATTCTACAATCTCTGGTCCAGATTTCAAAAAGTTGGACAAAATCTTGGCTTTCATTCATTGAAGAACAAACTTCTGTGGCCCTCTCTAAATGTATGGGGGCTCAAGTCCCCTAATTCCCAGCCAGTAAAATAGAACAGCATACTGTTGGCCATGCTAGATGATAGTTATGAAGCTCAAGTCTCAATATCTCTGGAGACCATCATTGGAGGAAACTTATCTAGAAGACAAAGTACTAGATCGTTACCAGTAGCTTCTTCTTATGTTCCTTCCACCTGATTCTGTGCCCAGCCTCCATTGTCTACTCCCAACCATTTGCTTCCGAAGTAGACATCACTATTTGATATATGTTTGAAAAGGATGGGCTAGAACCTGAATCAAGAAAGGAAGAGCTGAGAAACTCCCCAACCCCCATCCAAATCACTGCAAATAGGCAAGAAGAACCTTGTAAATAAGACCTATACTTGGAAGGTGAGAGCCATACGTAAAACATGAAGACATGTTTCTACAAAAGGGAAAGTATTGTTTACATAGCTTTTTTTTTTTTTAAAAAAGGATGACATATTGTGCCAATTCCAGTATTCAAAAGCTAAATATTCTTACAGGTCTTTGAAGTTCCTTGGTTGAGGCTGAACAGTAGGGATGGACTCCCAATTCAGATATTGGTTGTATAGGTATAATTAATGACTTTTTTTTTTTTTACAAGACAAATACTGCACACACAAACCAAACTCTTCTTCAATGCCGGTCAGAGAGAAGTTTTGTTAACTGGGTTTTTCCTTTTAGCACTGAATATTTTGGCTCTTAGCCAATTCTATACAATATCCACCCCAGAATATTTGAATTCCCAGACTCTATTTAACAAGTTTTTAAATAAATAAACTCATTGTCTCTATTTAAAGTTATTTCATCTCTTGTCCTATAAAATAATTTTTAAAAATGACAGGATCTTATTATGCTGGTTTTGCCAGCTGGGATTCCCCCCCCCTTTCCTTTCTTTCAGAGTCTTTCTAAACAAACAGAATAGCAGAAGATTATATGCTGACTCTGTGAACCGCTTAGAGAGTGCTGTAAAGCACTGTAAAGCGGTATATAAGTCTAAGTGCTATTGCTATTGCTACTTGAAGACCTTAAAAGAAAGTTAAACTCCACTGTGCTTTGCTTCAAATGGGAAGGGCAGAAAGAGATAGGCAAAGCATGGCTGTTACAGACATGTCTTCTAGACTTGTCCTCCTGGCTGGGATAGTCAATCATAAAAAAAAAAAAAAAAAGGACAGGTTCAGAAAGTCAATTAAACCTTAATCTTTTTTTGAAAAGGAGGATTGTGTGCTTTTTTTCTTTTTTTACACATCCATCAGACATTGCAACTATGCTAGGTTTTTGAAAAAGCAGCAGACGGGATCTACAGATGTCTTTCATCATTATTGCTATAAATAGTTATGTGTCTCTATAGCTATCTAGTCATTTAAACCTCAGATCAGGGGTGAAATCCAGCAGGTTCTGGAGAACCGGTAGTGGAAATTTTGAGTAGTTCAGAGAACCGGCAAATACCACCTCTGGCTGGCCCCAGAGTGGGGTGGGAATGGAGATTTTGCAATATCCTTCCCCCAGGAGTGGGGTGGGAATGGGGATTTTGCAGTATCCTTCCCCTGCCATGCCCACCAAGCCACGCCCACCAAACCACACCCACAGAACCGGTAGTAAAAAAATTGGATTTCACCACTGCCTCAGATGTATGACAATGAACTGGAAATGCCAAGATTGCTACCACTATTGTTACAATTCAGGAAAGATTTACCAATTTATCTGACAGCCCTCTGTTTCCTTAGGCTGTGATGTTCAGTGATCCTTCCTCAATTTGAGGTCCTCCAGATGTTTGGAGCTACAATTGTCATCATCTCTTACCATTGGCCATGGGAAAAATAATGTCTCCAAGTCAAGCTTGACTCCTGGTGACTTCATATATCTGTTAATGTGGTTTTCTTGGCAACAGTGCAGAAATGCTACGCTGTGGTCATTTTCTGCTATTCCTTTCAGCTCCCTAGTTTAGCTTACCGTTCTGGAATTGCCTGATGATTTCCAAGTATTAACCATGTCTGACCCTGCTTTACCTTCTAAGCCCCAATCAGCGACTGCCACCTGCTGAAGTTTGCACATGGTTGCTGGAGGCTAAACTATCTGCCCAAGAAGGGTAACTGATGATTTGGTTTATTTAGTGACTCATGTCATTGATTTGGGGCAATTATTCTTTTGTAGCTTTGATAAATCCACAACAGTTGCCAAAATATAGGCAGCAGGTCCCTTCTTAGAAGAGGCATCCTCCATAAAGGAATACCGTATTTTTTGGACTATAAGACGCACTGGTGTATAAGACGCACCAAGATTTCGAAGAGGTAAGTAGGAAAAAAAAGTTTTTGTCTTCCCCGGCCCCCAGGAGCACTCTGCAGGCCTCCCAAACCCTCTGCGCGCCCCGTTTTTCGCAAAAACTGGCCCATTTTTCACCCATTTTTGCGAAAAATGGGGCATGCAGAGGGTTTGGGAGGCCTGCGATCTAATTTAAGAGCATTATGCTGATCGAAACCCAGCTCCTTGCTTTTCAGTTCACATTGTCCCCCTTTTTTGTGAATAATGGCCTGTTTTTTGTCCTTTTTTTGCAAAAACGGGGGGTATTTTTGCCTTTCCCCAGCCCCCAGGAACACTCTGCAGGCCTCCCAAACCCTCTGCGCACCCCTTTTTTTGCGAAAAACAGACCCATTTTTCGCAAAAATGGGACGTGGGGGGCGGGGCTTCGGGAGGCCAAAAATTGTTGTATTCGGTGTATAAGACGCACCAACATTTCCACCCTCTTTTAGGGGGGAAAAAGGTGCGTCTTATACTCCGAAAAAGACGGTAATTATTTTATTTAATTGTTATACATTTTGCTGTCCTGAGCAACTTTAAGATAGCATGCTGGCTGGGGAATTCTGGGAATTAAAGTCCACACATCTTAAAGTTGCTCAGCTTGAGAAACATTGCCTTATAGTATCTACTCCTATACTACATATAATCCCACACAACAGATACAGTCTTAGAACAATCATTCCACTATGTGTAACAGGAAATGGGAATACTTTCCCCTCACGCTTGTGTCTGCTGTGCTGAATGCAAGGATCACTGGCAGATGACATCTAAAAGAGGCTTTCTGTTTCCAAAATTTAAAAAGGGGATGTTTTCAATATTCTTGATAGGTAAGGCAGACATCACAAGTAGTGGGAGAATGTTCTGTCTGTGTTTCTTCCCTCCTGAGAAACTCAGGACTTTGTCTCAGACTATCCCTACAATGGAAGGTCTTTTCAGATGATGCGGAGTTAGAAGATAATAAATTATATTAAAACAGAGGGCAGGGATTTGGCTCTTAGGAGATCTGAGATCGATGGGATACTTCTGTAGGGAGCAGGGGTGGGTTCTGGATCCTTTTGCTGCCGGTTCACTCAGGGTCGCGCTGTGTGCGCAGCAATCAAAAAATAGCTTCTGCGCATGCACAGAAGCAAAAATTAGCTTCTGCGCATGCGCAGAAGCAAAATCCAAGATGGCGACACCCACGGAGACACCAGCTCTGTGATGTCATCACCGATTTACTAACGGTTCTAAAGAACCGAATAGAACTGGTAAGAACCCACCTCTGGTAGGGAGGACAAGTTTGTGTAATAGTCCTCCATTGAAGGTTAAATTGGCATCTTTGTCAACAGCTGCAAAAGTAGATTTATTTCCCAGGGCCTTGAGAGATTGAAGTTGCCTAGTGTTGTTGGATTGGCACTATCAATGGTGAAATTACTATTTTTGTGTTATCTTGAATTTTTTCTTTCGGATTATGTTGATGTTTTTATTTCT
>QLTV01000546.1:1551846-1574467 GCA_003457575.1 Thermophis baileyi
TATATAATCCCACCTGCTTATTCCATGACTGCCAGTCTTTGGAAACAAACCCACGGCTGTCCAGCACAAAGGGTGCTTTGATGAGTCCAGAGTTGCTGACCCAGATGCACTTCAAACCAACAGTATCCCACCTGGGACAGCAGCTATGCAGTCCCAGAATATGATGCAGCTGCTTTAAGGAGCTGCTGATTGGTGTTGTATGATCATTGCATGCATTCTGAAGCACCTTTTCTTCCTTTAAAACAAAATTTTCTCTTGCTGATTCCCAGCAACTGGGATTCAAAGACACATGGCCTCTGCTCTTAGAAGCAAGTTATAGTTGTCTTGACTAAAAGCCATTGATAGCCTTAATTTATCCTGCTTGTTTTAAAATTATAGTGCTGTAGCAAATTCCATGGTGTATACAGTATGCTACCCGTCTTCATTACCAACCTGTAGAGCTATCTACCCATCCCTGAGTTAGCAGACTATACTCTCATGTAGAATAGAATAGAGCTGGACGGGACCTTGGATGTCTTCTAGTCCAGCCCCCTGCTCAAGCAGGAGAGCCTATACCATTTCAGACAAGTGACTGTCTAGTCTCTTCTTAAAAACCTCCAGTGATGGAGCGCCCACGATTTCTGAAGGCAAGCTGTTCCACTGGTTAATTGTCCTCACTGTTGGGAAGTTTCTCCTTAATTCCAGGTTGCTTCTCTCTTTGATTAGTTTCCAACCATTGTTTCTTGTCCTGCCCTCCGGTGCTTTGCAGAATAATTTGACCCCCTCTTCTTTGTGGCAGCCCCTCAAATACTGCTATCATGTCACCCCTAATTCTTCTTTTCTTTAGACTAGCCAAACCCAAAACCTGCAGCCGTTCTTCATATGGTTTAGTCTCCTGGCCTTTGATCATCTTAGTTGCTCTTCTTTGAACTTTTTCCAAAGTCTCAACATCTTTTTTGTAGTATGGTGACCAAAACTAGCATATTAGGTATGTAATGGTATCTGGAATGACTTTGGGAGATAGGGAATAGAGATATAGCCAAGGGAACAGTTGGATAAGAGGCAAATTAGCCCACAGTGGGGCAAGGACTTCAGAAGAAACCCTCCCTAGTTTCTTGGGCTCTAAAGGAGATAGAGGGGGTGGGGAGAAATGTACCTTTAGACTTGCAAGATTCTGTTGATGTATTAATAAAGTAAAATTACTTCTTCTGCCTGTGCTTCCTGTCTGGTCCATCTTAGTCACTACCTATCACCTGGCTGATTGTAGGTGACAAAATTTAGCAGATTTGAAACTCTTGGGGCTTCCCTTGGAAAGTATTGGAATAAAAGGGGGGGGGGAGGGAGAAACCTAACATCACTATAACGAAGGACAACGTAAGCCTTGTCTCTCTTATGAGTTGGGGAAGAGATAGAAATGGTATGAAACCATAGCAGAAAGAAGAGGTTTCCTATACATGTTTTCACCATGATTAATTGAAAGAGGAGATGCACCCTTTGTGAAGATTGGTTTCCCTTTGAACATTTTGAATCTCTTCCTGTTTAACTTTACTAATTCTAAAATTAGAAGAAAAGGATCAAAACAGTTCTCTCTCCACCCATTGCATAATTCTATAAATTTCATGAGTGATTCATTTTCTCTAGATACAGAGTGGGAAACTAGAATTAATGGTTGTTGCATCACTTGTAGAGCTAGTTCTGGCTTGAGGGCCACTTGTCAAAATAACCCTAAAGGTTTATGGCACATGAAATAATAACTTACTGCAACATGATTTTTTTTTAGCATGAATCAAGAATAATTGGTTCTCTTTGCAAACTGTCACAAGAGCTACTTGGGAGACCTTCCCATCTGTAAGACACCAATGTCATATTTCCCACATGCAGCTGCTGTTCTGTAAACTCATAACAATCAGATTTCTAGCGTGAGCTGAGGATATTCTTCTTCCTTGGAGAAATAGGTTCTAGAAAGTCACATTTATTTTGGCAACCAATAATATTTCAATTGCAGGCACCAGCGACAGTTTCAAAACATCATTGTCTGATTTCTGCCTATTTGTTTTAAGTTCCTGAGGAAAATAAGTCACCTGATCAGTGAAATGGGCTGCATAAATGAATAAATAATTTTTAAAAAAAGGAGTCTTAGAGCATAGATTGCGTGTCTGGGAAATAACTGCGACTCTGAATAATCGCTGAATAATTCTGCACAACAAAAGTTAGTATGTGTGCTATGCTCTTGCTTCCTAATACCCCTTTCTCATTTAGCTTGTGTCTTTAAGTTCTGATCTGATAAAAAAATGCCTGCCTTTAAAAAAAAATTGTGTCTTTAAGTTCTGATCTGATAAAAAAATGCCTGCCTTTAAAAAAAAAATGCTATCCTTGCTAACGTACATTTATCAGTAACAAAGAGATAATTTAACTTTTCTAATAATGGAAGGAAGAGCAAATTTTAGGATACGGCTTGTGGGGTCTCTAATGGAGAGTAACTGAATCAGGCAACTGAACCAAGTTTTTCAAGGTATTCATAAGATTTTATTCAGATGGGAAAGGGTCAATCACTAAACAGACGCTGAGATGACTGTGCCCCTGAGGAGGAAGTAGGAGATGGTGAAAAACATTTTGATCTTCCATGACTTGCTCCAGAAATCAAATACTCAATATGTTTTTCCCACCCTCACTTTGCATATAATTGTCCTCTAGTAGTAGCAAAATGGGCCTCTTGACCTCACAAGAAGAGCTGTTACTCACTCTATATTTAACAACCTTTCAAAAGCATTATGTATTAGTCTACACAGTTTGCAATAGCTCCAATCGCAGGAACTACAATTTAAGAAAACGCCTGGAGGCAAGCAAAATTGCACAAAATGGCAGCTAATTTATAGAAAAAGAGACAGAGAGGAAATATTTGGAAGTCTAGTCCTTGGAGCCATCTGATTCATATTATTGACTCATTTAACCAACAGAGAGTGAGCAGAGACAACTTTTTAAGGAGTTTGGTTTCACACAGATTATTTGCAATTACAGCCCATTATTTTTATACCAAGGCTTCATTAGTCATATCTCCCGTCAAAGCTTCAACCCATGTCAAATGTTTTCAGAAAACACACCAGGACAGGTATGGAACTCATCAGCCATGGTCAAAGGTCGGCCTCATTAAGGAGTCAAAATGAAAACTTTCAGGGTCTCCGACATATTGCCTAGACTTTCTGCTCCCATTTTTTAAATTCAGGGCCTGTTAAGCACCTTCTGTTCCCCAGACATTCAAACGTGATCAAGATTTCAGCCTGAGCAAACGAATGGGATTCTTAACCGGCTGGACTTCATAATAAGGGAATGATTGAAACAACCAGAAACTTGTTTGCTACTATATCTATAGCACCATTTCCTGAGATTAGACATAACATCTCAAGACAATACAATTAGGACTTCTACGTTTAAAAAATAATAATGAGGAAGAGGGTGATGACCCCAGCGTTGAATTAAATACCACAAATAGCAGGGTGCTGGCTAGGTAAACAAGGCAGAATTCGATACGCTGAAGATTTCCTTGGCTTGATATCTTTTTGGGAGGTCAGTATCTTTCAGTGAGATAGGGAAGTTGATGCACAGGGGTTGTTAGCAACTGGTTATCATGCTGTGCTGTGACAGATGTATTTTAAGGAATGCGGAGGCCCAAAGATAAGGGTAACAAAAACGCCATTCATTGGGGGGAGTATATTACATGAGTTTTTCTGCTCCCACTTTCAGGAGCTGGAGCGTGAAAGAGGACGATAGAAAACAGCAATACGCTTTACTTTACAGAGACATTAGTGGCTGCTTTTTTAAACTGCAGGCTTCTCTTAGCTTTTAAATAGATACATGTGCAGATCACATTGCTATAACTTTCCATATTTTTCTAAGGAAAATTAGACTCCCTTATCCTTATCCTATTTTTTTTTAATCTTGAAGACCCAGCATGCAAGTTCTTCTATTCTTCTCCCAGTCTGAAAGATCAATTCTGCCTATGATATGCGATGTGCTTATATTGGTAGTATGAGAATTGATTGAAAGCGTCAAGAAAGCACATGTTTTCCTACAATTGCGCTGCAACAAATTTGATTGGGAAGATAATCAAGGCATATATCTGTCTTTTGCATATACATTTAACCACATAGATGTACATTTAGGAGGAATTGGTGTAATTTAAATGTATAAATATCATATTATGTCCATGGTAACAAAATTGCGTCTATTCCCTCTTAGTCAACTGTTCAGGTCCAGGTTCAAGCCCTACTTTCTGCTTTGCCATTCTACAATGTTCATCTTTAAAATGTTTCAAACTGAGTTTGTTTGTTTGTTTGTTTATTTATTTATTTATTTATTTATTTATTTCTTTCTTTATTTATTTATTTAGTCAAGCATGTATCAGAAACTAAAACTCATGACCAGCCTACTCATTAGAATAACAAAAGAGGCAATACAGTTTAAACTGGCTTCCTTGTTTTAAAGCAACTGAGTTGTAAGCACATTACGTAAGTATACTCCAGCTCTTTAATATGTTGAAAATATTGATCAGTAGGTATTTTAAAGTTAGGATAGGGTATAGAACCGTGATGGGGAACCTATGGCACGCGTGCCACAGGTGGCACACAGAGCCATATCTGCCGGCATGAGAGCTGTTACCCTAGCTCAGCTCCAGTGCGCATGGGCGTGCAGGCCAGCTGATTTTCAGCTCCCACGGAGGCTCTGGGAGGGTGTTTTCAGCCTCTGGAGGGCCTCTGGGGGGCCGAGGGGGGTGTTTTCGCCCTCCCCAGGCTCCAGGGAAGCCTCTGGAGCCTGGGGAGGGCAAAAAACGGGTCTACCGGTCCCACTGGAAGTCGGGAAATGGAGTGGGGGGGGGTCATGCATGCATGCACGGGGGGCGGGGCACGTGGGGGGTATTGAATTATGGATGTGGGCACATGCGTGTGTGCAATAGCGCTCGTGCACGTGCTTTCGGCACCCAAGAAAAAAAAGGTTTGCCATCACTGGTATAGAAGCTTCTGATGGATATTGCAAGAGGCTTAGAACCCAGAGGGCAAAGGCAAGATGCCTCGAAAATAAGAAAAGCAGTGAATTCTCACTTGATGCACAAATGACCAGGCTCCCATTGTAATATTTTGCACGTATTATGTGAAGACCTAGCTCTCTGGAGAAGTCTATAATTCTGGGAAACATGAAAGGAAAGGAGAAAAGAGCACAACCAGTCCAAGCTGGATGGACTCACAATAGCAATGGGTGCTACTTTTGAAGATCATTTTGAACAGGGGTGGGTTCCGGATTTTCTTACTGCTGGTTTGCTCAGGGATGCACCACGCGGGCGGGTTGCGGGTGCGCGCGCATGCGCAGTACTAAAAAAAAGCTTCTGCGCATGCGCAGAAGCAAAAAACAAGATGGCGGCGCCTATGGTGCCGCTGAGAGAATCGGCTCGGGGGCATGGCAAGCGTGGGTCACTACAGGTTCCAGCGACCCACGCCACCATGTTACTAACGGTTCTATAGAACTGGTCCGAACCGGTAGGAACCCACCTCTGATTTTGAAGAATGTGGTTGCTAAGAATCGATACCAACTTGATGGCATACAATCAGTCAGTCCATTAGCTCTCGAAGCCATGAGTCTTGGGCTGGACATCTGGCAAATAGAGTGAGGCAACTGCTTCAGACAATAGCTACTAAGGTTCTAGGGCTTGACAATGAAGTACAGATAATTGTCAACTTTGTAATTGAGCCCAGAATTATGATTGCAAGTCATGCTGGTTGTTAAGCAGCTCACTGATTTTACCACCTTTTTGGCAGCAGTTGTTAAGCAAATCCCACCCTGGTTAAGCAAACACTGTGGTTGTTAAACAAACGCCCTGGTCATTAAGCAAATGCCACAGTTTTTTTTTTTAAAAAAAAATAATTTTTATGAAACATTTTCAACATTAAAAACACAAAACACACAAAAACACACAAAACAAACAGTTTTCCTCGTTACAGCGAATTCGTATCGGTATCACTAGTATCCATAACTTACCTAACTAATGCAATTTGGTATATTATATACTCCCTATAATTATATTATGATCATAAATTATATTACTACTTACACAACTATACAAAGACACTCATATACTATTATCAAATTCTTATTTCATAGTTATCTTTCTATTCTCTAACCAGGTATACCATCTACTCCAAACCTGATAATACTCTTGATTCATCTCTCTCATTCATTGTCAACTTATCCATCTCAGCGCATTCAAGTATTTTTTTAATGATCATTGCAGCCGGCGGGCTGTCGACCTGTTTCCAATTCTTCGCTAATGTAATTCTGGTTGCTGTCAATATATGTAAAATTACATATTGAATCTTTTTGTCCATTTTCGCCTCTAAGATGCCTAGGAGAAATAGTTCCAGTTTCATTTCTATTTTCTGTCCCGTAATTTCTTCCAGCCAATTCCTTATTTTACGCCAATATTTCCTAACCTTAGGACAGGTCCACCACATATGGTAGAAAGTACCCTGTTTATACCCACATCTCCAACACTCCGGTGAACAATTTGGATACATCTTAGCCAGTTGTTAAGTGAGCCCATTTTAGCCACGGTTCAGGAAATAAACACTGGATTCTGGCAAAAAAGTTGTACATCATGGGCATGTGATACTGCAAATGGCTGTAAATGCAAGCTGGTTGGCAAGCACCCGAAATGCAATCACATGATCATTGGAGGGAGGCTATCAGAACTTGAAATGGGTCAGAAGTGGCTCTGGATGGGTCTGTTATAACTTTGAAAGGTTGCTAAGGGACCGGTCATAATCTGAGGACTATGTGTATTAGAGGACTGATTTTGGTAGATTCTGTTTTTCCTCTGGTATATGATATTATAGTCTCAAAGCTGAATAAGATTGGTGCTAATTTGGTCAGCTATGGTCCATATATAGAAATAGATGCCATCACTGAGCTATGGCATAGTCTTCTTAGCAAAGCAATCGTCTATTCTAATTATATGAAATCTCATATCCCTGGAGAAATAGAAGACAGCAGAGAAATTCAACCCATGACTAGCACCATCTAGCCACCCAGTCATCAATTCCAACTACAAAGGAACAACTAAGCAAACCACATCTTGCAAATGGAAAATGGCTGAGGTCCACTTGGAAGGATATGGTTAACCTGCCAATTTCCCCACCACTCTCTTTGTAATTTCATTCTATTGAAAAAAAAAACACCTATTGACTGGATTGGAAAAGAATGGCCATAAGCAACTCAGCCACAGCTCTAACTAACGTTTAATTTTGTCTCACGTGGGATGTTTATGAAGTGGTACATTAATATCCTTTCTGTAAGGATTTGGAAAATGGATGCAGTAGCTAGAAAAGGTTTCATGGTTCATTTTATAGACTTAGTAGTGTATAAAAGGCCACTGCTGTGTCCAACTATTCATCATAATAGTTTGTCCAGTTTCCAACCTCTCCTTTTTTTGGGGAAGATTAGTAGCCACAGAGGACTCTGGAGGAAACAGGTTAGAATGTGAATTCTGTTTATGTGAATCCGGCCCACCAACTCTAGGCTTTCCCATGGCCCACATGGCACGTCCAGATTGCCTGCCCCCCCCCCATGGCTCTGCCTCCGTTTGCTGCTTGGACAGGGAATCAACTCACCTGCGCTGCGCAGCCAGAGAGTGCGCCGATCAAGGGACCAGCGGGCTGCAGCTGCTACCATCAGCCCCCACACGCTTGCTGCCTCTTGTGTGCACGCTGGGGTGGCAGTGCGCCAGAGGTGGGTTCCTCCCAGTTCAGACCGGTTCTATAGAACTGGTAGTAACTTGGCGGCCTGGGTCGCTAGAACCAGTAGCGACCCAGGCCTGCCACACCCCCGAACCGGTTCTTTTGGCGGCGCCGTAGGTGCCACCATCTTGTTTTTTGCTTCTGCGCATGCGCAGAAGCTTTTTTAAAGCACTGTGCATGTGTGAAGCGTGTGTCGCATCACTGAGTGAACCAGCAGCAAAGAAAAGCAGAACCCACCCCTGCAGTGCGCCCAGCTGGACTGATCACCCTGAAAGTGTGTTTCCATGAAAATAAGCCCTAGTGCTTATTTTGGAGCCCCAAAAATATAAGACCGGGCCTTATTTTTGGGGAAACATGGTAGGTTTAAGGTTGGGAACATAGTATAGAGATAGCATTAGTGGCACTTGTCAATGAAGTGCCATGCTGTGATTTTTTAATACCATTGAACACAGTGTCTTTTTGAACTGCTGGCACTAGGAGTGTGAGGCACAGTGTTGTGGGGTTGTTCTCTTTTCTCCATAGCATAGTTAGTGTTGGATGGAAGAAGATGTTGAGTCAAAGCCCCTGTCTGTAAGTGGCCACAGGCTTAGTACTCTTCCCTCTCCTGATTTATATATCTACCTGAGGCTGCTAGGTTATTCAGTAATTTGGGATCAGGTATGGTCAGAATGGGGATGATACTCTGTTATATATCTCAGTTCATCATTAGCCAAGCAATACTTCCAAAGTCTTGTCTCAGTACCTGGAGGTTGCTGAGTTCTGGATGGGGAGGAACAGGCTCATTCTCAACCCTTGTAAAATCACTACAAGACTTTCTGGGAAGTTTCCTGTCTCTGGGCAATTTCCATCCTTGTGTCTGACTAGGTAGCACTGCTTGAGGAACAGGTCATAGTTGAAGCCAGGAAGGTTTTTTCACACAAATTCAACAATGTGTGACAATTGCACCCATTTGTGTGAGAGGCCCTCCTTAACAAACACTCATGACTTGGTCACCACACCAGAAGAGCATGGCAACAAAGTCTACATGAAGTTTTCCTTGAAGCCCACTAAGAAGCTGCAGAAATATGAATAGTGATGGGAAGGGTTTGTTATGCCTATGTAATACCTCTACTTTGTGAACTGTTCTAGTTACCAATAAGCTTCTGGATGCCATTCAAGGTGTTGATTATTACCTATATGGCATAAGACCTAGTTCTGTCTCTACCTGTTTGAGACCTAGTTGCTGCTGGGGGATAGGGTGAGCTCTCGTCACACGCTCTAGCTCCTGCCGACTTAGCAGTTCGAAAGTGGGTGGCCATGAGTAGATAAATGGGTATCACTTCAGTGGGCATCTTAATGGGGATATGAAAAGACCTCCAACTGGGCCTCCCCCCAGGCAATGATGATATCACCATTTAATCCTTTCAACCTGGAAATGCTTTGACACTCCTGACACAACTGTAGTAGTAGTAGTAGTCTCTTGTAGTATCTGCCTATCCTGTACCATCAGACAGATAGACCTAGAGTTAGATAGCTGGCATGCTTCTGGTCTTGTCAAGTAAGCATTCGTATCTAGCAGGACCCAGGAAAGGGGCATTCTCTGTTACAATGATCTATTCCTTCTGGACTAGCATCTCTCTGAAGACAGAACTAGAGCCGAGGTGGCGCAGTGGTTAGAGTGCAGTACTGCAGGCTACTTCAGCTGACTGCTAGCTGCAGTTCGGCTGTTCAAATCTCACCAGCTCAAGGTTGACTCAGCCTTCCATCCTTCCGAGGTGGGTAAAATGAGGACCCAGATTGTTGGGGGCAATATGCTGACTCTGTAAACTGCTTAGAGAGGGCTGTAAAGCACTATGAAGTGGTATATAAGTCTAAGTGCTATTGCTATTGCTATTGCTATTTGTTTGGCTGCCATGCTGTCCTCCTTAAATACATGGGTGTGCCCTCAGGTCTTGTGTTAGCGTGTATGGTGGGTCTCTCAAGGCTGGGCATGGCATGGGAAGTTGATTACTTTCATTGTTCCTTTTGGGGTAAAGCTGCTTATTATATATTATATATTATATTATAGGCAGAAGATGGTCAATTGGATAAGCAGGTTCATGTTTGGACTAATGGTTCACTCAGCTTGGAATGTATGATGTATAGACACCCTTCACTGAAGATGATGGTGGTGATGATGATGATGATGAACATTTCTCCAATCTATGCCATCGTCTTCAAAAAGAAGTCCACTTTTCTCCACAGGGTCATGGACTCTGTGCCCTCGCCCTTGCCAGGCTGTTCAGCCGCATCAGATAAAGCAGAAACATCCTGATTGTGAATCTGTGATTGATGTCCTTGGCCTAGAACTTCCCTCTTCCCCCATCCAGGAAACAGGAGGGCTGGAGAGATAGCGCTCAGTTTTCTTTCACAGCCCCTGTTTCCTAACTCTAATCACCTTCTGCTGTGGGAAAAGAGATGAGATGCGGCCTTAAAAACAGATCATTGTCCGCCTCCTAGATTAATGCAGAGAAAGCAGTATTGTCTGCTGAATGGATAAACCTTCCTGCCGTCACTCAAAACCTATATTCAACGCTACTTCATTTCTAAGAGGCTTATCTTCTCTGAATAGATCCTTCCAGCTCAAGTAAGAGGCGATGTAATGAAGCGTGTTTTTTTTCTTAAGTGAGAAACCTGCTGGAAAGAAGGGGTGAACTCTGTGCAGCTGTTCGAAAGGCGTTTGCAGACTCTTGAAATACTTGTCATTTATCTGGTCTTGCAGGACATCAATTGAGGGAAGATCAAGTTCAAAATCTGCCTGGGCGGCTTTTGAAGGGCTTCTTCATCTGTTAATTAAATAATGCTTATTAACACGCAGTCTAATGCGGCTCAGCGCTTGCTATGCACGGCGGGTTCGGAGATGAAAATAGCGTCATGTTTGGTTCACTTGCTGGCGGTTATTAATCATTAGCTTTCTCAGATTTTGGAGGTTGAGTTCTGAATTGTAGGCACAGAATTGGGCTTCTCTCTCTCTCTCTCTCTCTCTCTCTCTCTCTCTCTCTCTCTCTCTCTCTCTCTCTCTCTCCCTCTCTCTCCCTCTCTCTCCCTCTCTCTCTCTCTCTTGCAGTGTTAAGATGAATGAATAAACTAGGCAGGTGTTCAGGCTACAAAGAACAAAATATGAATTGGCATGTTGAAATCATAAGAGAAGATGTCACAAAGATGCTTATAATTCATCCAGTAGTTGGCCACAAAATGCCCTTTCATAAAACGTGGACAGGCACATTCTGTTACCACATTTTCCCGAATAAATAATGTCCCATTTATTTGGATTTCTAAGGTTGTTTGAATAAGGAATGGGAAAGCAATCTTCTTCCATTCCACATTAGTGCAGCAGAATTTTGCATGATATTCTGTTCTATCAATTTTTAGCAGAGAGAATATGGCAAATCTGTATTTCTTGTCCCCTTGCCAATGATTCCTGATTCTACTGCCAGAATTCAGCCGTGGAATATGGTGAATTCATAACAATGACCCAATCGCTTGGATTTAGACTGCAGGGGTGTTAAACTGGTGGCCCGTGGGCCGGATGTGTCATGCACAGGCCAATCCCACCCCAGCTCCGCAAAGGGGGAAAACATCGTGATACGTCATGTGATGGCAACGTGATGCCACAAATTTGACACCCGTGATTTAGAGGAAGCTAAATAAATAAAAGGTGGTTGATCAGCCAAGACCAGGGATGTGAATTGGCCTAGGTTGATCTCTGGTAAGGCTGGGAAAACCTAGCCTAGGCTGAAAGAGATCAAGATAGATCCTTTCTGCTTAATTCTCTACCTTGGAAAAAATTTCTAGCTTGACAAGTTTTCACTTTCATTTTTTAACTAAAGTTTGAGAAGGATTTTTCCAGCTCTAGGTACAAATGGAGGTTGTGAGGTTGCACAGACATTACCAATCCCAGAAATGATGGGAAAACTTTATTTTTCAGAGTTATCCTAACCAGTGTTTAGGAATTTTAAGAGGGATGGACTTCAATTCCCAGAGGTCTTCAGCCAGCTTAAGTGAGGAATTCTGGGAGTTAAAGCCTACCCCTCTTAAAATTGCCAAGGTTGAGAAATACTGTTTAAAATGTACAGATGTACTTACAAGCCTAAAAAGCTATAACAGAGATTTCTTATTTAATGCAGCTTAGCAATAAATTAAACTTCCACCTCTGAATGCTAGCTACATTTCATTCAGATTAGCATTTATCCCACCATGAATCCAGCACATGTCCATTGTGGCAAAATACTCAAATTTGCTTCCAGCAGATTCTGTAACAAAATTCTTTTTAATCCTTCATTTGAAAGCCTGGAGATCTTTTACTAGTCAGTGTAGTAGGCCAATAGTCTGCCTTGGGATGGTCCCAGAAGGCCAGGCTCTTAACATTTATATCAAGCGAGGTCAATCCAAGCCAGAGATTTTATGTTGTGTGCCAGAAACTAAGACACATTTGTTACATTCTCAATCATGTCTCTGTTTAATTGTGTGACTCCACACCACAGTCCCAGATTGCATGCTAGACTAGTCTGGTCTCGGATCTAAACATTGATGGTAAATCACTTCCAAATCCCTGATAGGAATGCGGTTTGGAAAAGGAAAAAAAAAAATTTTTAAAAAGTGGGGGAAAAAAACAAATAGAGATTTAACACTTGAATTGACTGATAGAAAGGTAAAAGAAAACATGGTTGGCACAACAATATAAAATAGGCTTTAAGAAAGTACCTTTCTTTAGGGAATAGGAGATGGAAAATTGTAATTGAACAACTTGGACATCTGAACAGAAGTCATATTTGTCTAGAATGGCCATCCTGATAAGATGACTTTTTTTCAACTAGATAGTTTCAGAAGCAGCAGAGTAGAGAAGGAAGGGAAAGAATGGACAACCATTCATCAATATTTCATCATAAGAGGTATCCCAATTCTGCATACTGCTCAAATACTTATTTCACACCAAATATAAAAATGTCCAACCTCAATAGGTATTGGACTACTACACCCAGAATGTCCACCCACTGTAGCCAAAGGTGTCAGATGGGGAAAGTCAATTGTCATCGGCTCAGGATTACCTGGGACTATTAGGACTAAGTAAAATTTACATCTTGAACAAAAAAGATAAGCTGTTCTGAAAATGCAAATGTAACATGGGATGTTTCTGTTTCAAGTTCAACAGACTTTTTTTCCATGATGGTCCATCCCATCCATTTACAGATTTTACAAAATAACAGAGTTGGAAGGGACCTTGGAGGTCTTCTAGTCCAACCCCCTGCTTAGGCAGGAAACTGTATACCATTTCGGGACAAATGGTTGTCTAATCTCTTAAAAACTTCCAGTGTTGGGGCATTCACTACTTCTGGAGGCAAGTTGTTCCACTGATTAATTATTCTAGCTGTCAGGAAATTTCTCCTTAGTTCTAGCTTGCTTCTCTCCTTGATTAGTTTCCACCCATTACTTCTTGTCCTACCCTCAGGTGCTTTGGAGAATAGCTTGACCCCCTCTTCTTTGTGGCAGCCCCTTAGATATTGGGAAAGTGCTATCATGTCACCCCAGTCCTTCTTTTCATTAAACTAGACATACCCAATTTCTGCAACCGTTCTTCATATGTTTTAGCCTCCAGTCCAGCAGTGGGTTGCTCCAGGTTCGGCCCGGTTCTTAGAACCGGTAGCAGCGGTGGCGGGACACTCCGCCCTCCCACCCGGGACACTTCTGCGCATGCGCAGAAGCATCGTACGCGTGCGTGTGCGCACATGAACCGGTAGTAAAGGGTTTTAGAACCCACTACTGCTCCAGTCCCCTCCATTTGCCTCTTTATTTGTCAGTCATGTATTCCACAATTTTATTAAGGTATTACTATTACTATTTGGTGCCTTTGAATCAGTCTTGACTCTTGATGACTACCTCAACAAGTCCCTGCAGGTTTCTTGGCAAGATTTCGGAAGTAGCTGGCCATTGCTTCCTTCCTACCTACAGCTGAGTGACTGGCCCAAGGTCACTCAGCTGGGTTTGTGTCTAAGGCAGGACTAGAATTCACAGTTTCTAGCCTAGAGAATACTCATTGCCTATTGTTTTTCCTACCCTGCCCTTTAGGATTTTGTTTCTAGAGATGTTTTCATATTTCTGCCAAACTTTGGATTTCCTTAACTCTGCAGATATTTTCCTCTGCGTATGCAGTGAGGTGGATTGGGATTTCAAATATATGCATATTTGGGGAATGTATCCTTTATTCTGTTTATTCCTCAGCTGCATTTATATAATATAATTAACCAGGATAATTAAAGACCTAGCATTTGCATTTATAGAACAATCAAACTTTGGCTAGTTTAATATTAACTCATTTGGAGTTTTATACAAATCATATATTGCTTGTCCTTGGAAATTGTGTTAGTTCAGAAACCAAAATTATGTGAGTTGTGCCAACCAGGACATTTTGTAATTTGTTCATGAGGTTCATAGAATACCCTTGAATCTATCAGATTATTTTTCTATTTCAGGCAAATCCAGTAACTTCCCAATGACTACATTTTAAGAAGTTGTTTCCACATTTTCAGATTACTTATAAATTGCATATTGTATGTGGACAGAAATAACTTTAAGATATTCTCAAACTTGAAATAAATCTTGGTTCACATACTGTAATATGGTAAGATAGTAGCTATGTCCCATTTTAGCCTTGTCCTGCACAAATTTAGCAAATCAGTCTAAAGTTGATTAAGGAATTTGGTCATAAATGAAGCTTTCCATCTTTTACATCAAAGTAAATGGAATTGTTTCTTTTCTTTTCTTTTCAAGATATGCAATAAAATACCACTCATGGTTTTTTGTGTTTGCTTGTTTTCTTCTTCTGGAGTTAAACATATGACTCCATTATTTCTTGTCCAAGAAAATAAGAGATTTTGTTGAAGTGTCTTACTGCAGAAGAAAAGGAAGGGCTATAAACTCAAAGTAAGTCTTCACATAAAAGACAATTGGTTGCATATGGAAAACCGCTGATGAAGATCAACTATCTATGCCTTAAACTCTGACTTACTTATCAACGTTACCAACTATATTCACATAACAAAATGAAAGCTAGTTTGGTGTGGTGATTAAGGTACCAAGCTAGAAACCAAGACCATGAATTCTAGTCCTAGGTGCAAAGCAATCTTGGTGATTGTGGGCCAGTCACTCTCTTTCAGCCCTAGGAAGGAGGCAATGGCAAATCACGTTTGGAAACCTTATCAAGAAAGCTGCAGGGACTTGTCCAGGTAGATATCAGTAATCAAAAACAGACTCAAAGCCTTCCCCTGGCCAAAAAAATAAAATAAAAAAATCATATAACAAACTGGCATGCAGAGAGAGAAATCATAAATAGTGAGAGTTATCTAATTTTAAAATTCTGATGCTTTGAGTTTTAATAAAGGTTTCAGATTCAGTGTGTTATTCTTACTCAAAACTGTTCTCATCTTGAGCTTCTTAACTGGATACTTCCCTTAGGTTTGTGGTTATTTCTTACTGCCTAAGATTTCCTCTTCGGTGTGTTTTAGTCACTGAAAATCCTTGCTATTCTTAATCTGAGATGAATGCATGATGAGTGCAAAATGTGTTTGGATAGTCTACTCAGACCCTTTAGTTTGTTAATGAGACAGTTACCGTTTCAAATAGCTGTAACCGTAACTCTTGCATAAGGTTGCCTGCTGTATTGCAGAACAGTTGTCACATCCAGTTATCACTATGTTTGAAACCAACAACTAATCAGAAATGGCAGCTATTCCATGACACATAAAGAGAAGTCTATAAAGAGAAGAATGGTGCTTTGTAATTTCCCAGTAACAAGCACTTAATGAAAGTTTAAGTTCTTCATATACATTTTAACCTTATAATCCTTCTAAGAATCCCCAAGGTAGACCAATCTGGACTTTTGAAGGGTGTGACTGAAGTAATGAAACCATCACCATTGATTAGCTATTGATGCAATTTGGAAGTTAAGGATGTGTTTGCATTCATGCATATACCAGGTAGATGTCAGTCGCCATCCTAAATCATAGAGCAGGAGTTGGTAGCAGTGGTGTCTGTGTGGGGAGGTCCAAATTGGCAAGATGGAGATCAGATGGAATGTCATGTTAACCATGCATATTCAAAAGGGATGAGATTTTTTGTTGCACTGCTTTCTGCCATACTTCTGATTTTGACACACACACACCTCTAGATACCACAGAGATATAGTCCTATGTCCCATATGAATCTTGGATTCTCTTTTTGGGCATTCCAGAGGTCTTGGAAATTTCCCTGTAAGAACACAAGTAATTTTCCATAATTTAAAAATAATAATTAATAACAGAGTTGGAGGTCTTCTAGTCCAACCCCATGCTCAGGTAGGAGACCTATAACAATTCAGACAAATGATTGTCCAATCTCTTCTTAAAAACCTTGATTGTTGAAGCACCCACAATTTCTGGAGGCAAATCATTCCACTGATTAATTGTTCTGCCAGGAAATTTCTCCTTAGTTCTAGGTTGGTTCTGTCCTTGATTAGTTTCCATCCATTGCTTTTTATCCTGCCTTCAGGTGTTTTGGAGAATAGGTTAACTGGAATGACCTAATACAACTAAAAAGTAAAACAAAGCAAAGACACACACACACACACACACACACACACACACACACACACACACACACAAAAAAAAATACATTATTCAAAACCCCAAGACCCTTTCCCCAATTTCTTGATCTCACTTTGATGTTCATCGTATCAGAGACCTTGGCTCTTGAACCAAAATAAGTAAATATAAAAAGTCTCTAATCCAGGGCTAAAAGAGAACACCTTCCTTAGCAAAGCCAAAATGTAGGAGACAATTGAAAACAATGAAAAACTGATCTTTGGCTACCCTAGACTAGCCTTTAGTTGCTTAGATGAAACTGCCCCATTGCTAGCATGAAAACAATAATCCCCACTTTCAGTTGCTACTTGTGCATGGGATGGAAGAAGGCCATTTTCTCCTTCACATCAGGCAGAGTAACCTTGTGCTCATTATAGAAGGGAAAACATACCTTTAGGGGTGTGAGCAGATAAATAAATAGAAAGCAGAGAGACTGTCAATGCAGTTTTTATGGCAAAGTCCATCTGCAGTAAGGGTGCTTATGGGTGAGGAGGAGTGTCGAAAGTCAGCATGGTGGCTGCAACCAGCTCATCATTTTTACATTACAAAGAAGCAGGATCTTAATCGCATCATGGTGCCGAGCATTTTGACTTATTTTTCCACCATCCTAAAGACATTTTTTTTCTGAAGCTTTTTAATTTTGGTGTGACAGCCAGATTCCACTGGTACTGATGGGGAATGAGGGGATCACATTTAATGGTGAGCTCTGTTACTCTAAATATCCAGGAACAGTTTGATTCAGGTAGATCAGGGGTGTCAAACTCGATTTCATTAAGGGCCGCGTCAGGGTTGTGTTTGACCTTGGGGGCAAGGGTGGGTGTGGCCAGCTCGACATCACTTGTGTCGGTGGTGCCTGTGGCGGCCCAAGTGCTCTGCCAGCGAAAACGGGCTCCCGAGCTCCGTTTTCAGCTGCGATGGCCTCCTGCAACCCTCTGTCAGCAAAAACAGAACTCAGGAGAGACGTGGGCAGCAGGGGTGGGATTCACATAATTTACCTACCGGTTTGCCCAGCAGCACCAAAAATGTGAGTGCGCACGCATGCTCGGTTCGCTTGCACGCACGCTCGGTTCGCTCGCACGCACCTCGTCCGTGCATGCGCAAAATCTTCTGCACATGTGCGTGGCTCACATATGCTGCTTGAAAATGTGGCAGCACTCAAAGACCACCCGTGGTGTCAGTGCTGGTGAGCTGAGCTGTTGTTTAGATCAGCTGAGGCACAGCAATCCACTCTGCCGTGCGAATCAGCTGAGCTAAAAAAAGGGAATATAGGACAGGGAATGGCGGGTGTGGGTGGGTGGGGCCAACCAGAGGTGGTATTTGCCGGTTCTCCGAACTGGTCAAAATGGCCACTACCAGTTCGCCCGAACCGGTCTGAACCGGCTGAATACCACCTCTGGTGGGTGGGTCAGATCTAAACACCCCGTGGGCCAGATCCAGCCCCTGGGCCTTGAGTTTGACACCCCTGAGGTAGGTAAAGCCAGCTGTAGTTCTCCAGAGGTTATTTAAGAATTCAGGGCCATTCCTATTTTACGATTTTCAAATTTTGAGATAACTCTCAGGAAGTTTGATTTCTGTAGAAAGCTGACTTTTCACAGATTTCTCTGCCTGTGCACGTATTTTTCGAAAACTATCTCCTTGGTTGATGTCTTCGTCAGAAAAGGAGACACCTGCATCCGTGCCATAAAACCCAAGTTGAATCGACACAACACTTGAGTGTTTCCTCTTTGCGCACAGCTGGCTGGGATCCATGACACACAGGCTCTGCAATGTGCCAGAAATACTTGATATTCCACGCAAGAGGTGTTTGTGTAAGATAACAAAGGGACAATCTTGCATCCATGTCCAGCTCATCTGTTTATACATGTCACTTGCTTTGCTGGCTCTGATTAGCTTGTTCGTAAGAAAGCAGGAAGGTCGGCAATAAGGTTTTTATGATTCATCATTTCTGCTCCCTATTAAGGAGACAATGTTAGAATTTTTGGCAGTCGTCAAAGAGGATTTTTCTATACCTTGGGGACAGTGTTTTTTTAAACAAGGATGCACATTTCAGAATGTCAGTTTGCTAACTATCAGAAAAATGATGCCCTTAATACCGCTTTACAATATGCTTCTTCTTCTTCTTTTTTTAAAAAAGCAGATTTGATCTCTAGCCTGGTTTTTTTTCCTCTTTCTCTCTTGAAATAATTTTCCTATCAACGTAATGGTTTATGTGATGCCCAAATACTGTTTTTTTTTTTACTATACAAATGCCAAATGTACATTTTCATAAATTAAAAAGGTTACATTCTCTGTGAGCGACCTTGATTTTGTCTCTGTGTTGTTTTGTTGCGTTTAACTATATTCTTTCCTACCCATGCTTTAGTGGCATTATCCCTCACCCATCCAATTACCATTTCTATCAGCTTTTCTGAAAGATTATGCTTTTTGGGTGTTCTTCTGTAGATGTCTTTCCAGTGGCTTCACTTGATGAATGTGACAAGTTTTGTGCTTTCTCCCTCCCCTCATTGAACTGAAAAGTTTTTTTTTTTTTTAATAAATACAGACCCAATAAGTGCCCAAAGGCAGTGTTTCAATGGCTGCTAAATCTTTCAAGGTTAGGACTTAACCTCCGTTCTCTCCTAATTCAACTGCAACCTTCAGTCTGAAGCCAATCAAGAATATCAGATGATACTTAAACAATGAAGGATTTCTGATATTCAGGTACAGCCTCTCTTCAATGGGATTGCAAATTCTTTGTGTGAAGAAAGTCGGTTTTGCTCTAAAGTACTGTCACAAAAAGTGAAATTACCATTTGCTTGGACTGGTGCCATTCATCATTGTCAGAATTCTAAGCATTGTAAGAGGCTTGGCCTCTTCAAATTAATGCCTTGTTTTGCATCAGCTAAATTTTCCCAAATCCTCAAGGATGGGTCATACAAAAACTCATCTTGCCATTTTAATTTATCAATCCAGTAGGAGGGCAGAGAAAGGAGACTTCATTCCATCTTTGTGCTTTCTTGCTTTCTTTCTTTTTTTTTAATTTACAGTCTAATTCGAAAAGAAAAGGAAATAAGATATGAAAATAAGTTGGGAAAATAAGATAAATCTCTCTGTGAAACTCACAAGATCGACTCAGTCCCATTGCCAAACCTCCATAATTCATTTGCAGGGCAGCTCCAGGGATTAGCCATGACGTATTTGGAAATTCATTTATTTTTATTTTATTTTGCTGTTTCTTATGCATAAGCGTAATGCTGTCCCCAAGGCTTTTCAGGTAGCCCTCAAATCTTGACAATGTTTGCTGTCTCGGAGCCTTAAACCAAAATTAATTTTCAAATAAACAGCATAAAAATGTATGGAGTTGTATAAATTTTCATACAAAACGGGTTTGTTCTCCTTGCTTACATATATGCATACATAGATGTTAGGTTGTTTTTTTTTTTACCAAAATTGTAAAATGATTTTGAAATTAATAGCTATGTGTATAAAATGAAAGTCCGGGAAGTTTCCCTCCCCATGAATTATGATTCTTTTGCATATTGATACATTTTATAACATCTATGCGAAGGAATAACTCTCTTTAATTCTCTTAAGTGTGATCCAGCCAAAGTTAACATCAATTTAAGTACAAGCTCTGGAACTTTTATGCCTGGGTCATTCAGAAAGTAGCCTTTGCCTGCTTCACAAACAACATTTATTTGTTTGTTTGTTTATTTGTCAATCAAATTTATTTGCTGCCCATCTTGCAGTTCAAGGCAACTCTAACCGGTTCACAGTAAAATAAGACACACAAACATTTGACAATCATAAATATAAAAACTGACTAAGGTTACAAAAATCAAAGCAAACTAAAAAATCAAGGGATTGGAGGAGAGAGGTGGGGGGGGGGAGATTGCCTTCTCTGTTAGTGTATGAATTACCTCTAACCAGCAACTTCTTCTTCAGGACGCCATGCCAGCTGGCATACCCAAGTTTTAAGGCTTCCCCTGAAGGCTAAAAGAGAGGAGGAAGATCTTATCTCCTGTGGCAAGGTGTTCCAAAGGGCAGGAGCCGAGGCAGAAAAGGCCCTTCTGGATTTCACCAGCCATAACTCCTTGGCTGATGGGATCTGCAATAGGCCCCTTCTCCCAGTAGGGTGGACCAATCCCATTGGGGAAAGATGGTCAGTAGATATTCTGGATCCATGCCATAAAGGGCTTTAAAGGTAGTAAATACCTTGAATTGCACCTGTAAGCAGATGGGCAGCCAGTTACTATCCAGCTATTATCCTGGTGGCAATGGTCAAATGAGAGAAAGTTAAACTAACCACAGTTGGAAATCTTCACACATCTATCTTCTCTGTTTGTATGTTTTACACTACGGGGAAGTGGATTATATTATACTGACCGCATATATAAAAATTGGATACCATTAACTATTCCATTTGCCCAGACCTAAATTACTGTAGTCTCACATTGTTGGATTCACACATTCTTTTAACGGCTGACAATTATGTTTTATTTAACAAAAAATGGTTCAGCAGAACATGTGAATCCAGTCATTATGTGATTTAAAATCTCATGTCCAGCCATAGAAGCATATTTTCCCAGGTAGTGGAATGTTGTCTATATGTGCAATATCTTATGTTCCCCAGAAGTGCAGGGAAAACCTTTAGTGATTTGTTGTTCTGCTTTTCTGATGTAAAGCAGATGATATCAAACTGAGTTTATGGGAGAAAACAAAATTAGGGAAGTTGAGTAAGGCTTAGGTAAACCTAAGAGGCAGAGCTGAACAGGGATTCCTTGTGTCAACTTTCCCCAGTCCAGTGCTTTCTTGTTCTGTTTGTGGTCATGATGAAGAACACACTGAACCACAAACTAGCCAACAACATTTTAAGTTGCCATGTTGTGCAAATCCAACCCATGTGATTAGTTTATGATTTTGTGGGGCATGTGAACCGTAAATTGGATTAATGGAATAAACCATGGATAACTATGTTGTACAACCCTTAAATTGATAGAAGAAAATATTTGTAGCTTAGGGCTGAACTGTGGAGTCCTTGGTGCTCTCTGAGTTTGGTGGGGGATTTTTTTTTTGCAGACATTTCATTACCAAATTAGGTAACAGTATCAGTGCACAATGCTATCTACAAGAAAACCACCAATTCAGAAAGCACCAAGGATCCCACAACCCTTGAATCCTAGCACAACTCCTTATGTCTTAGACTAGTAGTCCTATGATTCCAGATTTGGGAAGGTGTCAGAGGTAAATAATATGATATGGGCTAAAAAGCAATCTGAGGATGTTTCAAAGACAGTGGAGAAGAGCAAAGATAGTACCAATAGCAGTAGGTACCTTAGATTCATAATATCCTAGACGTAACAATTGTTGATAAGAAACACACACACAAAAAATATATCTGGATAGTGGATGTTGCAAATACCTGCAGACTGCAGAATAGGAGAGAAAGAATTGGAGAAGATAACAAAATACAAAGATGTGCAAATAGAAATAGAACAACTGTGGCAAAAGAAAGTAAATAGTTCCAGTAGTAATAGGTTCCTTGGGTGCAATCTCAAAACAACTGGAGCACCACTTGAACACCATTGGCATTGACAAATTCACCACCAGTCAATTGCACGGGGTAGCTTGCATCCTGCAATGATACCTTTAACATCATCAAACATCCACATCTGCCTATCCCAGGTCCTTGGGAAGGACTTGATAAGGGGACAAAAAATGCCAAACCCAGTGTATGCACACTGTGTGACCACCATAACTTATTGATTAGCCATAAGTCATATCAAACTAGAAAATAATAAGACCATGTGTAACAAAAGAGAACAAAAGGCAGAGCTTAAAGGAAACACAAATCCTATTTCTGTATTGCTACTACAATATACCACGGTCAGATCCACATATGCAGTTCTTAGTTCTAGTAATGCAGATAAAGAGCTGCATTATATGTAATATTTGGTTTCTGGGCACGTGTGAAATATAAAGATCTTGGAGCACCAGGGAACTACCAGAGGACTGGAAAAGAGCTGATGTAGTTCCCATCTTCAAAAAAGGAAAAAAAATAGATCCAGGAAACTACAGAATAGTAACTGTGAGAGGGATCTTGGAGTCTAATAGACAATTACTTAAATATGAACCAGTAGTGTGCTGCAGTTGCCAAAAAAGCCAATACAGTTCTAGACTGCATAAACAGAGGGATAGCATCAAGATCACGTGAAGTGTTAATACCAGTGTTTATAAGGCCTTGGTAAG
>QLTV01000546.1:1574870-1590656 GCA_003457575.1 Thermophis baileyi
TCTATTAACATTTATTTTCCAGTTAAATATAATATTGTTTACAATATGGACGTCAATGAGCCATTCATCTAATGAGTGATTCAAGATAATGATCTCTCTTTTTCTTATGCAATTGATATACAAATATGAGCTGTGTCATCTATCTCTGGAACAACATATTTCCATTGTTCCAGAAATAGCAGACATAGCTCATATATTATTTGTATGTAGTAATTTGGCCATGCCTTCTATATTTAACCATTGTCCCAGCTGCCAAAATCTTGCTTGAGCATCAACAAGGAAAACAAGGAACATATCATTGATATGTTCATATAGCTGTCTTGACAACAATATTTGCCATTGCCTTCTGGGATTTCCCAACATTTCTCATCCATACACTAATCTTACCTGTCCCTATTCAGCCTTCTTAAATCAGTCAAAGTTCCCAAGGCACCCCTTTGGGGTAACCTCTAAAACCTGGTGCTATCTGAAATAATTGGATGAGGGATATATTCCACGTAAATTAGTGAAACTAATAACTTTCAATAGAAGAGAAAGCTTGTAGCTCAGAGTTGAACTATGGAGACCTTGGTGCTCTTTGCATTTGTGGACATTCATGATCCACCTAGCTAACATCATCAGCCACTGATGATGCTACCTATTTGGATTATGAAACACCCACAAGCAAACAATCAAACTCAGAGAGCACCAAGGACTCCCCTAATCACTTTACCCATATACTGTTCCTTCATGGGCTATCAATTTCCATTGTCAAAGAACAATGAAGAATAGAATAGAATAGAATAGAATAGAATAGAATAGAATAGAATAGAATAGTTTATTGGCCAAGTGTGATGGGGAAGCAATGAAAAGGAAGCGGAAGTGGAAAGAGGAGCTCCAATGAAAATGTTGTCCCATAAAAGACCTTATATTCTTCTGGAGATTTTTCCATCTAATGTTACACTAGAGTTTGTGAACCACATGTAGTAGTCTAATTAGGAGTGGTGGGGAAAAAAAAGACTTATCCTTTCCTAAATTCATATTGGCTTTCATTCCACACAAGTGGAGGTGCCTTTTTTTAAAAAAAAATACTTTTCTTTGTTTTGAACTTGGCCAATCTTCATGCCACAGATCTCCCAGGGGATAGAAATAACCATGCAAGTTCCAGGCTTATTGCACAATGGTTCCTCAGATTTAGAGATATCGCTTTCTGACCTGTTTTTGATCGATGAACATTTGTGGTTGGATGGACTTTCTTTGTTTTATGGAAGCTGCTTACCTTCTGTAAATGTTTGCAGGTTTTTGTATGTGAATTTAAAAAAATTTGCTGCATCTGTGAGGAATGAAAAAAAGTGAGATAATTATATTGATTGACGGTCACTTTCAGGAACTTACCATTGGGGAATCTGCACAATGCAAAATTTGCATAAATCTGGTACTATAGAAAGTTTGCAAAAAATACATTAATATCTGTGGGATCAGAGGCGGGTTTCAGCAGGTTCTGACCAGTTCTGGAGAACTGGTAGCGGAAATTTTGAGTAGTTCGGAGAACCGGTAAATACCACCTCTGACTGGCCCCGCCCTCATCTATTCTCTGCCTCCCGAGTCCCAACTGATCGGGAGGGAATGGAGATTTTACAGTATCCTTCCCCTGCCATGCCCACCAAGCCACTCTCACCAAGCCAAGCCACACCCACCAAGCCACGCCCACAGAACCGGTAGTAAAAAAATTTGAATCCCACCACTGTGTGGGATGTTGTTTTCTCTGCAGCTGTGATGGGGAAAATATATAGAATGGTAGAGTTTCTTAGATCCTGTCCCAAAGACCATTCTTAGCCTTGTCCTTTAATAAAATTGAAGTAATTCTAAAAGTAGCAGTGGTGCAAGTACCCTCCATATGTAGAGCATATCATTTCAGTGAAACTCAACTAGGAGATCCTTGGATTCCAGCAGATATAAAGTGGAAATCAGGCAAGTCTTCATTCCCACTTAAACACTTCAAACAATATAAGCCCTTTAAGTATCGAGTAGAATTATTGAATTCTGTTGATACTCCATAAAATAACGGGGTAGAATTCTGATGCTTTGGAGCTTTATTTTTATCCCCTTTCATAATAATTGCATTTGCCTTTGTTCACTGCTGTCCGTCTCTTGCCGACTGTTCCACAACTCAGTTAACCTGAAGTAATTGGATTTAAGATGATTTTGTCCTATTAAATCAATGGCACCAAATCAGCTTAATTCCCAGTCTTCTGGGTTAAACTGAGTTGCAGAGGGCCTGCCGGATGATGAATGGGGAAAAAAAACCCCACTGTAGCAGCTTATACGAAAATAATAAAATAATAATAATCTAAAGTGCCAGAAATGATAACAGAGCCCACAGTCTAACCGCAGTTAAATGAAACCCACGGTGTTCCTTCTAAATAGTTACATTCCACAAGGGGGCTTCCAATTCACATTCAGTGTTTTGATAGTTTCTGCAGTGATTCTTAAACGCTGAAACTGTACATCTGAATAGAATATTTTGAATTCAATTCAAGCTGAAGCAACAGTTTAGAAATGTTAAGCTGTAGCACAAAAACACCTTTGTGAATTTTTGTTGCTTCTGTTCCACAAGAGCGAACGCTCTCGCCGCTGTTCCTTAAAATCACAATGTGGAAAGTCGTGACTTTTTTTGGAGCTGTTCAGTAGTCATGTGCAGGTTAACAGCACCTCCATTCTGTCAGTGTTATCGACCCCCAAGCTTTCAGAAACGCCTCGAAACCAAACCATGTGTTTTTGTGAAGGCAGCCAATCTCAAAAAAAAAAAAAAAAGAAAAGAAAAGAAAAAAAAGAAAAAAAGAAAGGAACAAATAAAATGAGAAAATATGATGGTAATGAAACATTAAAAGAAAAGAAAAAAAAGCTTCTGCAAATTCGTTTTTGGAGTCTTGCAAACTGGCTTTGGAGTAGTTCTTCTTCTGTCACAGCTGATTTGATGGATGTGAGTTGACTGAGATTATTGTGTGCCAACACAGATGGAAGGACCAGGGCAAGAGATTTGCTGCATATATAAAAGACCCTCACACTGCAACAAAACATTATTTTTATTGTGGCCTTTGCCAACCCGGAGGACTTCAATTGTGAGAGGCTACATCTACCATATTCCTCTGCCAACATAATGATTGAGAAATTTAGGACAATACATCTGGGCACACCAGGTTGGTGAAGATCATGGTGATGTATCCTTGATTTCAAGCCATGTTGTTGACTCCCCTTGTTAACCCTTTATCCTCATCATTTTTGCCTTTTTTTTTTCACCCTCAGAAGATGAACCAGGTCTTGTAACCTCTTTACACTGTTCCTTTCTGTCTCTCATTTGGCATGTGGCCCACTCCCATATTTTTCCTCGTAGGCTCTTAAGTCTGCATGTCAGATCTCAGTAAGACCTTTTAGTGCCAATGTACATATCTAAAAACCACATGTTACAGCTTTATTGAAACTATACCAGTTCATACTACAGTTGGGGATTATATATTACCTCTAGAAGCAACACATACAAGTTATGCTTAAGACAGATAGGGGGGCACTATGTAATCTTCCCATAAGCATACAGTTGATCACTGGGGATTTGAATGGTGAACCAGATAGGCATTTGGTCTGATTCATCTCAGTTCTTAACCAGCCTTTGCTTCAGTTAATTTTTGTTAACTTTGCAATCCTGATTCCTTCCATGCCAGAGAGGTATTATTATTTTGTATTTAGATTATTTATCAAAACAATTCAACTATCACTGAGGTTGTGTATATAACCTAGAAATAAAGATAAACTAAAGAAGCAATGTAGAATTTTCTCTCTCTCTCTCTCTCTCTCTCTCCCTCCCTCCCCCCCTCCCTCCCCTCCTCTCTCTCTCCTCCCCCCCCCATTGCCTCTCTCTCTCTCTCTCTCTCTCCTCCAAAAGTGCTGTCTCCAGAACAGAAAAAAACCACGTGTAAATATAAATGTAGCAGTGGTAGATAAATTAGTACTGCATTAGTTTAATTAGTTTAATTAATTAGTGTAATTGCATTGCCTTTTGTAAATGCAAACTGCTATGCGAATGCTGTTGTCATTATCATCTTTAATTGTTTTAAGTGTTAGAATTAATTAAACAGACTGCAAATGAATTTGTTTAAGGAGTATTAAGAAAAATAAGCAGTTATCTAGTGAGAATTGCTTGGGTTGTAAGATGCCTCGGGATTTGTAGGAGCAAAATTTGGGGGAACAATACATGGTTTTTTCTAATTGAAAGAAATCAAGAATAACTCAACCTTTTTTTTCCAATTTGCTCAAACAGTCTTTGATTATACCTGTCAAATTTGGTGGAAAAACACCAATCATTGAAGGTACAAATCTTCCACTGATTTTCAGCAGGAAAAAAGATGTATCCAAAGTACTGTACATCTAAAACTGTAACCCCAAATGCTAAGATAAATTCCTTTATTAGTGAACATTGATGCTAAACCTGAAGAATATCTTATTTTTGTTCTCAGTTTCTATTAGGTGTCAACAAACACTTATCATGCTGATAGTCCAGAGTCAGATTCTAATCAGAAACTTGGACCTTCTTAGCAAAACTCAATCACTCCAAAGATGCCAGAAAGCTCTTTCAGGATCCTTCCTTCCTTCCTTCCTTCCTTCCTTCCTTCCTTCCTTCCTTCCTTCCTTCCTTCCTTCCTTCCTTCCTGTTATTCTATATTCAAAATTCTAATAACATTATATATAAAAATGAGGGTTCTCCATTTTCCATGGAGGCTTTGGAGAAGTGTGGGCTGAGGTTGGAGGTAATGTCCCCTTTAATTCACTTTTTTGCATAGATCTCAGGATTGATGGTTCATTCTATATTAAGCTACTCTACCTAAGAATGTTGAAGACAGCATTAGCACTAAGACATATACCGCTTCATAGTGCTTTACAGCACTCTCTAAGCAGTTTACAGAGTCAGCATATTGCCCCCAGCACTCTCGGTCCTCATTTTGCTGACCTTGGAAGGATGGAAGGCTGAGGCAACCTAGAGCTGGTCAGGATCGAACTCCTGACTGTGGGCAGAGTTAGCCTGCAATACTGCATTTTAACCACTATGCCACCAGGGCTGCATAGATCAGATGTTCCAGTATAGTTCAGCTGCATGTCTGGAGGATGACTTTTGAATGTCTACTCTAAATTGTCACAATCAAAGCATAGCCAAAAACTATTCAAAATTAAAAACTAATTTAAGTTTCAGTTTGATAGTTGAGTAATAATTTTAATGAATCATTATTAAAATAATTTAAGGGTAATTCTAATTTAAAAAACACACATATAGGTTGTAGGAACAGAATTTAAAATAATTTTGTTAAAAATGAAAATTATAATAATTATGCATTAATCCATCTACCCTACGTTTGTTGGGATGATTTGTAAATTATCCTTAAACCTTCTATTCTACTGGTTTTTAGATGCATATCTGTGTTTTTGTTTTACTTTGTTGGAGCAAGAAATTCATTGTAGTTTGGAAACAATCCAACAGAGCAAGGATGCCAATTCCATAAAATTAGAAAGCTGACACACCCAACTAATGAATTTTGAAAATGTTTTCTTTAAAATAAACATTTCCTTAGTTCTACACACTGATTGTTTGATTTTACACACACACACACACACACACACACACACACACTCTACATCTGTATATCTTTTCCAGCAGTTCTACCAGTTACATATTTCAGAATGTCAAATAAAATTGTAAACAAATAGTGTAATACTGATAGATATAATATAGACCTCAGAGTATCCGTATGATTTAAATTACAATTAATTAATTGTTTTATAAGTAGACCCTAAACATACACATTCAAAACTAAGTCATATCAAGGGGTTTTACTCTCTAATTATGCTTAGTACTATAGCACTTTTTAAAATCATGTCTGATGAATTAATTAGGAGGAATGCTAATTATGCCATAAATGAATATATTTTAGAAAAACAAATCAATATTGCAAAACTCCTTTGCAAAGTCTTACTTAGAAGATCTGCAACATTGTATGCAAATCTAAAAACATCAGAAATATTACTATATTCCTATTTAATTTTATTCAGATTTAATTGAACAGTTTAGTAAAATTCATGAGATTAAATAAATTAAAATTTCTTGAGACACATAATATTAACACTTAACAATCAGATTCAAGTACCCACCACTGTGCTAAATTTGTGTTCCAATTCTCAATATATGGTGGATGAATATATCAGGACAATATTTGTGATCTATGAAATGAGAATGTCACCATCAAGAATACCTGTCAGGAAATTAGTCTACAGGCTGTTAGAAGACAGTGCCAATATTTAAATGTAGAGACAACCTTGTACAGTATATATACAGTATGCTGTAAAACTGTATGCATTTTTTTTATGACGAACTTTGCTTTAATATTTCTTCCTGCATTTTATTCTATGTCATTCACCTTAGTCATTCATATTTTTATTATTTGATTTTCCTGGGCATTTGGTGATTTTATAAATGTACCTAGACATATATTCAAATATCTATTCCTGTTGATGAATTGGATGTTTTGCTAGCAGCTTATTGAGCTAGCATGGTCAAACATATTTTAAATAAAAAATAATATAGTGCATAATAAAATGATTTCAGATTAGATCAGGGATGGGAACTAACACCTCCAGCAACTCTCATCATTGATCATGATGGAGGAGTCTGTGGAAGTGATATTCATTGTTTGGAATTAGCAACGGGACTGGAAAATAATTCTACAGTGAATAATGAGATGTTGGAGACTTCTATATAAAGAACACATTTAGAAAGGTCTTTATGAGTTAAATTTAAGAAAGAATTTCCTACTGTAGAAACAATTCATCAGTTGAACAAGCTGTCAAAAGAGGCTGCTCATTCCCTACAGGCGTTGAAAGAAAAGTTGGATAACTATCTGCAAGGGGATTTTTTTTGAGAAACAGCATGTCCATTTTGAGGACAAGGATAGGGTTTCCCTAGTCAAATCTTGCTTCCCATGTATGCATGTTGGCTCATGCAGATCATGATAAAGTACATTTCGTGTCCTACAAAAACATGTATTGTGTCAAATACCTGTCAGGCTGTGTTTACCTTGCTGTCTCCAAGCTGTGTTTTGGCATGGTAAGCTACAAATTGAATAACCTCCACTCTGTGAAGAAGTATTAATTGGATCAGGGAACAGCCATTGTTTCAGTCTTTAGGCATTATTGCTTTGGTCTTGGAATGCCTTGGGCACTCTCCCTCAGCCAGGAATCTTGAGGGATAGAGAAAGTAAATGTCTTGAAGATAATATGCAGGAACCACTACCTAGGCCAGTCTTTCTCAACCTTTCTCAACCTTTTAAGATTGCTGGCTAGGAAATTTGGGGAGTTGAAACTCCCAGAAACTCAACCTACAAAACGAGAAACTCCAAACCTTGCAAAAAGAATATGCCCATATTGAACATAATAATGATCAAACAACTTCTAAAAGAATTGACCCCTTCGAGGAGGAAGAAGAAGACATATGGAAACATGTCACTCATAGAAAAAAACACAAACCTAGTACAAAACCCCTGTCCAAACCAACTCACTCTGATGCAGCCCCACTGGTGCTAAGCAATCGATATCATGGACTCTCACTAGAAGAAAACATGCAGACACATAGAAAAGAAGCATCATCAAATGTCTCTAAAAAAAAGTAGCATCATCAAATGCTTCTGTGATAGATAGAAAAATACCCAAACCTCCCTAGGAAAAAAAAGGTGAATGTTGGTGATAGGAGATTCAATTCTCAAGGGAACAGAACCAGCTGTCTGTAGACCAGACAGCCAATCCAGAGAGGTATGTTGTCTCCCTGGAGCTAAAATCAAAGATGTAGCTGAGAACCTAACCAAAATAATAAAACACACAGATTACTACCCTTTTCTACGACTACATGTAGGGACGAATGACAGAAAAAAGGACTTGAAAACAATATTAAGTGATTACGAGCATCTAGGCAAGAAAGTCAAGGACTTAGGTGCACACACATGTAGTTTTTTCATCTGTACTGCCAATGAAAGGACAACATCCAGTAAGAGAGGTCCACATATCTTAAAGTTCCTGAGGTTGAGAAACATTAATCCAGGCAAAGGGGCCGAACATGTATTAAGTCTAGAACAGCTGACATTGGAAATGGCTTAGATATCTCCCTGATTCATTGAACTATAAGAAGAACGAGGAGATACAGCACAATCAGACTTGCCAGATTTTGTTACTATAGCCAAACTCAATAGTTTTAAATTTCCTATGGAGTTGATTTCCTGGTCTGGTCTAATTAGTGGGGATGACAAGGAATCAATAGATCTCATAACATTTCCCAAGATTTTAGAAATGGGTATGCATAAAATCTTTTGTCTGATCATTAAATCTCATAATCTTGCACAAAACAGCTTGGGACTTGAATGACTTTCCTCCCTTCTTTTAGGTCCTTAAAACCTCCAATTACAGTATGCTAACTGCAGATTCTGGGAGTTGAAGGCCAACACATCCAAAGGTTAAGGAAAGGGAATCTAGGAATCCCAACTGTCTGCAATCCTCTTATTTTGCCTTCTTGTGTTTTCCACTTCATTATGGACCTAATCCATCCTTCGGAATGGAACATTCTGCTTGTCAACAGCATTCCTTAAAGCTGCTGAAGGTTGCAATGATGAGAATAAACTTTTGAGCATAATTTGCTCGTCATCCAAATATTTTGTTCTCAAAGCAGAATTGGGGATTAACAGCAGGCCAGGAGCTAGAGTTTTAAGAATGATTTCCTTTGGTCCTTCTTGCCAGTCTTTTCTCCTTTTGTTCACACCTCCGACTGCCCCCAACCAATGGATTACAATAAGGTGATTCCAAGGAGTGGCATAGCGAGAAGCAGTTGAAACCCAGCCGCCCTCTATTTGATTTATAAGCTTTAATGAGGAAACTGCTACTTTAATCACCAAGGAAAAGAAAAACACTCACACCACCTTGACAAATCAGTGATGCGTTGACATAGAAAAAAATGGGGAGGATTGTTGCAATTGCAAAAAATAATTCTATTTGCTCCCCAGCCACCCCCTTGAGTTCCCCAGTTTTTAAAAAGCCAAGATAGTTCTGCTTCCCTTTCTGTTGTGTGACCATCATCTAGGGAGACTGGGCTTTCTGGAGGGGAGAAAAGCCATGTTTCATGATGGTTACGCTTTTAAAGTTTGCAACCACATAGTGCTTTTAAAGTCCACTGAATATCTACATACAACATAGGGTAGTTGGATATCTCATATATATTGTACTGCAAAACTCCCCCCCCCAAATCTTATTTCCAGTACTTGATAAATGCATTCAGTCACTACTGGGTGAGGATAGACAGATTATGTACCCCTTTCCATGTTTCAGGCAACTGTTGATGATGCTGGTTTTGATTTTGATTTAATATTTATTAGGTTTATATTTGTTTATTGAATGTATTTGCCATCTGTTTTGTAGCAAATGACTTTGGGAAGCTTCCAGCATTAAAACATTAAAAAATCTAACAAAGGATAAAATAGAAATATCAATCAAGATATAGTTAAAAGATGGGGAGGGAAGGAACAGGATATGTGGGGGTGGGATTGCCTTTTAATTCAACAGCCACCTGCAGTGTGATGTCTCCTCATTAGGGCCCCAGGCCATCCCGGCAGAGTCAGGTCTTCAGGCTCCTGCAGAAGGATAGAAAAGTGGGAGCCAATCTCACCTCAGCAGGTAAGATGTTCCATAGGACAGGAGCTATGGCTGAGAAGGCCTTTCTCCTGGACCCCCTCCAGCCATAATTCCTTGACCAACAAGTCCTGC
This sequence comes from Thermophis baileyi, assembly GCA_003457575.1. NCBI lineage: Eukaryota > Metazoa > Chordata > Lepidosauria > Squamata > Dipsadidae > Thermophis > Thermophis baileyi. The sequence continues at coordinate 1,584,693 of QLTV01000546.1, forward strand.
AGATGTCCTATTTCTTTTGTACAGGAGCTCAAAGCAGTACACACAGTGCTGTCTTCTATTTTTCCCTGCAAAAACCCTGTGAGGTAGGTTGGGCTTAAGGAGAAGGACTGGTTCAAAATTACCCAATGACCTCCTGTGGTTAAGAATGGACCAGAATTTGGTCTGCCTCTTCCTAATTCAATACCTTAATCATTTATACCACCTGGAGGTCTTCACAAGCTTTTCCTTCAATACATATCATCCAGGTAATAATATATGCTGGCTTTTACCCATGTAGCTTGAATCTTTACTACTTTTGGGACTACTTCCTCCAGACAGAATCTTGTTGCCTGTTGGAAAATTAGTATGGGTAATGTGTACTGTATACTTCATCTGGGCTGCAATGTGAAACAGGTCCAGCCCTTTCTTCACACAACCAGGCAAATATAAAATAGTAACAAATGTCGTTTCTTACATGTACCATTATTACGTGGAGGACATACAGTAACTGTTTAGTCTGAGATATTCTGAACTAAGAACTCTGATTTGAAACAACCTAACCCTTTTGTTCCTCTTTTCAAGCATTTCGGATACACACTTCTGAACATAACTTGGAATGCTTAGTTCTTTTATTGTTTTTTTTAATCATATTTGTATCTTATTTAAGTCTTTGTTATTCCTTTTTCTACTGAAACAAATTAGTTGAACTGCAAATTTGGGACGTGACTTTACAACTAACTATAGAGTCCTTCCATTTACTTGTAATTGGCTATGCAACACCAATGAAGTTGAAGACAGATTTACATACAAGTGTAGTCACAAATCCTCTACATTGTGCTATACCTAGAGGACTTCTTGAATGCTGACATAATGCAATATTGTTACCGCTAGTTAAATTATTTATATTTCGTCTTCCAAAGCATGATTACGCATTGTAAGCAATGCATAAAACAACTGTGTAATTGAAGAAGCCACCAAATAGATAGCCTAACATTTAGTTCAATGATTCAGTCTTTAGCAACCAGTGATAAAAGGTCTCAGCTCTAGTGTAGAGAAATGCTACTACTCCTAACCTAGGAAGCTGCTTCAAAATTAGGAATTAACCACTTCTGTGGATCCTAAACAGCACACCTTCTTAAATCTGAAATGTCGCAAGATTACAATGTTCTTTTGTGAGATCTCGAGACCACCAAAGTCTCATGAGATGTGATCATTGTTTGAAATGTGAGAATTTGTTTATTTATTTGCTATATTGTTCAATGGTGGTGGTGTCTGAAATCCCTGCTGATCTCTGGAACAAATAAGGCTGATTGAAGCAATGTTATAACTTGATCTTCCACAGCCTGACGTCCTTCAGATGTATTGAAACTACATCCCCCAGAATCCCCAGGATTCTGTTGTGTGTACTTATCCTGATCATTAATCATGGTCAGTGCTCCTATGGCAAAAAATATTGAGTTAATTTGCAGACAAGAAGTAGTAGAATGATGGATTATCCTGGCTCGGGGAACTAATTCATGGGCATCATGTCAACAAGTATCTTATTTTTGGATCCCAGCTATTCTCTGGGAGTCCCCCGGTTTGAAGAACGATCTCCCTTACCTCATTTACTTTGTTTATTGTTCCCAAGCCATAGACTGTCATGGCTCATGCATGAGGCAATCGTCCCGTGGCATACAGGATATGCCAGAATGTTTTTGCTGCCATTTGAGCCATGGCAGCTGCTGGCACCTGTATGTTATTTCAGAGGAGTGCATGAAAAGTAGGGCTCTTCTTAGAAGACTTAACACATGGAGCAAGCCAACATCGGAGCAGGAAATCCAAGACTGACATGCTGCCCTTATGTAGTCCCAGTATGCTGCCTCATGAGCAATTAAAATGGAAATCAGTACACATTCCTGAGGCTTAAAATGAGAGCAGGTGAATAAAGATGAATGGGTGTGTTTCAAGCCCTTGTTCTCTACTTTTTAGAGTAGAGAAGCGAAAGAATAGCCTAGGAAATGTCTTTCAAAGCAAAGATGTAACACTCTTTGCCCCAGTGCTGATCTTGAAGGGAGAGATATTTTCAGATTTGCAAGATTGATGTCAGCCCTTTGAGGCAGTCTACACGAGGAAACCAAACCATGAACACTAATTCTAGCTTTATTGTAAGGTTACAGAAGAGAATCTTACAAGACTGAAAGTTCCTCTCTTCTTCATCAATTTTACTCTCCCCAAAAACTAGGCAGGGTCTTTCTGGACACTTTTTCCATTTCTACTCTTCCTTTGAATTCAGATTTCCTTTATCTAGGCTGAGATTCTTCCTCCTGCCTGTCATGGTTATTCCCACATATCATTACAACCGCAAGTATCAGGCCAACCTAAATAATCCGTGTCATGAACAACAACTGAAATATTCACAATCGTAAGGCCTGCCAGAATACCGGTAGACTGCAATGTAATTAGTTGGAAGCAGGGTTTCAGTGAAAAATTTAAAGTCTAATTACAACACTGTACAATCCAGTCACTTCTTTTTCTCTTGCATAGCTGCAAGGAAGGGATTGAAACATTCACAGGCAAACCACAATTTTCCTTTACATTCACACTTCAGATGAACTAAAACCTAAGCATTGTTGGTTAAGGTAAATGAAAACCACAGATTCTAAATTCAGCTTATTTTGAAAACCATAACTTAAACAACTACCCTTTGAGATCAATTTCTGGCTATTCAACTGCAGAATGGCTTCCAATTTTCCCATAGTTCTGCAAGAAATATGTGAGCCTAAACCTCATGTCCATACTTGAGGCACAGGACAACTGTGGTTTCCTATCACTTAGATACAGAAGCTTTATATTTATCTTCAATCAAAGGGGGGAAAATGCTCTTTCCGCCTTTAAATTGTCTTCTAGCAACAGGTAGAGCAGGTACCAGCATTGTGTAATATCAGTGGCCAATAACTTTTATGCTGGTCCTTGTAATAAGCATTGGGATGTTGATGTGCTTGATGTAGATAAAAGATGAAGCCTAACCAGATGTCTTCCTAAATTCTAGAAAGGATCCATCATATGCAACACTTTGCACTTCTTCTTCTTCTTCTTCTTCTTCTTCTTCTTCTTCTTCTTCTTCTTCTTCTTCTTCTTCTTCTTCTTCTTCTTCTTCTTCTTCTTCTTCTTCTTCTTCTTCTTCTTCTTCTTCTTCTTCTTCTTCTTCTTCTTCTTCTTCTTCTTCTTCTTCCAAAGCAAGATTATTCAGTGTCTATTACAGGTAGCCCTTGACTTATGATTGTAATGGAATCTGCCCATTATGGTAGTAATTCATGATGGTTGTAAAGCAGGTCACCCATGTGACCGACTCCATTTTATGACTGTTTTGAATGTGGCGTTTGTTAAGCAGGCCAATTGTTCCCTATGGGCTGGTTTTCTCAATGCTGGTTTTCGGGGGAAACGTCATAAAATGCAATCACGTGACTGCAGAATGTTGCAAATGTGGGTTGGTGACCACAGGGTTGTCTACTGGAACTTCAGAACCAGGTTGTAAGTAACTTGAGGAGATCCATTGTAACTTTGGTCATTAAGTGACTGATTGTAAGTCAAGGACTACCTGTACACTGAATTGAATGTTGCTAAACTGCATCTTCCACCATCCTCACTCCTGATCAGGCTGGCCAGGGCTGGTGGGAGTCTTAGTTCAGCTCAGTAACTGGAGATTGCCCATCCTGTTCTAAAGCATCTTGAAATATCTGCATGTATTTTAATAGTGACCATAAAGATACTTGGGCAGAATTCTCTGCAGTGATTCAGCTGAGTTTGCTTAGTGCTGTCGTGCTTCAGAGTTTAAGAGGAAGGCTCTGCATTTTGAATGTGTGTGTGTGTGAAAGAGCATCTGTGCGTATGCACATAAACTCCCATTATGCGTCGTCCTGTGCAACCCAGCTTGTCAGTGTACAATTATGGGTTTTGCTTGGTTTATTTGGCTTGGCCTGCTCTCAGCTTTCCAGCAAGGGACTCTATTTGTAAGAGTGGATCAGTAATGATAACAACAGTTGACATGTGTCTGAAATATTGGGTGGATAAGGGAGGTTTTTTTTTCACCCATACCCCTCTTCTGAATATCTGAAGTTTAGAAGCCCACTTGCCAACTTGTCATTCTATAGCGAGATCCACGATTATTAAGACCTCATTGTTTGAATGTTTTCACAGCAATTGTTGCAATAAAACAGATTACAGGAAGTAGAGAAAGACTGGGCTGCCCATTTTCCCTTCTCAGATTAAGGCATCATTGCTGTCTTTACTTCTAGTCAGTGTTTTCAAAATATCTGATAATTGTAGTACTGTTCCCCTCCCCAATTATAACTACAGTCATTCTTCAGTATTTAAGCTTGAACTATTTTATTATTTTCTTTTTGGGCTTTTTAAGAACAAGTTCTAAAGGAATAAACAGAGAATAACAATTTAAAGTTTATCATACCCATTAAAATAAGTACGAATTATTAGCACTATGAGAAACAGCGGTTTGATTAAACTATCTCAACAATTGTTTGGAAAAGAAATGTCATGATTTACCAAATAAATAAATAAATAAATAAATATAAGGATTGGTTCTATTCCCCCTTCAAATTAATCAGAGAAGGGCATCCTAATATATTAGGTCCTAGTGGAAAAACCAGTCTCCTGCCCTTATAAAATGAATTTGAAACACAAACTTTGCCTGAATATCTTACCTCTGGAAAAAAATCTTACGGAAGTGTAGGTCTTCAGGACTCTTATTCTGCCTTTATCTTGAGGACGCGTAATTAGAAACATTGCAAATATTTCAGTATGGTGCCTTGGTATGAAGGACACTGTATCAAACCAATCTAGAAGTTTTCAAAACATGAACATCGATGCCCAGAATGAAGATGTTCCTTTTTGTAAGAATTATAGTTTGGGTGCTTCCTTCCACAGGAGGTAATTGAGCATCTCTACTTCTGAATAAACTGAACGAGCCAGTCAGAACTGAAATGGAAGAGCACATTTTCCATCAAACAAGGCAAAGCTCAATGCAGTGATACTGCATTCTGTTGGTCTCCTGAGTGAAAGCTAACTTTCCAGTTTGAATCTCAGCTTGCAAAATCCTGATAGGGCCTGTCCTCAGTCTGCATCCATAGCATCAATTGAGAAACTTTCTACGGGGCTTAGATAATTTTGTCATTATATCTCTTGTGGGCTAGAAAAGGAATATAAACTGACTGCAAGGAACAGAATAGAATAACAGAGTTGGAAGGGACCTTGGAGGTCTTTTAGTCCAACTCCTGCTTAGGCAGGAAACCCTATACCCATGATGGCAAACCTATGGCATGCGTGCCACAGGTGGCACGCAGTGCCCTCTCTGTGGGCACGTGAGCCGTTGCCCCAGTTCAGCTCTGCCGTGCATGCACGCATGCCTCCCGCCAGCCAGCTGGTCGTCAGGTCTCTGCCGCACATGCGCGGGCAGCGTGCAGGGGGGCACATGCATTGCATTTTGGGGGTTCGGGCATGCGTGCTTTGGGTACTCAGTCCAGAAAAGGTTAGCCATCACTGCCCTATACCATTTCAGACAAATGGTTATCCAAGCTCTTCTTAAAAACTTCCAGTGTTGGAGCATTCACAACTTCTGCAGGCAAGTTGTTCCACTGATTAATTGTTCTAACTGTCAGGAAATTTCTTCTTAGTTCTAAGTTGCTTCTCTCCTTGATTAGTTTCCACCCATTGCTTCTTGTCCTGCCCTCAGGTGCTTTGGAGAATAGCTTGACTCCCTCTTCTTTGTGGCAGCCCCTTTGATATTGGAACACTGCTATCATGTCACCCCTAGTCCTTCTTTTCTCATTTAACTAGACACACCCACACAATGTCAATGGGTGTGTGCACACTCATTCTCATGAAAGGAATGGTAATTAGTACAGTCCTTGAATTCAGGTGTTTGTTTACGATGGTTGCAACATCCTGTGCTTAATATTTGGTAATCTCAAAGGTGCTTTTTCACCAGGC
>QLTV01000546.1:1590698-1611939 GCA_003457575.1 Thermophis baileyi
CAAGGCATTATAAAGTGGTATCAAAACTTCACATGATCTTGACTCTATCCCTCTGTTTATGCATCCTAGAACTGTATTGGCTTTTTTTGGCATCTGCAGCACACTGATGGCTCATATTTAAATGATTGTCCACTAGGACTCTAAGATCCTTCTCACAGTTACTACTATTGAGCGAGGTACCACATATACTGTACCTGTGCATTTTGTTTTTCTTGCCTAAATGTAGAACCTTACTTTTTTCACCATTGAATTTCATTTTGTTAGATAGCGCCCAATGTTCAAGTCTGTCAAGATCCTTCTGTATCTTAAGCCTATCTTCTGGAGTGTTGGCTATTCCTGCCAGCATGATGTGGTCTGCAAATTTGATGAGTTCCCCACCTATCCCCTCATCCAAATCATTGATGAAGATGTTGAAGAGTACTGGAAATTGAAATCCTTCCATCCTCCACCATTCAGTCAGAACCGAAGAAGCTTCTTGGCTGAGAAGCAAAACATCTTCAAGGAAAAAGTCCAGTTATCTTTGGAAAGAAAAAAAAGCACCTTTGGAACAACCATGTCCTGGATGATTAAGAATCTGCATATACATATATATTCCTTATTTGTTGATGGAAGCTATCACTGGCTAACTGCTATAGGCAAAACATTTCTAGCCCACAAGAAATACAATGACAAAGTTTTCTAAGCCCCGTAGAAAGTTTCTCAATTGATGCCATGGCTGGAGACTGAGGACAAAGCACCTTTGGAATGAATATACATGTTTGACTCTTTAACTTAATGGTTGAGCTAACACACTTTGGAAGAATAGACCAGATCTTTGGTCCTTACACTTTGGTCCTTACAGATTAACACTTTTCTTTAACCAGCCCAGAAAGATGCCTCTCTTATGCATACTAGGCAAAATGCAATGATGTAGTTCAGGAAAACAGTGAAATTGGCCCCTTTCCTCCTTGGCTGTAGCCTGTACAATCTCCAAAGGATTGTTTGAAATGATTATTCTTCCATTATGATGTTATTGCCTCAAATAGGAGTGGTACCTAGAGTGAAAATAATCTTTTTCTCTTTTCCTCTTGGAAAATTTTGGCTGTGGTGCCAAGCACACAACAGAAACAACTGTGGCCAGAAAAAAAAAGTTGGTTACAGTACGCCAGTGTTTAACTGCTAAACATTTCTCTTTCTTTTTTTTTTTAAAAAATTCTAATATTTTACCTTTTGGAAGGATTTCAATGCATTTGGGGTCCAGAGTGACTCAATCATTGTATGTTTTCCTGCTCCCCTCTGGGAATTCTTTACAATGGCTGCATTATATAAGCTGTTGCCATTTCTAACCCTAATTGGCCAAAGCATGCTTCTATAATACAATACTGCCAGTTGTACAATGATCTATTTTTGGCAAAAGATTTAGCATCCATCCATATGTAAATACAGATGTTTAGCTAAAGATAACAAGTCTCTTAAGTGGCCTTGAAAACTACTTTTAGAGTTATGGTAGCTTTCGAGGAAAAAGGGAATTCTGAAAAACTTCCCAGGAGAACTTTTTGACTTAGGAAAAAAAAGAAAAGAAAATTGGGGATGGGAGGAGGTGGTGATGAGGTTGGGGCAGTTCATAACAAGCTACTGTCAGACAAATATTAAATACACTGAAGTTGGTGAAAGTTTCTTTGACTAAACTATGGAGCCAGAGGCAAAGTGAAAACATCTTAAAAAGCAAGCATAGCTGTTTTAAAAAGTAACACATTGTCTGACACAATGCCAAATCCAATTGATTTAAAACAGGGCACCGAATTTGATCACAACATAATCTGGTAGGAGAACCCTGGTAAGCAGAGCTTTGGACCATATGTTCTTGTTTATGAGTGACCTGGAAGGCCAATAAACAAAGAATTACAATAATCAAAACAGGAAGGTGCAGGTAGGTTTGTGAACACAGCTGCTTAAACTAAAAAAGACAAAATGGCTGACTTTCCAGGTTTCTTTTTTTAATGAGAAATGTGATCATCTCAGAAAATACACATAGCTGAGGTAGGTCTCCTTGGTTATTTTTACACTTAGCTTTATGTCTCAAAGGTATGAGATGTGAACGTGCCTGGGTCTAAGAAAAGAGCTAGAATAATTACTTTCCCCAACCTGGTGTCCTTCAAATATGTTGTAGGACAACAACTCCTAGAATTCTAGACTACATTCTAGGCCTTTCCATAATGTTGTACTACTCCAGTGTTTCTCAACCTTGGCAACTTTAAGCTATGCGGGCTTCAACTCCTAGAATTCTCTAGCGAGTATGTTGAAGTCCACACATCTTAAAGTTGTCAAGGTTGAGAAATATTGCACGGGAACATTTCATGACATTGCATTTTAATATAGGATTTTGAGTAGTTTCACCTACTGGCAGAAGAAAAACAGGAAGTTAACTTTGGTAGAGTTTGGTAGAGAAGTCTGGGAACACCTAGTCCCCAAAAAGATGCTCTCAAATAATCTCTTTCAAGTCAAGGTTTGAGTCCTGTTGATTTCATGGGTTCATTCATGCAAAGTTTCTGGGTGTAATATGGAACTAGTTTGCCATTCCACTTTCTTCTGGGATTCCCAAAGGTACTTTTTCAAGAGGCAACTGGATTTTCTGTTTTTTCTTTGAAGACGTTTTGCTTCTCATCCAAGAAGCTTCTTCAGAGCTGAAGAAGCTGAAATGTCTTCAAAGAAAAACCAGAAAATCCAGTTGCCTCTTGAAAAAGCACCTTTGGGACAACCATGACCTGGATGACTTAGAATCTCCATAGACATTTCTTCTGGGATGTTTTTGGACTTCTTGGCAGTCTCCCATTCTGGTATAACGAAGCTCACCTTGTTTAACTTTCAAGCCCAGATAAGGTCAACTAGATGTTGCCACCTGCTGAGCCCAAAACTACCAGGACCAAGAAAAGTCATTTTCCAGATCCTGGAATACAAACAGTTTTGTAACAGAAAATAAAGACTTTCAAACATGTGTCATGTCATGTGGAACATTATGGGGGTAACTATGTTGTTAATATAAATATAAAACAAAACCCACTTGCTTTTTTTTAAATGGCATGAAACTACAGGGGGATAGAGGGTAAGATACAGCTGAGATAATAAGGAATAAAACCTGGTGTTACTCTTTTCTACTGTTGAAAGTAGAATTGTGATATCTAGCCAGTAGATGTGTTTTTCCTTTCTCTGAAGGGCTGGGAATTCGAAATGGAGAAACAGAGGATGCAAAGTGTTAAAGATTCTTTTTCTTTCTCATCATGCTCTAAATCCATTCTGGGATAATTTTCATTTTTTAAAACAATTAAAAAAAATGATTGGAATGTGCATTAAATTCATATTTGACAGGACCCTTGTTACACAGGATCCTTGTTCAGTGACCACTCATTCAGTGACCATTCAAAGTTATGTTGACACTGAATGTAGGGGACTTACACGGATCCTTGTAGTTATGGCCTGTTGCAGTATCCACAGTCATTGCTGGCTTCTGACAAGCGAAGTAATGGGGAAGCCAGCAGGCGGTCGCAAATAGTGATCACGTGACCACGGGACATTGCAACCAGGCAGGATTTGACTAACAACCATGACTGGAACTGCCAGAACTGCTGTTATAACTCAATATGGTCATGCGATGTCACACATTACAACTGCATCACTTAGCAAAGGAGTTGCCCGTCCCAAATTACCAATGTGAAATGAGGACTCAGGATATATAGGCACTATTTTAAAGATGTGTGAAAGTTCCTGTTTTGGCTAATACTTAGTTGTTGGCAGCAGAATGAATAGGTTATCACCAGTGAGAAAATTGATTTGTATGGCAGCCCTTGATGACATCTCTTTGGGATTAGAGATCTTGAATGGCTCATTCATTAGGATCATATAAATGAAACTAGCTTAGACAAACTAATAATCATTCTTTGTTCTTTTTGTCATAGGGGTACAATGATCACGTCTCTTTTTTTTTTGTTATGTTGTTACAGAGCAGAAAGGATAGTTGAGATGTACAGCAGTTGCCACTTGAAGTTACAAATGCTGCAAGATCAGTTTCAGGAATATGGAATTTGATTCCCCAATCACTCATAGTTTAGCCAGACATGTCTATCAGTTCAGCTTATTTTGTTTATCTAGTGAGTGCTTTCATGCTTCGTTTAAATGGTATTGTTTTTGTGTCATTATTTGTATCTGTTTTATTTCAAAGGTGTATAAATTGCTTTTATTGTAAGCCTCTAGGAGGGTGCAAAATGATCAAATGATAAGCTATGGCACTCAAGTAATACCATCTACCCTGTGTCGCTCTCTAGTCTGGCTTTGCATTTTCATTCTGTATAATTTTCATTCTTTTGAAGCCATCTGTCCAAAGTAGCCTATAATAACTAAGCAAAATAAAATAAGCAAATCCTCTTGCTTTACCTTTAAGCAAACATGGATAGCATTGCTTTGGTCTACAGGCTGTATATGTTAGCATGATCAAGTTTACTTGTTCTGCTTCATATCAGCATAATGGAACAGCACTGATAACTACTGCCATTCACTATAATGTAACCATATCCGTTCATTAGTTCTGTTTTATGGATTGAACACCTGGGAGCTCCAAATTGAAGTCTAGTTCACAGAAGTATTGAGGCACACTACTGATCTTACCACACTACTGGAATCAATTTATTTGAATATAAGATAGGAAGAACACTTCAAGGGCAGTGTTTTATTTTTGTTTAATGTAGTCACTCTAACACGAATACATGAAAAGGATATGATTATATAGCTTAATTGTTAAGAGGCACAGGATTTAATTGTATCTGGATAGAATTGAGAACTTTCAGTGTTTTTCTTTAAAGGTAAAGGTAAAGGTTCCCCTTGCACATATGTGCTAGTATCGTTCCCGACTCTAGGGGGCGGTGTTCATCTCCGTTTCAAAGCTGAAGAGCCAGCGCTGTCAGAAGATGTCTCCGTGGTTATGTGGCCGTCATGACTAAATGCCAAAGGCGCACGGAACGCTGTTACCTTCCCACCAAAGGTGGTCCCTATTTTTCTACTTGCAATTTTTACGTGCTTTCGAACTGCTAGGTTGGCAGAAGCTGGGACAAGTAACAGGAGCTTACCCCGTTACGCGGCACTAGGGATTCGAACCGCTGAACTGCCAACCTTTCAATCAACAAGCTCAGCATCTTAGCCACTGAGCCACCACGTTTTTCTTTAGAAAATGACAATAAACTTCTTGTCCTATTTCCTGATTATTAGAGCTTATTAGGCAGAATGCCCTAAAATGGTGTGATGCCCCTGGTTATATAGGCTGGGCATTCTAGAAGCTAAGCTCCTGTCTGAGGGAGATGGGGAATTTAGAAATATGAAAAACAAACAAACAAACAAACAAACAGTTCTGTGCTACTGAAAAATATTAGGCTTGGATAGGTGTTGTGAAGCTAAATCTTCCATGAGTGAGTTCAAACATGCTAAATCATGCTCACTTGTTCAATAATCCATGGTTAAAACAAACCATGACTTAGTGTGGTATGTGAATCCAACTTATATTTATGAGCACTATAAGTGTAGATGCCATAAATTTGTGACCTAATTCTTCTTGTTAGCAGAATTGTAAACAGGTTTGGTTTATACATAGTATGAAGAACAATGGAAAATATAGGGAAAATATCACTTATTGTAATCCTAATTTTGGCTAGAGAGCCAGTTAAGGCACCTGACTACAGATGAGGAGACTTTGAGTTCTAGTGTTGCCTTAGGCATGAAGTCTATGTGATCTTTGGCTAATCACTCTCTCTGAATGGAATGGGACAACTTGCTGCAGCCAATTCGCCAGGGCCAACTTGCCTTGGTCAACTCAGGGCAGTCAACTCTCCATGGCCAACTTGCCACAAGACAACTCACAATGGCCAGCTCACTATGGAACAACTTGCTGTGGGACAATTCAACAATTCAATTTAAGTACTTAAAATAATTAAAAGATTATTTTAATTTTTGTCATTCCCATTTCATTTTGTCCTTCGTTTTGCATCCTTTCTTTAAATATTCTATTCCACCATTTCCTCGATATTAGTGTAACTCTTGTTCCATGGTGAGTTGGTCATGGTGAGTTGTCCCACAGCGAGTTGGCCACATCAAGTTGGCCATGGCGAGCTGGCCATGGAGCAGGCAAGGGCAAATCTCTTCTGAAAACTGTAGAGACTAATCCAGGCAGTCCTCAGCAGTTTTTTTTTTTTAAAAGGAAAAAAAATTCTAAATAAGTGGCTCTGGATTTTTTTGCTTCTTTAGGGAAGGAGACATCATTATTTTGTAGCTTTATTTTTGAATCTGAGAGATGATACAGATTTTAAAAGAGGAGTAAAATAGCTTATGGAACTCAACCTCCATAAGATTCCTGGGTTTCCTTCACTCTGTGTCTTCCATGTTCGTGGTACTTTCTAGAAAGGCATGTCAGATGGGTTTCCATGCAGGGCAGAAGGATACTATGAAGTCACTTGTTTTGCCATGATGCTCAACTACTTGCATGTGGCAGCAGTCATCACTTTTTGTTGTACACAAATGCCCTTCCTGGCATGAATATTATTCTCCTTCTCTTCCTTTACTAAGAAGCAAAAAAAAAAAAAAAAAAGTAATTAATTTGGAAAAAATTAAGATTAATGATCAGATATGCAGATGTCTGGTTCATTAATCCAATTTTAATGGATTAGTTACAAATTGGACTGGGGGAGTCTGCCCCATCACTGTGAACAATTCCACAAGCTCTGTGTTTCAGTTGGTGGGATGAATGCATTCTGGAAGCCAGAAGCTCTCAAGCCGCTGTAACATATTGTTTAGAACGTTGGACTTCAGCCAAGGAGTTTTGATTTTGAATCCTCACTCATTCATAAAGCTGACTGGATGACCTTGGAGTATCATTACCTCCAGCTGAACTTACCTCAAGAGGACTGTTATGAGGATAAAATGGGGGAGACAAAACTATGTGTGGTAAGCCAAAGCCTCCAGTGAAAGAGTGGGATGGTAAAATATCATGAAGAAATATTTCTTTTATTATTATTAAGAATGAGAATTCCACCACGAATTTGCACTTCTAGCAAACCAATCTCTTAGTAACCACAATGTTGTGATGCTAAAGAAAAAGACCTCAACTGCAATAGCACCATCAAGGAAGGGAATTTGATAAGTTGGGGTGGAAATAATCCTTTGCTATCCCAAAGGTGCTTTTTGAAAAAGCACCTTTGGGACAGCCATGACCTGGATGACTGAGAATCTCCATAGACAGTCCTTTGCTAAGCCTACCCATTTCAGAATAACAGATTAACAGATTATCAGAATTGGAAGGAAACTTGGAGGTCTTCTATCCAATACCCTCTAAGCAGGAGACCCTATATCATTCTGGACAAATGGCTGTCCAGTTTCTTCTTGAAATCCTCCAGTGATGGAACACCTATAACTTCTGGAGGCAAGCCGTTCCCCTGATTAATAGTTCTCACTAGTTCTAGATTGGATCTCTCCTTGATAAGTTGCCATCCATTAATTCTTGTTGTGCCCTCAAGTACTTTGGAGAGGGCAGGACAAGAAGAAATGGATGGAAACCTATCAAGGAGAGGCTATTGTAGGAGTTCATTGCTTTATGCATCCATGTAAAAAGGGGACAGATGTTTACCAAGCCTGTAGAATGTACAGAAAGAAAGAATACAGTTCATAGTGCCTTGTTTCCAAAACTTTTCAGTCAAACCTTGGTACAATGAGGGCTCTGTCGTAGAAGTCATTAGGAGCAAAAAAATAAAGCTTCAGGCACAGGCTGCCAGAATGATCTTTTTTTGTTGTTGTTTTGTTAAAAAAAACCCCCATCAAAATGATGCCATTAAAAACAGATGGGGATTCTATAAAGTATTGAAAAGAAAAATGTTTAATTATGAGCTTTATGCAAAACCCATCAAAGTTGGATTAATATTTTGGTGCTGTTGCTGTGTAAGGTTTTAAGGAGTCCGTGGTGAAACATTAATCTTTCATTCTTTTAAAAATAATGTTTTCCTTTACCAGATGACAAATTCCATCTCTTCACTGTTGAAATCATATACCCAGATTAATAGCATTTAACCTAATGAAATAAAAAAAACTGCAGGTAACATGCATCAGCTGACAAAAATCTATCCTGGGTAGGCCTGTGTGCATGGTTGCATTTTTATCCTCCTAATCTTTTACTCTGGAAGGTAAATCTTTGCTCTGAAACATTTTCATCCCATTACATACCTATGTAAGAGCCATAGGTTTAGATTTTTTTTAAAGCCTTCCCAACTGAATAAACACTTGTGTTTAAAAAAGAAATTAAAGGAAATCAATGAAGATTCAGCCTTTTCAATGTTGCGTGAAGGCTTTTCATCTTCTTTTGTAAACTGACAAGGTGGTATGTATAAAATATAAGCCACATCCACCAGCTATCCTTCTGGTTCCTGGGACAATATTGGGTTTACTGCATGGATTCTGATCCAAAGATCAGGGCATGGAAATGTTTTCCGAGTGTCAGTATGAGGAAGCTTTGGTAAGCCAAAGAGGCATATTCAGTTTGTTGACTCAGATGATCAAAATAGAGTGGCATTGTATTCTATGGTTTTGTTCCAGTCTAGGTAAAAGATTGGTATGGTTAAGGAATAAATGGGATAGATGAAATGAAATTGGGTTACTGGACTGAAGGCTGATTCATATGATTTTTTTCAGTGCAAAACCGAACTAGTTTAGCATCCATTTTCATACAATTACTGTAATTAATAGGTGGCTATCTATTAATAGATATATCAGCAGCTGACAGAAGAGTTCAGGAGATTCTTTATTGCTTGTCATGGGGAAAAGTTCAATTGTTTGTTGACAAAAAACTTTTTTTAAAAAATAAACTCTATTAGCACTTAGCAATAGCACTTAGACTTATATACCGCTTCATAGTGCTTTACAGCCCTCTCTAAGCGGTTTACAGAGTCGGCATATTGCCCCCAACAATCTGGGTCCTCATTTTACCCACCTCGGAAGGATGGCAGGCTGAGTCAATCTTGAGCCGGTGAGACTTGAACTGCCGAACTGCAGCTAGCAGTCAGCTGAAGTAGCCTGCAGTACTGCACTCTAACCACTGCGCCACCTCGGCTCTTTCTATTGACAAAGACATGGCATCTATGTCCACACAATGTTACGTAGTTCCTGAAGTAGCCCATTTTCTGCGTTTACACCATGTATAATACCCAAATGATCTGGGCTCACATAACTAGTTAAGCCACATTTGTTGGTCTATGACAGTTATAAAAATAAAAAATAAATTACCGGTAGGTAAGCCACGAAAAAATATCTAACCAAGCTTATCATCAACTGAGCTTTAAAAGTTGAGCAAATATATCTATTCAGTCTAGTTTCTAGATCCGATAAATATGTCATCATCTTGGAGGTCACATGGGGGTCCTAAGCTTCATCATTTGCATTCCTGCCATACTAAAATTCTGTGACAAAGACCCAAAAGTGCTTTTTCAAAAGGCAACTGGACTTTGTTTTTCGCTTCTCATTCAAGAACCTTATTAAGTTCTGAAGAAGCTTCTTGGATGAGAAGTGAAATGTCTTCAAGGAAAAACAAAGTCCAGCTGCCTTTTGAAAAAGTATCTTTGGGACAACCATGACCTGGATGACTGAGGATCTTCATAGACATCTGTGATGAAGAAGTGAATATTTTGGACAGAGGGTAAGGCTTAATAGAGGGTTGCCAATAGGAAAATTTGTCTTTATGTTAATTTTTCAGTGGGACAATATTAATATAAATTTCTTTATGTTGCATCTGAATATCTGAAGAAATAGAATGACTTCAATACATTCTTGTTCAGAGTTATAAATTAGATCTTTATTAGTCTTATTTACATGAGCAATCAGTTCATATGACTCCATTCTTGAATGGAATTGAGTTGTTAGCTAGGTTCTATAGTCTCCCAGCAAGCAGGTGTGACAAGGAAGCAATGGGAGCTAAGCACTGTGTTTTACTATCTCTGGATGAACACTCTCTCCTATCTGGATGAACAGTCTCCTAGGCACTACATTTTTCTTATTATAGTTATTGATTATTAATAAGCTATAAGAAATAAAACTGGTACTGGAAGGATAGGATGTTAAACACATATACGAAATATGAGGATTAGTGTTTTGTTCATGGAATGTAAATATGCCACAGCAGTCTTCCCCAACATGGCATCTTCTAGATACATTTGGACTGCAACTATCAGAATTTCTAGCCAGTAGACCCAAAGACAATTGCAAACCAGAAGGCATCAGATTTGGAATAGTCATTCCTATTTAGATAGTTCTTCTTAATAGAAGACTTCAGAAGATTCATACCTCAAAGCCAATTGAAGTAATCAACAGAATCTTTGGCTTAACCAGGATCACCTATATTATTTATTAAATTAAATTATTAAATTTATACATAACAATATGAAATGCAGGGGTTATTTTAGCATTCTCCCACTTGTGACTTTGGCTAAATGTGTAAAGTTAATGAGTCAGGAAGAGACCTAACCTACACTCCTTTTTCTTAATCAACAAGGTTTGCCAAAATCTTTTGTTTTTTCAATGCGTGTTAATGTAATATGTGTCCTCTCTCTCTCTCTCTCTCTCTCTCTCTCTCTCTCTCTCTCTCTCTCTCTCTCTCTCTCTCTCCCTCCTTCCTTCCCTCCCTCCCTCCCTCTTCCCCTCCCTCCCTCTCTCCCTCCAGTAGAATAGATGACTGAGCTGTTATTAGGAAAAGGCTTGGAGGAGAACTGTTGTTATATGTTGTTGCAGGATCATGTATCTGCAAGGCTGTGGTATCTTATCAGACATACAAATTTAAACTGAAAATCCAATCAGAGTTCTTGAGTGGCACTGGAGAGATCATACGAAATACTTCATTGAATATTTGAGTTCTCTCTTAAAATGCGACATAAAGAAACGTTAAGATGAGCTACATTACAAAGTCAGGATTCAGCTCTATCTCTCCAGGCTGTGCAGTTCTTCAAAACCAGTCTCCAAAAGAAGTTTTGAAGTGCATAGGAGAGTGAACTCAGACTAGAATACTCTGCAGCCTTCCATTTCTTAGGACAAAACTGCCATCGTGGGAGCAAATACAGCTGCTTGAAGATCTTGCATGTACAGTAGCTACTAAGTCCACAGTCCCGCAACCTTCAGAAGATTTTTGGAAATGGAATTCAAATTGCTGAGGACAGGAGTGTACAGTGCATTTAAAAGCAATAAGAAATAAAATTTTGCATGTAGCAATTAATGATTACTATTTGTAAAAAATTCACAGATAATTTGTTCATGACTTGATTACAGCATCAATTTAGGTTTTAGTGATGTTGAATTATCCTAAGCTTTGTGCTCTGGGGGATTTTTAATAGCCATGTTGAAATTGTTCATTCAGAAGTATGAGACCACTTTTTTCGTTTTGATAAGAGAAACTTCCCAAAACTAATGCAGACTGCCTCTTCTTCAAAAAAGCCTGTTCTGATCTGCACTGAAAAATGGGGAGGACATGGATTTGAATTTTACCTCTCTTGAAAGTAGAATATTAGCTAGAATTCTTTTGTTTTTTGCATAAAGTTTTTTATTTTATAACATATAAAAAAATTCCATTTTTGGTTAAACAGTGTGTTGTCTGGGTACAAATAATTTTAGGAAATAATCATCAAAGTGTTTACAACAATGTTCATTACATTGATATTCTTTCAATAATAATAATAATAATAATAATAATAATAATAATAATAATGATACTTACTTATCCATTTTAACAAACCTCCCTTTTTTCATTGGTCCTTTTCTTATATTTCCATGTTTCTAACTTCTGTTTTTGTCAGCTAACCATTGATAAAATAAGTCCCAAGTCAAAAAGTATTCAGTTTCTTTCTTTTCCTTAATTGTAAGTGTTAATCTATCAATTTCTGCACATTCTAATATTTTAAATCACATTTTCATCTGTAGGGATCTTTTCACTTTTCACAATTGTTGTGCAAATACAATTCTGGCTGCAATCAAGACATGTAAAATCAAATATGTATTCCCCTTGTTATACTTATCTGGTAAAATGGAATATTAGCTAGAATTCTTGTGTTGTGTCTCATCTTTCCCTTTAATAAATATTATCAATCAAAGCTCTTAGATTTTTTCCCCCTCTTTTGGATTAAATGTTTCTAGTCTAGCTTAGAGAAGGAGTGAAGTCTGCTAAGGTGGTATAGAGACCCATTTTTGCAGCATAGTTGAACCTTGCATTTTTTTTTGGCTTAGCTGAAGATTTGAAGGTGGAAATAGCTTGTGTGACCTTGTTGTAATGTATCAGTCACTCCTTGGTCAGTTTTAAATTAGTGTTTATACACACTTTTACCAGGACAGAGGACTGATTAATAGGTTTGACCCAGGGACCAAATGGATCCAGGTAGTTTCCTTAATGAACTTCTGGAGATACTGTTAGCAATACTGTTAAAAACCTCATTGATTTGTTGCATATGGAGGCAGCCTAGGAAGTTGATATTAGTACTCCTAAGTGCTTTCTTTCTCTCACAGAGATAAATCAGCCCTTTGGTTTACTAGTGACTTGAGAGCAATGAAGCAAACAGGCTGTCTGCTGTAGCACAAGTGAAGGAACTCTTGAGAGGGATCTGACCAAGCATGGAATGAGGCCCATTTGAATTTCTATGCCATTGTATTAAGGCAGTGAAGGGTGCTTACATCTCTGTATGGGAATCCATGGGAGTAAGCAAGCGAGGGAACAAGTGATACTCTTCCCTTACACACTTGTGTGCAACAGAGCAGGCTGACATTATTATGTTTTTATTGTGAGGGATTTCTTTTATCCAGATGTTGGAATGGGAAGATGGAACAATAATTTCCTGTGAGCATCTTGCATCATTCTTTTAGGATCAAGTCATTCAGCTCTTCTTGATTTGATTTCCAGTGTTGGGACAAGTCTAGCAAATAGGCCGAGCAAGCAGTATTCCCGATGTGACATTGGTGCGGAACTGAGCTAAGGTAGACATACTCCATGCTTGATAATGTCCTGTTTTCACAGTCCCCAAATAAGCAGGACAATGATCAAGTCTTGAGTGAATGCTCAGATGTGTCTGGCTAGCCATGTGAAATTTGATGGGTGACAGGATCCAAACTGGTCCAAATGTAATAATGGAATAGTGGGATTCTTGAGATATATGAGCCATGGTGGCGCAGTGGTTAGAGTGCAGTACTGCAGGCTACTTCTGCTGCCTGCTGGCTGCCTGCAATTTGGCAGTTCAAATCTCACCAGCCTCAAGGTTGACTCAGCCTTCCATCCTTCCGATGTGAGTAAAATGAGGACCCAGATTGTTGGGGGCAATATGCTGACTCTGTAAACCGCTTAGAGAGGGCTGTAAAGCACTGTAAAGCAGTATATAAGTCTTATTGCTATTGCTATATAAGTACATGAACTACAGGTAGTCCTCGACTTACGATCACAATTGAGCCCAACATTTCTGTTGTTAAGTGAGACATTTGTTAAGTGAGTTTTGCCCCATTTGCCGACATTTCTTATCACGGTTGTTAAGTGAATCACTGTAGTTGTTAAGTTAGTAACCCGGTTGTTAAGAGAATCTGGCTTCCTCATTGACTTTGCTTGTCAGAAGATCGCAAAAAGTGATTACCTGACCCGGGGACACAGCAACCATCATAAATATGTACCAGTTGCCAAAATCCGAATTTTGATTACGTGACTATAGAGATGCTGCAAAGGTTATAACTGTGAAGTCATTTTTTTTCAGTGCCATGGTAACTTTGAACAGCCATTAAATGAACTGTTGTAAGTTGAGGACTACCTATAGATATGCTGATAATTTTTTTTCCCCCTAAATAAGAGACAACAATAACAAATAATGCCTTCAAAAGTGTAACATTGAACAGGAGCTATGAAGAACATTCATTTTTATAAGGCAGACTCTCCAGCTGCTTCAAGCAGTGGACAGGTCTGGCTTTCTCGGGGAAGACATTTATTTCAAAGCATTAAACCTTTACTTGATTAGAGATCCCCTTCTCAGTGGCATTGCTGCGAAGCTGTATCCCACACTCTGTTTATGTGTAAGACAAGGGGATCAATTTAATTACTTACCTTTTGCCTTAAAGAGCGATTGCTAACTGGCATCCTCGGAGCAGCTCTTACTTTAAAGAAAATATCAGTCCTGAATGATTGCAGTATTCATTTAAAAAAAAAAAAAAAAAGGACTTGGGCTTTAAGAATAATGCACTTCCAGTCCAGAAAAATGATTGTTCTAGGCAATGGCTCTTTTTTCATTGTTGTTGTTATTTACAGTATGTTTCCAGATTTAGAACTGCCATAAAATATTTACTTATATTGCAGTACATGTACAATTTAAAATCGGTAAAGTAAATAAATTTAGCTTGTCAGCTTAAATCGATTTCATAGTAGGGTAGCATGCTGCTTTCTATTATTGTATTTCCTTATCTCCAATGTCATCATTCAATGATAATTTGAGGCCTTCCTTTCTTTTATATTATCTTTTCTTTGGCAGTCTACAGTACCTCTGAGCCAACCATGACTTCCGTAATTCAAGCCTAGAGGTCCTTCAATACAATCTTCTGTGTTGATGTAAAACGAGTTGATAGTTCATAGAACTTCCTGCTCCGTTTTGTCTAAAAGGTGTGATTGTGATGGTCTCATTGATGAACGTTTTTCATGCCTCAAACCAATGATTGAAACCGTGTTGGGGGAATTTTTAAGAGTGTTTGTGAATGAATGACAATTTAATGAGATCATAGGTTTGAAAAGATGGAAAGTTTTCTTGCTGTATGGACTCTGACATCATAAATATGGCTCTTTAAAAGACTTTTAAAAAAGTTAAAAGAAGTTTTTTAAAAAAGCTGAGCTTGTCAATCGAAAGGTCGGCAGTTCAGCGGTTTGAATCCCTAGTGCCACGTAATGGGGTGAGCTGCCATTACTTGTCCTGGCTTCTGCCAACCTAGCAGTTCGAAAGCACGTAAAAAATGCAAGTAGAAAAATAGGGACCACCTTTGGTGGGAAGGTAACAGCGTTCTGAGTGCCTTTGGCATTTAGTCATGCCGGCCACATGACCACGGAGACGTCTTCGGACAGCGCTGGCTCTTCGGCTTTGAAACGGAGATGAGCACCGCCCCCTAGAGTCGGGAACGACTGGCACATATGTGCGAGGGGAACCTTTACCTTTACCTAAAAGACTTTTGCAAAAATGATAGATCTTTCCTGGGAATGGATTACTGGAAAGAGGAACAAGGAGTATACATGCTCACTTGGGGTATGTATCTGAGGAACATATTTTCAAGTTGATAAAGAAAACATGTATTTTCCCCACATTGATAGAACAGAAATAAAGTTGCTGTACATATTTACTTGGAGGCAGCCAATAGTAGTTTACATTTTGCTCTTAAAGTCCTAATGCATTCCAGCTTTAGTAAAATGTACTATTCCCTGGTTTGTGAATAGGAAAAAAACCGGGGTTTCCAGAATTCAAAATCTCTTTGATTTTATCTAATGCAGTGTTCATAAATATACATCAGAATGGGGGATCTTCTTGCAATTGAAATACTTTTATTTTGTGTTGAATTAGATTGATTTTATCACAGCAGAATGGTGTGCAAACTCATTATGGTGATCAAGGGGCAGATAACCCTGTTCATCTTTGAGTAGCTTTCAACAGGGGTGTTGGATAACAACCTGCTACTACAGTAAGAATAGAGAAGTGAGAAAACTTTGCTATCCTAATTGCCATGGTGTAGGTTTGAACTAGCTGGATTTAACTGGGTTAGCATTTAGTCTTTTTGTAGCAGGGCTCAGGGGATTGTTTATTCTGATATACTCCCACCCCACACAAGGTTCCTTGGTTAACTTTTAGAAGCTGATAGAAAAGAATAAACGTAGCTCAGGTTGAACTGTGGGGTCCTTGGTCCTCTCTGAGCTTGATTATTTTCTTGCAGATGTTTCATTACCCAACTAGGGAATATCATCAGTGCTAGAAGGAAGTAGGGTTTTAGGAGCTGCTCAGGAACAATGGAATGGGACAACTTGCCGCAGCCAACTCACTGTGGCCAACTCACCATGGGCAACTCGCTATAGGACAACTCACCGTGGCCAACTTGCTGCAGGACAACTCACTGCAGGACAATTTAACAATTCAATTATCTAAAATAAATAATTATTTTAATTTTTTGGGATTCACATTTTATTCTGCTCCCCCCTTTTGCATCCTTTCTTTAATGATTCTATTCTACCATTTCTTTGATGTTAGTATAACTCTTGTTCCACAGCGAGTTGTCCCACGGTGAGTTGGCCATGGCAATTTGACTGTGGCAAGTTGGCCATGGGATTCCTTTATCAGTTTCCTTAGGAAGACAAACTAGATAACAAAATGAGGATTGCTTGTCAGAAGGTTGCAAAAGGTGATCAACCATCATAAATATGAGTTGTTAATCATCTGAATTTTGATCACATGACCTTGAGGATGATGCAAAGGTCGTAAGTGTGAAAAACTGTGCTAAGTCACTTTTTTCAGTGCCGCTGTAACTTTGAACGGTCACTAAACGAATTTTTGTAAGTCGAGGACAGGGGTGGGTTCTGGTTGTCGTCGCTGCCGGTTCACTCAGTGTTGCGTCACGGGGGTGCACTTCACACGCACTTCGTGCATGCTTCGCACATGAGCAGTGCTTAAAAAAAGCTTCTGCGCATGCGCAGAAGCAAAAAAACAAAATGGCGCCATAGGCGCCGTCGAAAGAACTGGTTCAGGGGTGTTGCAGGTGTGGGTCGCTACCGGTTCTAGCAACCCACGCCGCCACGTTACTAATGGTTCTATAGAACCGGTCCGAACCAGTAGGAGCCCACCTCTGGTTGAGGACTATCTGTATTTGATTTTAAGGCTGTGCCTGCTGGATGGAGGACTTGAGGACAGAAAAGAGAATGTATCCTCTTTTTAGCAACTCTAGCCAAGGTAGGGTATAGATAGAGGAAGGCTCCATATGGGTTTGGCGCTCCTTCTTTGTATAAGTTCACATATAGTTCTGTGTTAAACATGCAATATCCGGAAAGAAGATATATTACCATCAACTTACATGTTCACCTTTCTGGTAAAGGGAAGACATGAATTCAATCTATGTAACATCCAGGTAATCAAGATTTCATTCAGACTACATCACACAAACTCCCTTTCCTTGGGAAATGAGCCATAATTTAACTCCCATTGATTTTACTTTGCATATGCTCCAATTAGAGATTTACTCTGATAAGTTTAATTAGCTGAAATGTCTAATGGATTAAGAAATCCCAGCATCCTTTGGTAGTCAGCATAGTTCAACTAGTTTCAAATTGAATTGTTTCTAATATCGGAAAGTGTTCTAAGGGGTCTTTCACATATTACATCAAAAATGCATTCATTTTTGTATGGAAACTTTAGTTTTTCTGGGCGACTGTAAACTTACAGAGCGCATACTGGGGCAGTATTTTTATAGCAATTCCTATAGAATTCTGTGCAAAAAAGTGTTTTGCAAAAATTACTCAATATGCCATGCAGAGAACAATCCTCCCCCCCCCCCCGGGAACATGACTATGTCAGATATTGAGAGCTACCGATCTATATATTGGTACAACTTTTTCTGTTCACTAGGTATAGTGATATAAAAGACATGCGATGGAAAGAAATCAATGATTTTTTTCCTTGCACACAACCTGCTTTCTTTAAGATGGTCAAAGAAAGGAGCTGTTAATTTATCATTTAAAACAAAATCTAGCATTTCCGTATTATATTCAGTTTTGATGATGATGACCAACCCTCACTTGTTTTTATCAAGATCAAGTGAGGTACTAATACCACTCTATAAAGCCCTAGTAAGACCACACCTAGAGTACTGCATTCAGTTTTGGTCACCATACTATAAAAAAGATGTTGAGACTCTAGAAAAAGTGCAGAGGAGAGCAACCAGGATGATTAGGGGACTGGAGACTAAAACATATGAAGAACAGTTACAGGAACTGGGCATGGCTAGTCTAGTGAAGAGAAGGACCAGGGGAGACATGATAGCAATGTTCCAATATTTGAGGGGCTGCCACAGAGAGGAGGAGGTCAAGCTATTTTCCAAAGCACCTGAAGGCCAGGTGGAAAGTAGAAAGAAAGAAAGAAAGAAAGAAAGAAGATACTTTTTCATGAAAATGAAAAAAAAAAAGCGGATATATCCACAATGGAGGAGTGGATTGTAAAAGTGATAGAACTTGCAGAAATGGCTAAATTGATTGATTAGGGAAAAGAACAATACCTACTTTTATAAAAGATTGGAAATCCTTTGTGGACTTTTTGCTCAAAATGGATATAAATGAACTGGTGATTTATGGATTTATGGATTAAAAAGGGCTGCATACAGTATGGGAGAAAGGGAACTATGTTATGTAGTTTTGGAGGGGGAAAACAGCATTACGTATTTCTGTAATCTTCACTCCCGTTTTAGATTAATGATTGTATTGTATTGATGATTAGTAATGTTTTGTAAAGTGACTGAACAATAAGTCAGTTCCACAGATTTGGTTATATTTTTCCTTTTCTTTTCCTTTGATATAAAACCTTTTGTCATTTATTAGTTATCCTTTATTTGACAGGAGAACCCTATGCTTCCAGGCATACATTATGTTTAAATCAGTTACAGATGCTCTTTTGTCTCTATTTGTTCAAACGTTCCCTCACTTGCATTGCAATCTTAGGGACACATTAATAAAAACGTGCTTCTTTAATCTAATGGGGTTATTTCTCATTGAAGGTAAATATGAGCAGTATGGTGTAGTGATGCAATTTTCAATATAAAATGTAAGTCCATTATTATTTGGACATAGAATTTAGTTGATTTGAAAACATCTAATAGAAATAATATATAAAATTAATATTTAGTGCTTATGCTAATTAAGGTCCGCTTTTCCTGTTAAACTGGTTTTGCAAAAAGAATACCATAGGGTTATCTACAATTTCATTTGATTTGCATTTTGAATGGAACAGACCTGATCCTTCTTTCTCACACAGGTTCTCATTTCCCTAAATCCCTGTTATTGGAATTGTATTTTTCTGAATTTCACAGTGCCATAATACTTTATCAAATGTATCATTTCTGAAATTATAAATGTTTATTTTTATGAAGTTTATGCTTAAAATATTATATACGTGTCATTTTTATATGGACCTTTGGAAAAAAAAATCCATTTTTTTTTATTTTCTTCATCGTAAAAAAGCTATACCTGATACACCAATTCCACTCATTCTATCACAGATTAGAATACACAGGTTTGAATTTATCCTGATTGAAAAGAGATTCTGATGTAATGTTAGGTGGCACTTCAATAGCTCTGGAATCTCAACTGTTTTGCTTGAAATGGTAAATAAGGACAATTCAGGATGTTTTAGTCACTTTCTGAGCCACTTTTTCACATCTTTGCAAAACCCAGAGAATTGTTACTTTAAT
Organism: Thermophis baileyi; assembly: GCA_003457575.1. Lineage (NCBI taxonomy): Eukaryota > Metazoa > Chordata > Lepidosauria > Squamata > Dipsadidae > Thermophis > Thermophis baileyi. The sequence continues at coordinate 1,610,181 of QLTV01000546.1, forward strand.
ATATTTGGGTCCTAAACTATAAAATTAGGGCTACCACTAGAGGACAATAAAGAGATACAGAAAATTCTGCTGCCATCTATTGATCTTTGCTGCAAAAGATTATACAGTAGGCCTGTTACCCCATGGTTGCCATATACTCAACACTATTGATATAGCAATAGCAATAGTACTTAGACTTATATACAGCTTTACAGTGCTTTACAACCCTCTCTAAGTGGTTTACAGAGTCAGCATATTGCCCCCAACAATCTGGGTCCTCATTTTACCCACCGTGGCCTGATGAGATTCGATCTGCCAAATTGCAGGCAGACGGCAGTCAGCAGAAGTAGACTGCAGTACTGCACTCTAACCACTGCGCCACCGTGGCTCATATGTAGTGATATGTAGTGATATCACCTCACTACAGCATTGCCAGCTATTTGTGCCAGGGTAGGGTAGAGACATCAGTACCATAATGTGGCAGAAATGGTTCAGTTATTCCATATTTGCAGTGATGCTGAACTTCATCATTTCCACCAAGGTCCCAGAGTTTTTGAGAGACAGGCAAATGTGCAAGTTTAATTCATTGTTATTACGGTTGGTTGCATAGTCAGCTAGATGGTTAGACAAGATTTGGCACTTTTATCCACCTATCGAGCCCTTCTCAAGGACCTGATATGAGCAAATATTGTTGGTTGATGGTGTTAAAGGTATCATCACAGGAGATAAGCTGTTCCAAGTAAAAAGCTGCCTTTTGCAATGGACTGATGGAGATTTTTTTTATCATTGCCAATGGTGTTCAAATGGTACTCCAGATGGTTTGGGTTTGTGCCCAATGTACCTATTACTTTTGATACTATCTTTGCTTTCTTTTGCCACAGTCATTCTGCTTCTATTTGTAAGTCTTTGTATTTTGTGATTTTCTTTAGTTCTTTTTGTTCTCTTCTGCTGTCTCCAGGTACTGCCGCTTCCACTATCCAGATTTTTTTGTTTTTATCAACAGTTGTTAAGTCTTAGGTTTATGTGGCAGGTGATTTTCGGTTTAAATTCTAAAGTCCCAGAACTCTTTATATTCTTCATTTCCTATGACTTTGTCTATTTTGTGGTCCCACCAAATCTTGGTTGCAGGCAAATGGTATTGCAGATCTTCCAATGCACCATTGTTGCTATTTTGTCATGGCTTAACTCCGGTGGATATTCTTCACCATCCTTCTTGGTGAAGGCTTGCTTTGACTGCACGGACTGGAATATTTTTGAAGATACCTCTGCAGACCTGGATGAACTCTCAGATACTGTAACATCATACAGTATGTCAGCTTCTGTGAAGACCTACAGTATGTGTAGCGACCAGGAACTTGCGAATATACAGCAACAATAAACCTTGGTTCACAGCTAAACTTAAGCAGCTACGTCGTTCCAAAGAGGAAGCCTACATAAAAGGTTATAGAATGCTGTACTGACTGCACGGACTGGAATATTTTTGAAGATACCTCTGCAGACCTGGATGAACTCTCAGATACTGTAACATCATACAGTATGTCAGCTTCTGTGAAGACCTACAGTATGTGTAGCGACCAGGAACTTGCGAATATACAGCAACAATAAACCTTGGTTCACAGCTAAACTTAAGCAGCTACGTCATTCCAAAAGGAAGCCTACAGAAAAGGTGATAGAATGCTGTACAATCAGGCCAAAAATGTATTAACAAGGGAGATCAGAGCAGCAAAAAGAAGCTACTCTGAAAAGCTAAAGAATCAGTTCTCAACAAATGAACCAGCAA
>QLTV01000546.1:1615930-1635921 GCA_003457575.1 Thermophis baileyi
CTTCTTCTTCTTCTTCTTCTTCTTCTTCTTCTTCTTCCTCCTCCTCCTCCTCCTCCTCCTCCTCCTCCTCCTCCTCTTCCTCTTCCTCTTCCTCTTGTCAAAGACGTTTCTAGTGTACCTTCAGAATAGGGGCCTGCTTACCAATCATATCTTGTCTCTGTTGAATTATTTGTTTCCAGTGTAAAAATGTGTTTGATCTTGTGAAATGGCCCTTTTGGCAAGGTGAGAATGTAATTTCTGAAGTAAATATTATGTAATTAAGAGTTCCTCAAAGAAATTTGTATGTTTCCCAGAATTTTCATAAATTGTTATTCAGTAGTTTTCACTGTCTGATTATACTCAGCATAGCCTCAACATTTCGTTCTCATTCATTAAAGCCACATAGTTATTGGAGTACAAAACTGTGCCCAAATAGTGAGTGAATGGCATTGAATTCAATTCAGGTGTAAAAGACTATAGTCTAAAATCTTCAAGTTGTAGAAAAGACCAACAATTTTTGTGACATCTTGAAAGACTAGCGATTGTGTTAATGACATTCATTTGTCCTAACATGCGACTAGTCCATGTAAGCATATGCCACAATAAATGATGTATTTAAAGGGCTATGACTGTTATATTTTTATAGCTAGCACAAGATAGAAGTATTATAAAATTAAGAACAACTTCAGCTGAGAGTCAATAAAAGTGTAATTAAACTAGTTTTCACGTAGGAAAGACATTGTTCAGGTCTCAGTAGAGCCGAGTTCATATATTGGAGGATGTCTTTGGTGATAAAATTGTCTTTATATATCAATGGACATCAGATGGTGACTGCAGCCATGGAAAGTTTGTCCCTTGGGAGGGAAGCTATGACTTAGCTACCATATTAAAAAGTACAGACATCACCTTGCGAACAAAGGTCTGTATAGTCAAAGCTATAGTTTTCCCAATAGTAATGTATGGTTGTGAGAATTGGACCATAAGGTAGGCTGAGTGCTGAGGTATTGATGCTTTTGAATTGTAATGCTGGAGAAGACTCTTGAGAGTCCCTTGGACTGCAAGGAGATCAAATCAGTCCATCCAAAAGGAAATCAACCCTGACTTTTCTTTGGAGGGACAGATACTGAAGCTGAAACTCAAATACTTTGGCCACCTAATGAGAAGAGAGGACTCATTGGAAAAGACCCTGATGTTGGGAAAGATTGAAGGCAAAAGGAATAGAATAGAATAGAATAGAATAGAATAGAATAGAATAGAATAGAATAGAATTTTTTATTGGTCAAGTGTGATTGGACACACAAAGAATTTGTCTTGGTGCATATGCTCTCAGTGTACATAAAAGAAAAGATAAGTTCGTCAAGAATCATAAGGTACAACACTTAATGATAGTCCGGGTACAAATAAACAATCAAATCATAGTAGGAACCAGTCAATATAAATTGTAAGGATACAAGCAACAAAGTTACAGTCATACAGTCATTTGTGGGAGGAGATGGGTGATGGGAACGATGAGAAGATTAATAGTAGTGCAGACTTATTAAATAGTTTGACAGTGTTGAGGGAATTATTTGTTTAGCACAGTGATGGTGTTAGGGAAAAAACCGTTAGGGGGCAGTAGAGGATGAGATGGTTAGATGGTGTCATTGACATAATGGACATGGATTTGAGCAAACTGTGGAGGATAGGAAGGCATGGCATGCTATGGTCTATAGCAGTGATGGCTAACCTTTTTTTCCTCGGGTGCCGAAAGCGCGTGCGTGTGCACTATCGCGCATGTGCTATCGTGCGTGCGTGCCCACACCCATAATGCAATGCCACTCATTCATGCCCTGCCCATGCCCCGCACATGCACCCCCCGCACATGCACGCATGCGACCCTGCGCATGCGCGCATGTGACCCCCATGCATGTGTGCACGTGACCCCCGCGCATGCACATGTGACCCCCCATGCCCATTTTGGGCCTAGCAGGCCTCCCTGAAGCCTCCAGAGGCTGGAAACGGCCTGTTTCTGAACTTCTGGTAGGCCCGTTTTTCACCCTCGGAGGCTCCAGAGGCTTTCCTCGAGCCTCCAGGAGGGCAAAAACAGCCTCCCGCGGGCTCCGGAGGCCCTCCAGAGGCTGGAAATGGGCCCATTTCCAGACTTCCGGTACTTCCGGTACGCCCGTTTTTCACACTCCGAGGCTCCAGAGGCTTTCTTCGAGCCTCTAGGAGGGCGAAAATGGCCTCCCATGGGCTCCGGAGGCCTTCCGGAGGCCAGAAACGGCTCGTTTCCAGATTTCTGGGAGGCCCATTTTTCACCCTCCCAGAGCCTCCACACGAGCCCTGTACTTACCTGGCATCCAAAACAGGTCGCGTGGAGACTCCTGGGAGGGGAGGGGCAGCGTGGGCATGCGTGCGCATCTCCCGCATGCACGGCAGAGACCCGAAAACCGGGTCTCTGGCCGGCGGGAGGCACGTGCACATGCACGGTGGAGCTGACCTAGGGTGACGGCTCGCGTGCCCGCAGAGATGGCTCCGCATGCCACCTGTGGCACGCGTGCCATAGGTTCGCCATCACGGGTCTATGGGGTTGTCAGACATGACTTACCAATTGAACAACAACAACATCAGTGGACATGGATGAGAAATTGGTTAGATTAATCTCCTTTAGGAAAAAGCTCTGAATGGTGAAGGTGATTATGATGGTGAAGGAACAATGAACATTGACCTGGACTATTTTCACAAGTCAAAGTGCATAACACTGCATGCTATTTGTTATCCTCAGTTGCATCATCATTAGGACTAGGATGTTCTATATCTCCCAGAAGAATTCCTACATCTCTCCATTAATTTTGGCTCTTGTGATAGAAAATCCCATATGCATTTCTTCTCCCTTTTTATTACTGAAAACTCTACAACAATAGACACAGTGATTAAAGCTGTCTGTTCTTTGCTCTTATTATTAGTTGTTTTTATCTAAACATATATATTTACAATATTTAATCACCAGCTATTCTAATCTTAAATGCCACAATATAATTTGTGTAGTACAACCTTTTCTATTTAACATTTATAATTTCCATCAATTATGTGTATAGAAATTTATTTATGTGCCTTAATAGTGTCTTAGAACAATGTAGCTTTTTATTTTTTCAAGTGTTCCTCGGTTTCTTTCCCTTTCATAACCCAATCCGCTGCCCAAAGCAGTCATTTGTTAGGGCTGATAGGCCTGGCTGTTGTGTTCTCATAGTTTAACCTTAGTCAAGCAATATCTGAGTAACAAACAGGAAATTTTAAGCACAATCTTCCCAGGAGATCTCATGTGGAAGGAGATTCTTCTGGGTGTGGTTGTCCCATTGATCTAGAGAACACAAGAGTGGGAAAATTACGTGCAGTCTTTCAGATTATCCAAAACTTTTAGGAGGCTGTGGATGTGTCTATGTATGTGTAGCAAAGTTATCTCCCCAAATAATTTCCAATCTTTCTTCTCTTCCTCCTTTATCAGTAGGAACACACAGACAGATAACATCCTTGTGATGTGACCCTGACCTTTGTCAACCTTTGTTAAGACTTCATCTGAAGTCAGGCCTAATGTTTGTAAACAGGATGTAATTAAGGCTGGGAACTGACCGAGCCTGACATTAAGACAATGTGGAGCTGGCAGAGAATGTTCTGTCAGATGTCAGCCCTCATTGTGTTCTAAGTGCCTTCATAATAATTAAAGCCCTCTTTATTAAGGAAGTTCACTCAACTTGGATTAATCTGTCACAGTGTGGTAGCCATCCTTCAGAGTGCAAGTGTTTCCTCTGATAAACCTTAAAATGAGATGGGGGGGGGAGGTGAGTGGGAGAAGAAAGAAGAAAAAAGCATGGAGAACTAAAAGAAATCTTTGAAAGTTAAGGCCGAGTTTGCTGACAGGTGCTGACTAAAGATTGGTAGCAGGGGTGGGAAGAGGAGAAAAATTCCTTCGCCGGCTGTGTTATCGCAAAGTGAACATAAGAGGTCAGAGTTATCATTTTAGGGCGCAGCCAGAGAGGGCCAGCAGGCTCGCATGAAGGAACACAGGAAAATGAAGGTGCAAAAAAAATATCTACTGATAAAGACATTGTTGCAAGGTGGCGTTATCTAGTGGTATGTGGGCGGAGGAGGATACAGATTGAGATGGAAACACTGAATGGTAATTTATCGAGTGAGACTAATTTCCCAGTGGTGCAGATGGCCAACCTGAAGGAAGTGCCAGTGTTTCAGTGAACGGAGAGGTTAGTGTGGAGTCCTGATGAAGACAATGTTTATTGATTGAGGAAGATAGTGTCCCTACAGCTGTTGCGGAGCTAATACTTCAGGAGAATGACTGATTTTGGTTCATGCCCTATTCTGATATTCGCTTTATTGCATTTCACCAAAGAGGGAGTTTACTTGGTCAGTTATCACGTAAGGCAAGAATCCTAGAGATATACGGAGCCTTTGATTACACAATGACACTGAGCAGATGGAAAATAAACAAACACTCTTTGTCCTCCAGAATATGAATGGTTCCATTCTCAAAGAAATAAATCTGACTGGGGTTTATCACTTCAAATTATAGATGAGCCCTCATACAAGTATTTCCCCCCCACCACACTAAGGGTAGAAATTATTGTAAGAATAGCACTAATCATAACAATTTCCCCAAACAGTAAGAAATGTATTTATTTGGTTATTTATATCCTGCCTTTATTACTTTTACAAATAACTCAAGATGGCGAACATATCCAATACACCTTCTTCCTCCTACTTTTCCCACAACAACCCTGTGAGGTGGGTTGGGTTAAGAGAGAATGACTGGCACAAAGTCACCCAGCTGGCTAAGGCAGGACTTGAATTCACAAAGTTAAAACACATTTCTAGGTGGAGAATCATCAGCTATACTTAACGTCTAAAGTGATAAAAAGCTCCACATAGTTTGGGTGAAAATGAGACCAAGCTTTCTTCTCAGTTTCTTTTTGTTAGTTTGCGTGGAGTTTGACAAGATGTTCAAAATGGTTCCCGTGTCAGCATATGGGAAATCTGTTGAGTCTCAGTAATATTCTAAAACTGATAAATATTATTAAACCCATATAAAAAGGTAGGAATTAAGTCAGGAAAACAAACAGTTTTGGACTGAGGTCTGCTGTTAATTAAACAGCGAAGGAGAATTTGAAGGAAGCAAGAATAACAACTTGGTTCAACAACAACCCTGTGAGTTGAGTTGGGCTGAGAGAGAGTGACTGGCCCAAAACTGGCTTTCATGGCTAAGGAAGGACTTGAACTCTCGGTTTCCTACTTTCTAGCCTGGTCCCTTAAACTGGCTCTCTTTTACCACCTCCTGCAGTATTTTCTGGATCCAAATGAATGTCTGAAATCCTGAAGATAGTGTAAGGAGAAAGATGTTGCGATAAAAACAATTTAAGTCTTTTTGGCTTGATTAATTGCAGGCCCAGAATCTGAAGGATCAGAAGCACATAAAATGACACAGGGTTAATTCAACTAAGGATCAATTAAGATCCTGGTGCTGGACTTTCAGGAGCACAGGAAATGGCAATGGTTTAATCACTACAAATCCCCTGACCCCCTTTGAAGCAGGTGTATCATTCATATCTCATTCATATCTCTGAGTTTTTCCCTCAGAAATGTAACCTCTAAAGCAGGGGTGTCAAACTCATGGCCCACAGGCTGAATGTGTCACGTGCTGGCCACGCCCACCCGCAGTTTAGCGAAGGGGAAAAAAGTCCCGATATGTCACGTGACGATGACGTGAGGTGAGTTTGAGACCCCTGCTCTAAAGACATGGGTAGGAGGTAGTTTGAAGATTATTTTTAAACAGAGAAACATAGGAGCATGATATGCACAATATTATACCAGGGACAGAAAATATCCACAATAAACTGATAATTGGAGCATGTGTGATCCTTAAGTATCTCATGTAGGATAATCCCCATTTGGAAAAGACCCACTACCTAAAAATTGGAAAGTTTAAGAGATTAAGAAAATAAAAAAAATTCACTCAATTTGAAAGAAAAAAAGTAAAAAATAAAATATAATAATGGGTAGCATCTCTCATAGAGTGGAACACTAGAGGGATCCTGAATGCTTATGTAGGCCATAATTTTAAAATTGCAGAGAAGGCAAAGGTTCGTTCTAAGTACAACTATCTGAAGTTGAAGGCATGAGTCCATATTGAATTACTGTCCTGACAAAAAGTTAGGAAGAGACTTTCACATTTGACGCAAGTACTCAGTGATGGAAATTAGAGAAATGAGGCTGTATTTATTACCTACGTAATAAGTTAATTTAAATAATATACCAGGAGCTTTTGTTTTGGTATGTTTTAAAAGAAGAGTAAATTCCAAGTTGAATATTTGATATACTGTATGAGGTGGAAGGATTGTATCCTTAAATGAATACTGTAATGTGTAAGTTTCAGGAAATGTAAATTCTTGTTTCTCCAGTAGGATACCTGTAGGATTATGCCATTCAGTAGTTAAATTTAGCATTCTGTAAACTGAGGGTTCTTTGATGCTCTTTATACAATTTGAAGAATCAATAAAGGAGACTATATGTAGTTCAGGATTGAAATGAACTTGGTTGTTTTCTTGCAGATGTTTCATTATCCAAACTAGATATAATCATCAATGCAGTTACCTAGTTTGGGTAATGAAACATCTGCAAGAAAACAACCAAGTTCATTTCAATCCTGAACTACATATAGTCTCCTTTATTGATTCTTCAAATTGGATAAAATATAAATAAATGTGCATTTTTAAAATTATGACAGGATATTTAATAGGATAATGTCAAAATTCTGATATATTATACAAGTTTCCCCTTGAAACTATTTTGAAACTGCTTAGCTAAATACAACATTTAATTGAAAATAAGTCCCACTGAATTCTGTGGGGCTTACTTCTAATAGGAATACACTTTATGTAATATAAATCAACTGAAATTAAAATTAATTACTTTCAACTTCAATTGAACAAATACATATTGGGGTATATTTTATTGGTGAGGAGAGGAAGGGATATTTGTAATCAGAAGAACTGTAATCTCTGTTGCAATAATTCATTGTTTGAAGCTTGAAAAGGGAATTATAAAAAGAAAATATTAAAGACATGTTCTAATTACAAGTTGATTATTTCTAATAGTTAAATTGTAACATAGTTCAATATATTCATTTTTATTTTGCATGTTGCTGCTGTGTATATAAATTTTTATGTTATGAGTTCACTTAATACTAGGTGAATAATTAATAACAGAATAATGAATGGTATTAGATTCAATAAAGAAAGTAAAAGTTTGATGTTTCTATCTAAAGTTCTTTTTTTACTATTATGCTAATCTGGAGCATATTTTCATTTATTTTTATTCTTAAACTCTTCAATTTAATAGTTCAAAGACTAACAGTTTAATACAGTATGACAAGAATCCAGGAAATGTCAAACCTGCATTTATTGATTTTATGGGGACAGATGTGAAAGCAATGGGACTTCAAAGTAGGTTCAAGGCTACCAATGTCCTAAACTGTGATAAAAGCTTGTCTACTTTCATTAGACATTAGTATCGAATCACTATATATGTTAGGATTAAATCTATTAAGCAAACCTTGTTATTTTCTGGGCTAGCAGTGTTAGTCCAGACAGTCACACACACAAACACACACACGGTTCATTTATTAGTGTGATTTTCATTTGTTTCATCCAATAGAATGAAACAGAAATGTTCATTCATCATTAGCAAACAAGCACTAGAACAAATTATGAACTGTTTTTAAGAGTTTTATGAGTTATAAAGGCAAAGGGTGAGAAAAAGGGTGTTATGTACCTAACAATTTTCTGCTAGAGAGATAGAGAGGAGACGACCTGTGGAGGAAAAAAAATAGTTTTATTTAAACAAGACACAACAGATTTAATTAAATAAACAATTGTGAGGAATAGGATTATTTGCCTTGATGAGAGCTGTCATTTGTTTTATACATTAAAAATTCAGAAGCTGCTTAAAGTATTAATGTTAACATTTTTAATTTTTTTTGGCATGTAAATAGGATGGTAGGAAGTAAAAAGATGGGCAGGGAATCAAGAGCTGTGCACATGAAGGCTTTTTAAAGATAGGTAAATCATTTTCTTCTTAAATGAAATTCTGTTTGACTGCATGAAATATGAACAGTAATTAAATGCACAGTCTGTGGGCCTTCCATACTTTAAAGCACTTTCTCCCCCCCCTTTTCCCCCTTTAAAAAAAGTGCTCACCTCAGACAGGCCAATTATCCAAGACCGATGGAGTCAAGGGAAAAGTAGCTAAATTTCTTTACTTGAATGATCATAAACACAAGTAAGCGATTAGTCCCAATACATACCAGCAGGGATGTGGTAGGGACCCTCATACCGGAGGGCTTCAAATAGTCATTTCCTTGGTTTAAAATAAAATCTGACTGCACTAAATAGACAGTTTTTAATCTCCATTGGACATCTGAAGATTTCTCAAGCTGTTGTTGGCCATGGCAGAAACAAATTTTTTTTGCTTTGTTGATTAAACCAGTGGACTCTACCACTGCTTATCGGCCTGCGACGAGCTGTTCTTTTTAATTAAAAGTGAGCCACCACGAGAGAGCAATTAACAGCTAGTAATTACTAGGCTCTTCAGAACGGCAACATTTTGCCTTTCATTCCAATTATATAATGGACAAGTGGCTTTTTGATCTTCAAATTAGTGAGCTCTTGTACTATTTGTTTTGAGGCAGATTTGGAAGGTTAATGATGCCTGTGGTGGCACTTTTTCCACTGACTGATGTAAGACAAGGGGGAAAAAAAGAGGTAAAAAAATGGAATACTCTATCAAAAAATGTAAATGTTGCCTTCATGATAATGAACAGGAAAGTATGCAGGTTGTTTAATAAAAGCGAAACAGTCATTTTTTTTTTGGTCTTTAACTAGCACCATGGAATTATTTTCCTTAAAGTTTTAATTAAATGTTCTAATATAGATTCTTTAGAGAGTGACACATAACATTTAACTGCTTGATTCTTAATTGTATTTGCCTTTGATTGTGGCACCTATAATTTAATGTTTTACCATGGAACAGAGACCTGGAAGTTTCCCCTAGGACATACAATGCATTGACTTCATTTTAAAGTCTTTTAAGTAATAAGTCTTAAAGTTTATTTAATGGCCACTATGTCCTCCGAGTACACAGACCCCTTCCATCACAGATCCTTGTCTAATTTTAATTAATATTGATTTGCATTTCTTAAAGAAAAAAAGCATGATTGTTACTGTGCCATATAGCTAAGAAATTGTGGGAGAGATGGGTTTTGAAATATGTCACTGGGTAGGTTTTAAAGGCAGATCAATAATGAAATATGAGGTTCATCGATGCCATTGGTGTAAATCAACTCAGTGTAAGTTGTCTTAACTGAATATTACACACAGGGCTGTCTAATTCTTTGATTTGCTTTTCTAACATTTGTTGTTTGGAACACATATGATGGAAATTCTAAATTCTGTCAGAATTCTGATGTAGCAACACTGATCTCTTGGAAAAAAGATTAATATATTTATTTGTCACAAATTACTCCCATATGCTGACATGTAATTAATGTGCTTTAAAACAAATATCAACAACAAAACAAAAATGTATGTATGTATGTATGTATGTATATATGTATGTATGTATGTATGTATGTATGTATGTATGTATGTATGGTTTATCATATTTACATGGCTGCCCATCTCACAAATGCATAACTCTGGGTGGCATATAAGTGTTAATAAAAAAGAAAAACCAAAAAAATATCAAAACAGACATTAAAAACTAAAACAAGTATAAAAATTATAGTATTATGAGCCCACACTGACATTGTAATTTGAAACAGAATATGGCTTTACAATAATTGGTTTTGCAAAGATGCTTACATTTCAGTTAATCTAACAGTTTTGGGGATGTTTCTAGAAGAGGGAGTAAGATAGTAGTAAACACACCTGTACAAAATCATTATTGGTTAGACAGACTTGGTATCAGGACCTTTGTCTTGTCCAGTCACATATATCTACCTATACATATATGTGGGAGCCATTTTTGTATGGTGGCAGACTATCTTGACAACAGATATCTATGAATTACTCAACGATTCTGTTATTCTGTGGGAGCACTCAAATGCTGGAACACTCTGATCAACTTAGTTCCCTACCAATGATTGGCAAATAAGGTCTAGTCTTCTGGCCCAAGGCCTGAATTCCTTCCCCCAAAGAAAAATATGCATCCTCTAATAAGCAATAGGAGGAGCTTATCAGTCTTACCAGGTGGACTCGATAGGAAACATGACCAGATAAGCTAATTCTTCTTTATTGTCAGGCTATATTAACAGAATCTTGCAACCCTGAAAGTACAGCTCTCCCGCTTTCTCCTCTACAGCCTCAGAAACTAGGGAATAAGCACTTCCTATCACAACCCCTGCCCCAAATCATACAACTTTTTCTTTGTCTTTTCATTAGACATGCACTTTTCTGATACACAATTTTGTAGCTTAATTGTCCAGGATACTCTTCACTAATTAGTTCATCAGGATGTCATGGGGTACTTTGGGAAATAGTTTTCTTAAAGCAAGATCTATTACATCTGCAGCATTCCCTCAATCTCTTAAAGAAGTTACTTAAGTGGCATAAGTTGTTTCTGACATTCATGGATAGAGATTTGAGTTTGCTCTAGAATCTTCCTAGATGTTACTTGTTGACTCGCCTGTGGTGTCCTGCATCCTCTTCTTACTCTTTTTGAAAACAGGGCCAATGCTTCCCTTTCTTCACTTATCTGGCATTTTGAAGGTACTCCAGAATTTATTCAGAGCAGGTAAGTATCCCTTAGTCATTTGCTTTTACCAGTTTTAAGCTTCCATCCCATCCCACCCCACTTCAACTTGCTCTTCAAATATCAAGGTAACACGTGCTCTCTCTTCACAGACAAATAAGCCATATTTGGAGTTGTATTGTTTCATCTTTTGAGTTGTTACCTGTTCGTATTTGCCAGTATTGTTGATCAGCTGGTGTACTAATTCTTTTCTTTTTGAATTACTCATTTATTATTTATAAAGCAATCCATTATTTGTTATTTTTAGCATATTTCACTAACCTCAGCTACTTCTGAGTTTTATGTTTCCTGAGGCCACCTCTAGAGTTTTGGCTTATCCGCAAGTATTATTTTGGGACCTCTTTTGTATATGCCTTTTGAAAGCTTCAGCTTCTTGTGCTACCTCCCATTCTTTTTCTTCTGCTTGTCAACCACTTTGACAAGCTCCAGGACTGGTGGTATATAGACAGATTTTCTTCGCTTTCTTTAAAAGAGGCACTATGTATGTCCTTAAAACTAACAGTTCAAAACAGTGGATCAGGGAGAAAAAGCAATGTATTTATGATGATGATGGACTACTGAAATACTTCCAATTTTTGAACTGTTACACTATACTCAGCTGAGTTTGTGAGTTCATTCTCCCTCATTCTTGCATTTTTTCCATAATGGGTACTGAATTATGACCACCATTTTCTGACTTTTTGTTTAAACACAACTACAATCTGTTAGTTGTAGGTATATGCTGTCTTGTTTTGGGGCAGGAATAAAACTTGCCCAAACTTTTCCAGATGGAATAGCAGAGTGGCATAACTTATGTTTACTTCTATTTCTTAAGGCACCACCAAGAGAAAAAATATTTGTTCTTGTTCCTTTTTCAGCTTCTTAGATTAGCTACCTATACTTGCTAACTCTTACAAGAAATATTTGTTAGAGAGATCTACCTTAAACTCCCCTGCTGAACTCTGTTACCAAATTCATGTTACTTCTTGTTCACTCACTCAGAGGGCTTGCTTGTTAGAAATTGGCAGCCTTTTATTCAGCTTCCTCTGCTTACTTTGGAGAAATAGTCCCTCAATTACATGCAATTGGCAACCAACAGCTGCCAGAACACTCCTAGCAAGCAGCAACTATTTAGCAGGTTAGTTTTTTCATTGCTTTTCTATCCTCCTCACTTCCTTGTTTCTTCCTCCAGTCGAATTCTACTGCCAAACTTCCCTTACATTTCACCAGGGATGGGTTCTGGCTTACCTCGCTGCCAGTTCGCTTCCTCACGCATCGTGTGGGCATGTGCGCATGTGCATTGCTAAAAACCCAGCTTCTGCGCATGCGCAGAAGCAAAAAACAAGATGGCACCGCCTATGGCGTCGCCGAGAGAGCTGGTTCGGGGGCGTGTCCAGCCAGCCATCACTGCCGGTTTGGTGAGCGGGGGGAAATTCCCGCTACAGGTTCTATAGAGCCGGTCCGAACCAGCAGGAACCCACCTCTGCATTTCACTTGCTCAGTTTACTTTTACATTGTTTATTTTGAGGGAATGTTATGTTCAGTCTGGCAGGGTTTCTGCATCATGGTAAATCATAGTTTATTTAACCTGATTACTAAATAGACTACAATTGGCCCAATTCAATATATGCTGTAGTGACAAGCATGTTAAATCAAAAGCAAACAAACCATATTATGACTGTTATGTGAGTTAAGCTAAAGATTTGTATGAGCTAAGCTACAGTGTAGAGCTGAGATTTTCAGAAATCTGTTAGAAGAAATAGGTTTTTTTTCTTCAGGAAACTGCATTCTATAATTTATGAAACTATCTTGCAAAAGGAAGCTTATCGGTGATCATTGAATGTATTATTTTCCACCAAATAAGGTGAAAACCGGTTTGCTTTTTTTTTTGAAGAGTAGAATTTATACATTATACTTAACAGAAACTTGCTGCAAAATATTTCTTTTCTTCATCCTTATGTTATTTTGTTACCCAATTGCATATCAATTGTATCATGTCAATAATTGTTATTATGATAGGAATAAAAAATTAAGCTATTCTCATGATTAGAAGCCATACATGATTTAGTATGTTTGTCCAATGTTTTTCAAGAAAGGAACAAAGAACTTAGCGCTGGAAATGCGGTTTTCATCAGAAGTCCTACATGTAGTATAATGTATCCTCCTGTAATGTTCTACAAAGCTGTAGATGTTCTGATTGGTTGGAAGAGAGGTTGTAATTCAAAATGAATTGAATGGAAGTTACCCTTTGAGGAACATAAGGCCCTTTGTTCTCCTATTGAATGTAAGTAAAATAAGATTCTGAGCAATTAATGTTGATATTAGTAAGAAATATACACAGACTGAATTTCAAAACTATTTTATTTATTTATTTTATTTATTTAGTTTGTCAAACATATACGAGATAACAGGTATAAGTATAAACATGGACATGAACACAGGAAATGAGTATGAATAAATGGGGACAGTAGGACAGGAACGGTAGGCACGTTGGTGCGCTTATGCACGCCCCCTTACAGACTTGGTCTTGCGTTTGATACAGTCAGCGCGGTAGTCGATGTATAAGTCATTCTCTCCTTGGTCCTGGTGTCTTTTGAGCTCTGAGCGGAGCTCGTGGGCGCGGGCACATTGCAGTATGGATAAGTGCTCAAATGTATTAATGTCCGATATACAGTGTGGATTCCAGGTAGACGAACTGTATTCGAGAATTGGTCTGGCAAAGGTTTTGTATGCCCTGGTTAGCAGTGCAATGTTACCCGAGAAGAAGCTTCGCAAAATTAGGTTAACAACTCTTAATGCCTTTTTGGCAATGCTGTTACAGTGAGCTCTGGGGCTTAAATCGTTTGAGATGAGTACTCCTAGGTCCTTGACAGAATGAGGGTCATCTACGAGGTCGTATCCACCCAGCTTGTATTTGGTGTTATGATTTTTGTTTCCAATGTGTAGGACAGAGCATTTGTTGGTTACTTTAGTAAAATAATTTCATTATCCATGGCAGATATGTAATTTTTAGTTACAAATTTCCTATGGTACATAGAATATTTGGGGTTATTGCCTAGAATATTCCTACTGTTGAGTTCCAACTTTAACATAAATATATGTCCTGTGTGTCCCAACACTGAGCAGTAATGTTTTCCATATCACACAGTGTCAGGAGGTCAAGATTCCAGTTAATTTAAAATCATGTGACAATAACATGTTTTGATTTTTGAAAATAAATGTGCCCCAGATATTTGTTTTCTCAACTTGGGAGAGTGGACAGAACAAACTAATTATGTTGTCTTTATATTAAAAATTATATACTTTACAAAGGTAAAATTGTGAAAACAGAAAAAAAATCTGATGATTTTCACGGTTAGCTAAGAAACCTATTGCACATGTTTTTTTATAAGCATGATTACATTTGTGGCAGACTGAGTACATGATAGTTTCAGTGACAAGCATCTTCTATATCAAAATAAAACAACAATTTTAACATTTGAAAGAAGTTTAATTTTTTGTTTTTTTCCCTTTTAAATGTCAAATTTACTGCCTGTTAAAAATCTATTAAATTATTTTTTTAAAAGCTGAAGATAATATCACCAACTGTTTGTATTCCAAATGATGTTATAAAATAGGCCAAAGTTCTAGTGAATCTATTTAGTTACTTTATTAGAATTGCATGTTAAATGTTATTAAATGGCTTCCCTTTTTAGAATTAATCTATTTTTCTCATGACTCTTGAGAATGTTGCCTGTCACAATAAATTGAAACTTCACTAATATTTACCCAAGTCTAAATCTTGGAAATTAGGTTGTTGGAAATTACTGAAGACCAATCTAGTCCACCCATCCCATTTTCAGCAGTGGCCAATTTTATGCTATGGGAGAAATATACAATACATGATGATATTGCCTTAAACACGTACACATATGCATACACACATGAGTTTGGTTTTGGAGTACATAGTACATAATTTTGATGAGATTCAGTAGACTTTAGTAGGCAAGAAATGAAATTTTGTTGCTTTAAGATCTGCAAAGATCTGGATTCCACTTCTAGACAGAGAAGCTAACAGATAATACATGATTCCAGGTGTGGTTCTCCTAAGCTCCCTCTGAGCTCTTAGAGCTATTCAGTGGTGGGATTCAGCAGGTTCTGATCAGTTCTGAAGAACTGGTAGAGGAAATTTTGAGTAGTTCGGAGAACCGGTAAATACCACCTCTGACTGGCCCCGCCCCCATTTATTCTCTGCCTCCCGAGTCCCAGCTGATCGGGAGGAAATGGGGATTTTGCAGTAACCTTCCCCTGGAGTGGGGTGGGAATGGAGATTTTACAGTATCCTATTCCCCTGCCATGCCCACCAAGCCACACTCACCAAGCCATACCATGCCCACCACACCCACCACAGAACCGGTAGTAAAAAAATTTGAATCCCACCACTGAATATGGCTTCAGAGTCTATTTAATGCCCATTAAAATGGCTGTGAAGGCCTTTGCTGACTTAAATAGATTAATATTAAAAGGAAGCTTCCAATGCAAGTCTGGTTTGCTTCTAGTCATGGAGTGAAAGGCACCATATTGTCCTCTTCCTTCAACAAAATTTCTTGGGCTGATCCAAACATCCCCACCAGTTGAGACTATTAGCGTGCATTATTCTTTGCTCCTTTTCATGAGGATGAGAAAGAACAAATCTGGTAAATGAAGCAAATATATATACCCGCAAATGTCCAAATTTTAAACTCATTGCAGGATTTATTTCCAAAAGGACAAAAAGAACAAAAGAAAAGACAGCAAGAGGTGACTAACAGAAAAGCAAAAAAGCTGCCACAAAATGAACCAACCAACCCTCCCATCCCCAATTAAGGACATCAAAGTTTGGCTTTGTTTAAAATATGGGTTGGCATGCCACAATAATTTTTGGCACTTTGAATGTAGAATCCTGGCAATAACAATTCTCCATATTATTTCACAGGTGTTTTATATTTATTGAAAGGTTGTAGAATGATGGAAAGCATCTTGCATGCCCTTTTAGGCTTTATAATATTGGCCAATGTTCATTGACCCCTCAATAAGAATAAGGAGCTATTTTTGGCTGGCTTAAAAAACACCGAAGTCTTTATAGTTCTGTAGTTAATTGAATAAAATTCTGCTACTTAGGAAACACATGGATATGGAATAACCAAACCTTATGTGCAGGGAGTTCTCTTGTCTGAAAATAAGATTAGAAATTTGTTTCCACTTGTGAATACAATGATAATTATAGTTTATTTTACCCCTGGAAGAAGTAGTAACAGTAGTAGTTAAGGATTGCAATCCTCAAAAAAACATCATTTAGGGGTAATTGTACAGGCTTCAGTGGGATTGCTTCTGAGGAAATGTTAAAGAACAGCAGCCCATGTCTACAAATAATGTAGCTATTCGTTTTCTGAAAAATTTAAATGAGTATTCCAGGACAAAATCAAAATTGGCCTCAGAGGGAATGACATTTTTTTCCCCAGTTTCCTTGCAAGTGGAGAATATACAGTTCCAAGTAGATCATCGGCATGTGTACAGAGCATAGATCACATTCTTGTGACATGCTTAAAAAATCCAGTAGCCATGTATTTGTCATTTCTGATTTCCCCTCCTTCCTTTAACCTTTTTTTTCTCTTTAGAATGTAGCTGCCCCTGACAGTTCCAGGGAAAAAAGTAATCATTGTGGAAATTTTATAATTCTTGGCACTGCATGAGATAGGCCAAAATCCAAAGAGTCTTCTTAGGCTTAGCTCCCAAAGGCTTAAATATGTCACCGGAGATTTCATACATTTTTCTTGGAGCAGCAAAGCTCGCCCCTCTTAGTATCTCAGACACTCCTTTTGAAAAATCTCCTGAGTTTTGAAATGTGTTTGTCATATAGGTTGAGGGATTGCTGTAAAAACAAATCCCCAATTCCCTAGGGATCATGGAACAAGTCTACAGTTCTTCGAGTTCAGGACATAGAGTCCTATATATTAATGAGGCTAGACTTCTAGTTTTTTAACTCGTCAAAGAGATATAAGGCAATATAAATCCAACATGATCCATTTGTAGCTGGAAAGGCTAAGAATGAGACTTATGAATGTGTGCTTTTTCTGGAAGCTTATGATAAATCAACAACACTTCTACATGTACGCTCCGATAAAATGAAAACATCTCTCTCTCACCATCTCTCTTTTTTATGTCTCAATGGATATAACAAAATGGAGTAAAGCTGCTCTTGTAAGTTAGA
Organism: Thermophis baileyi; assembly: GCA_003457575.1. Lineage (NCBI taxonomy): Eukaryota > Metazoa > Chordata > Lepidosauria > Squamata > Dipsadidae > Thermophis > Thermophis baileyi. The sequence goes on from QLTV01000546.1 coordinate 1,632,972, forward strand.
TTATTTTGTGATGATTATATTTCATTCATTCAGAAAGATGTGGTTCGAATGAAACATCATCAGGAAATTACAAGTCTCATTTTCAACTATATTTTAGCCATATTAGGAGCATGTACTTACTATTCATAAACATCTTTGCTCAAAACTCCTTCAAGCAGGATGAAGGCAAAGACAAGGACTGTCCTTGTTATTGTCCTATGAACTGGCACCCTTTCCCTTATCATTCAGTTAATGTTTTCATCAGATTGATGAAAACATTACTGACCTAAATTTATCTCTGATGTAGGTTAGATTGTCTAATGCAGTGGTTCCCAACCTTTTTTTGGCCATGCCCCATCTCTAAAACCCTGATGCCCCCCCCCCGTGACATATAATTCTTACTATTCAAAAAGTGAACTCCTACTCACACGGAGGAAGCCTAAAAGGCCATTAACTTGGTTTAGCAATAGCAATAGCACTTAGACTTATATACCGCTTTACAGTGCTCTACAGCCCTCTCTAAGCAGTTCACAGAGTCAGCATATTGCCCCCAACAATCTGGGTCCTCATTTTACCCACCTCGGAAGGATGGAGCCGGTGAGATTTGAACTGCCGAACTGCAGCTAGCAGTCAGCTGAAGTAGCCTGCAGTACTGCACTCTAACCACTGCGCCACCTTGGCTCTTAAACAAGGTTCCACTTGCCCCCATTAAAAATCAAACTGCCCCCCTGTGGGGCATGGGCCCCACATTGGGAACCACTGGTCTAGTGTGTGAGAGTCTCATAAGTTTAGCAATGGAGCAGAGATTTAAAAATGCGTTACAAAGGGGCCAAATCATATCCTCTGTAGCATACCGATATACAACACTGCTGACTTGGGCAGCTCCAAACAGCTGGTTGAGTGGATGCAGAAACAGTGCCTTTCTTTTATGTTGTCACCATGTCCAAGTTCTTCAGCAACTCTTTTGTAACTGGGCCAATTATCTGCTGTCTCAGCTGCAAAGAAACTTTTCCAGCAGAAGTGCTGGAGTTGTAACGTAAGTAATTTATAAGAATCTTCCCTTCACCTTCACTCTCAGCTTCTCAGATGTTTCCCCTCGCGATAGAAAACAAGACACTACAGGATCTCTCTACCATTTCACAGTGATTTTAAAACTGAGCAAACATGTAACTTCATTGACTAATCCAATCAGGAGACACATGTTGCAGGTTCTATTTTAAAAGGGGGGTTATCTAACAGGATCCAGGAAGAGAGCCTTTTTCAACATGGCACCCGCCCTGTGGAACGTCCTCCCACAGACCTTAGATTGGCTCTAACCTTCCTGGCTTTCAGGAAGACCCTGAATACATGGCTCTGCCAAGATCCCTGGGGGTTCTGGCAATGGTGGGTTTCTTTTCCAATGGTTGCATCTAGTGATGTAAGGATGGATTCAGCTGCTGATTATGATTTTTTTTTTAAATGTTTCATCAGGATTGTTGGTCAGTGACTGCTTTTTTAAATGTTTGTAAGCTCACGTGTTTGTCAGCCACCTTGACATCTGTCAGCTCTCTTCAATTGCCTTCAATTCTTTCAAATATCAGGATCTTTCCTAATGACTCTTGTGTATTAAATATCATGTATACAAAATATTTAAGTGTTCGTGTCATAATTAGTCCTCTTAGTGAAGGATTAAGTCTGGTTTTATTTTACTTAGAAATAGAAAACTGATGGCAGAAATAGACTCAGTGGTTCATCAAGTCTGCCCTTTAAGTTTTTTGTTTGTTTTTTGTTTTCTTTTAAATTTATTATTTTTAATTTATTATTTTTATTTTATTATTTATTTATTTATTTTCTCAGATGATAGACATGTGTTTATCCCAAGCATGTGTAAATTCAATTACTAATAATTGACCCACTACTTCTGCTGGAAGTTGGTTCCAAGCTTCCACTACTCTTTCTGTGAAATTCTTCTCCGTCACCATAATACACATACATTTTTTTCCCCACAGACATGTTTCATCTGGCCTTGACAAGACCTACCCTTATTTTACTTTAATACTTGTCATAATTTTCTTCTAGGCAGAAAACATCTCTTTATTATTATCTCCTCTTGGCCACAGTAATTGTCCCTTCAAATTTTTAAGTCTAGGAAGACAAAGTGTTGCTATTTCAACTTGTTTTCCAGTAGATTATGTTTATTTTAAGGCTGAATCAAGGAGCACCTTTGATTTTTCACAGAGTATTGGCTTTGTGAGAAAACTATTGCTGCATTTTGAAGTGAAGACTTGCAGTATAGTCTGTAAAAGCTTCTGTATTGCAGCCAAATTAATAAGGTGAGAAGTAAAGATAACTGGAATGAAGCTTACTGGCAGGTCAATGGCCAATACACAGAGGGATGACAATATTGCCTTAAAGTGTAAGCACAACTTCATTTTCTATTTCACTTCTCCCCTTGGAATTGCTCTACTGTGGTAGTTCAGCAGAGCATTAGAATATATGTGAGAGACATTCTTTTACTAACTGCAGGAGAAGAGCAGTGAGAATCACAGAGGAATTGAACTCATTTATAAAACTCTTATTTCTGCACGATTTCAAACACAGGGAGATCATTCAGCCTTGATTATTAATCAAAAGTGTACTACGGATTCAAGGGTATGTTGGGGGAAAAAACTGTGTTTTATTTCCATGTCAACAAGGAGGGGCAGAGAATACTATAAGAGCAGCTTTGTTTAGAAACTAGTATTTGGATAGCTGCTTGAATTATTTGTATTAATTGTGTGCACGGTTTCAGAGTTCTGTGCCAAGATATGACTACGGAATGAGGACCTTGAAGTGATTTATAAATCAATTGCCTCTTTGTGCAAAGAATTCATGTCCAATTCTCAAGAATAGTCATTATAGCCTTCCTTCCTTCCTTCCTTCCTTCCTTCCTTCCTTCCTTCCTTCCTTCCTTCCTTCCTTCCTTCCTTCCTTCCTTCCTTCCTTCCTTCCT
>QLTV01000546.1:1649376-1664376 GCA_003457575.1 Thermophis baileyi
ACTGTTAGATAGTGGGTAGAGATGACAGGAGACAGACTTCCAAAGCAGCTCTTTATTTCAGCTCTTGTGTCAGCAACCAGCAAAGAGCAGTCTGACAGCTTGCCCTTTTATAGGGAGCTGTCAGACAGACCAGCCAATAGCGTTTGAGCTTTTTCCCGCTCAAACGCTGGACCTGGTTGGAACCATGCAACATAGTTTAAACAGTTAGAACATAACAATTATGGTAGACATTGACACTACACAATGCAAGAGTGGTCAGCAGATCCTTTGTCATTACTGTGGGTTCTTTAAAAGCTTTCAGAAGATTGTACACCTTACCCTTGGGATGATTTCGTTAGACAACCATTTCTGGAAAGAATCATCATAGAGATGCATTTTCTCCATTTGTTCACTATCTACCTCTCTAAGGATGATGGAGGCCAACAGATATGACACTGGTTTTGTGACCCTCTGAGGTTTGCAGAGATCTGTTTTGATTGGGGAATGATTCACTTTCAAAAATTTCTGTCATGACTACCGGTAGCAGCCTTCAATGGTTGCAACCAGTGTTTGCATTTTCTTAATAGAGGAAACCCCTTCAAGCTCATATCTTATTTGTCATTGATTAATTGGAACACATGCTCAATTTTACCCCACAAGAGGGGAAATTGCCATAAGGCTTCACATATTATTTCCGAATATTGGACGAATGTGTTCAGTAAAGAAAAAACACAGTACTCTGGAGTGTTGTTATTTAACCAGAATCTTTCCTAATTAGTAGGGCTTAGATCAGGGGTCCCCAAACTTGGCAACTTTAAGACTTGTGGACTTCAACTCCCAGAATTCTCCAGCCAGCTATGCTGGAGAATTCTGGGAATTGAAGTCCACAAGTCTTAAAGTTGCCAAGTTTGAAGACCTCTGGCTTAGATGAAGCTTGGATGACACACTCTAAGTCCAATATTGCAGGATTGCGGATAGTTCTAAAGGCTTCACACAATACTCAAAATAGGATATAATTAGCAGAAAAATCTAAGATTTCATTAGTGGCAAATATCTGTAGCTTGGGTGTAGGATAAGGGAGGAGGTTCATTCTCCAAGCTTATGGGTTGGTTTCCGAACTTTTTGTTATCAGACTAGGTAACGTCTTCAGTGTAATTTAATGAATGTCAGTATTGGTGTTCTTCTGCACCCCCCCCCCACCAGCACTTCACCTCCCAATGACCTTCACCTGATGTGTCCTCCCCATCAGAAGACCCATCACAAGACTCACCTCATGTGACCCAGACCTGACCCATCACAAAACTCATCACTAGACCCATCACAAGACTCTCACCTCATGTGACCCTCCCAACATAAGACCTACTGACCACATGAAGCCCTTATTAGCAGAAGAAGACCAACACTGACATTCCCTAAACTCCGCTGAAGATGTTACCTAGCCTGGTAGTGAAACATTTGAAAACCAACCCACAAGCTCGGAGAACGAACCTCCATCCTAAAAAAAACTAAGAGTCTCATACAGAAATTATACTTCTGCTGATGTAGCCTATAACAGCATTTGTCCTTCACACATTCACATGCACACTCACACTGCTCAGTCATATTCAGTTAGCAATTAATTCCGATTCCAAGATTTTTTTCACATGTATTATTGCCAAGCTGAACAGCCTGTTTTATACTTGTGCATTTGAGGTCTGTTTTTTATGTTAAAAATCCCTTTGCATATTTCTTCTGCTAAATGTAAATTATCTTCCACCCATTTTTATGAGCTAGCAAGATTGAAATTAAGATTTTTTCCCCTTAGTATTTACGGTATTTGCTATTTCACCTAGTTTCATGTCATCTCAAAATTTGATAAATATTTTCTTTAGCTCTTCATCTAAATAATTAATAGTAATTACTATTACTAATTACAGCAATAAGGATATAAGGATATAAGAATGAACTTTCTGGAATTCCACTTGATAGCTCCTTCCAGTGTGATCAGAAATTACTGATGAGAACTTTTTGAGTACAGTTTCCAAGTCAGCTATGTACCCACTTAATTGCCAATATCAGAAACTAAACTAGTCGTGTTACACTGGATTATTGTTTCATGTACAAATGAACTTCCTGGATTTGTAAAGGAAATTATAAAGTAAGTGCCAAGTTTTTTCAGTATAGCCTAAGCATTTATTTTTATTTTTTCTGTTAGATTGATATTGTATCTTTTGTAGAGGAGCTCAAGGCTGCATATACAATGCTTCTTCTTCCTATTTTCCCCACAACATCTGTTTGTCAGATAGGTGGCTTTGAGAAAAGTCCTTAAGAAATTGGAACGCAATATAAACCCATATAATTGATAGAATATACCTGCTAAATGCTCTATATGCTAAATGGATTTACAGAATAACAGAGTTGGAAGGGACCTTGAAGGTCTTCTAATCCAACCTTTTGTTCGAGTGTTAGGCTTTATACCCGTGATGGCGAACCTATGGCACGTGTGCCAGAGGTGGCACGCAGAGCCCTCTCTGTGGGCATGTGCGCCATCGCCAGCTGCTCTTCTGGTTTCCGGCATACGCATGTGCGCCGGCCAGCTGGTCTTTGAGTGCGCCGGAGCGCCGGAAACCCAAAGACCAGCTGGCCATTGCACATATGCACGCCGGCCACCTGGTCTTTGGGTTTCCGGCGCTCTGGCGCTCATGCGCTCGCATGTGCACACGTGTTCCAGTTTCAGCACTCAGTGCCAAAAAGGTTCGCCATCACTGCTCTATACCATTCCATACAAATGACTGTCAAATCTCTTCTTTAAAACCTCCGGTGATTGCCTCCCACAACTTCTGGAGGCAAGCTGTTCCACTGATTAATTGTTCTGCCAGGAAATTTCTCCTTAATTCTAGGTTGGATCTCTCTTTGATAATACTTATTTTATTTATTTATTTATTTATTTATTTATTTATTTATTTATTTATTTATTTATTTGTCAAACATGTACAAGATAGCAGGTATAGGTATAAACATAAACATAATCAAAGTGAATACAGATAGATGAGGACAATAGGACAGTAGGACAGGGACAGTAGGCACGCTGGTGCGCTTATGCACGCCCCTTACAGACCTCTTAGGAATGGGGTGAGGTCGACAGTAGACAGTCTAAGGTTAAAGTTTTTTGGGTTTGGGGAAGAAACCACAGAGTCAGGTAGTGAATTCCATAATACTTCTTGTCCTGCCCTTGGGTGCTTTGGAGAATAGGTCAACCCCCACTTCTCTGTTCCTCAAATATTGGAAGACTGCTATCATGTCACCCTAGTCCTCCTCTTCATTAAACTAGATACATCTAGTTCCCACAACCATGCATTGTAAGATTTAGCCTCCAGTTCCCTAATCATCTCTGTTGCTCTTTTCTGCTCTCTTTCTAGAATCTCAACATCTTTTTTTTTTTTTTGGATCATGGTGATTTCATGATTTGCTCTTCCAGAAAGAACTGGAGTATTATAGTTTCCTACTTCCAAGATTTATTTGGCAAGACAGCAAGAAGGAAATTGTAATCGATAAAGCTGAGGGCTACCAAAGTTTAGGAGAACCAGTTATGGTTACATTTTATCAGTCTACAAGCATATGTCATCCAGGAGACTAAAGCTGTTTCTGATCTCAAAACAAATTGGGATGCAACTTAGGAACCAGCTTGAAACCAACCAACAATAATTCTAGTAAACCTTAATTAAAAAGAAAGATGGCACCTTGGGCATCCGGGGGGGGGGACAAGAGAAAGGTTGATTGGTGCAAATAATGTCACAGACACATGATGTCATTTTGGCTTATAATCAGCACCACACCACTAATTCTAAGAGTGAGCTTTCCCGACAATATCTGGTGAAAAGCCTTTCCCATCCCCATTTGCTTCCACTGAAGAGGTTGCTGAATTTTGGGCAATAATTTTTCATCCATCTCTCCCCTCCAGAAGAAATGAAGAATTCTTTAATGGGCTGACTATCTTATTTAGATTTATTTATTTGATTTCTGTAGCCACCCATTTCAACAAGTGACTCTGAGCTGCCGTAGAAATCAAATAAAACAAATAAATAAATGTATTACTGTAAATAAAAGGAATATTGTAAGCAGTGCGATACAAGATTCTTTTATTCCATAGCCGGAGTGAAAGAGCCTTGACTACAGCATAACTAAAGTTTCAGGCTGGCTGGATGTCTCTTTCTGTCAGATGCCATTGCATCAGACTTAAAGCCATTTGTCATCCCTGAATTTCATTATCTGCTCCTTCCCTGTCTTTCAGTCTCACTTTGCTAGGACATTTGTTCACCGTTGACCTCCCTGACAAATAATACACCTTAATTATGTTGGCAAGAGGGATATGTCATTCCTGGGCCACTTTAATTGTCTATCCGACAGGCGTCCTGCTGCAGCATGAGGCTTCCATGGTCTATTTTGACCATTTCAATTGTATGTCTGCCCCAGCCTTTCGTTTTCCCTTTCAGATCAGAATAAATTATATTTTTATAGAAATAACATAAAAGACTTTTATAATTTTTACTTTATTGCACACGAATTCATAAATGTAAATGATTTTTTTCTAAAATATCTTACCTGATTGAACATGCATCAGAATGCATACTTCATGGGGAAAACTTCTGGACAAATGTAAAAACTGTTAACATTGAATTGGTTTGTGTGGAAAAATTGAAGCACAGAGATAAATGTTTCCTTGTGAAATCAGGCTGAAAAATCCTTAATTTTGCCGCAGCTATTTTTTTAAAATGCAAAACTACATTTCCGTACAGACGAAGAACAATGGTGAATAATGTATAATGGCTGATTATTGATCTTTGATTACTAATATATAATTATTTATTACTTATCACATATTTACATATTGCCAGCTTTAAAGGGATTCTCTTGGGTTTACGTGCATAAAAAAATAACCAAAATAAAACCATAACATCATAAAACTATCAAAACATCATTCAGATAATTAAATAAAAACAATACCACACCCTCCCAAGCAATAGTGTACATGTAGCTCATAAAACCCCAAAAGCCCTATGAATCACAATAATTTTCACAAACAACAACAGAGTTGTAGCCATCTGAATTTCTGGAGCAGTGCCTTCCAAAGGATGATAAATATAATTAAGTAGTTAGATAGTTAAATAATTGAGATGATTAACAAAACCAGTATAATACCCTCTCAGAAAATGGTGTACAAGTAGACCAATTAATTCCAAAGGCTCTAAAAATCGCTGTAATTTTAGCATCCTTCCTCAATGTCAGCAGAATAGGAGTCATCTGAACTTCTGAATAAGTGTCTTCCAAAGCACTATTTCTTAATTTCACCTATTTTAAGAAGCATGGACTTCAACTACCAGAATTCCCTAACTAGTATGGATGAAGAATTCTAGTATGGATGAAGAATTCTAGGAGTTGAAGCCCACACTCTTAAACTTACTGAGGTTGAGAAACACTGTTCCAAAGGATAAGTGCAATTATCAGGCAGACCTATCTTTATATTTTATTTTTATAATGATACCTTGTACAGGTGTATTTGGGGAGGTGGTGTCTTCATTTTAGAATGAAGGCTTATCTATTAAAATTAGGTTATCAATGTTGCTTAGTTCTGCTTTAAACAAAGGACTCCTTTTTGTTTATTTCACCTCTGGTGTCTCCCTCTTTTGTTGCTTAAGATAGTTGGATCGTCCAATAGTTGGACACTTGTAAAATGTTGACGCAAAGTCTTGTCACAGTATCTTTAGCTTTAGGTGGAACTTTTAACATTGGACAACACTAAAGTGGGATGTCAGATCAATTCCTATAAATTGGAGAATGAGAAGTGGTGTTATTTATTTTATTTATTTTATTTATTTATTTTGTCAAGCATGTATAGGGAACAGATATAAGTATAAACATGATTATGAGTAGAGGAAATGGATACGAATCATGGGGGACAGTAGGACAGGGATGGTAGGCATGTTGGTGTGCTTATGCACGCCCCTTACAGACCTCTTAGGAATGGGGTGAGGTCAACAGTAGACAGTCTAAGGTTAAAGTTATGGGGGTTTGGCGATGAAACCACAGAGTCAGGTAGTGCATTCCAGGCATTGACCACTCTGTTGCTGAAGTCGTATTTCTGCAATCGAGTTTGGAGCAATTTACCTTAAGTTTGTATCTATTGTGTGCTCGTGTATTGTTGCGGTTGAAGCTGAAGTAATCATTGACAGGTAGGACGTTGTAGCAGATAATTTTGTGTACTACGCTTTGGTCAGACTGAAGGTGGCGTAGTTCTAAGTTGTCTAAGCCCAGAATTTCAAGCCTGGTGGCATTTCAATTTCAAGCCTGGTAATCCTGGCATCTTTTCTAAAAACAGCCGATTGCAGGTACACTGGCGAATAATAGCTGGATACAGCAATTCCTGTTCACTTATTTACTTAAAAATTATTCCCTCCTCATTATATCTAGCCTTAGGGCAGTTTACAACACATAATTAAAAGCAAAGTCATTAAAAACAGGAAATTGTAATACAGTATAATGGCAATTTCATTCCAGTGGAGAGAACTTAACTTTGCCAATTTCCAGTAATGAATAATTCTGCAAGGGGTGGCATAAACTGAACAATATTTTTCAACTTCAGCTTACTTTTTTTCATGCAGTGACTTCAAATAGATGAGGAAGCTGATATAAGTTACTTACAATAAAATCATAAAAGCACATCCTGTTATTTCACATAATAGTATATGTATGTGTGTGTATGCTTTTGTGTGTCAATGCCTATGTATACATCTATTTCCGCTGTTAATTCCAAGATATTTAGTGTGTTTGTATGGAAGTATTTTATGTATTTATGACCTATGAAAAGAGACGTCTATGGAAGTTCTTGATTACCCAGGTCATGGTTGTCTCAAAGGTGCTTTTTCCAAAAGGCAAATGGACTTGTCTTTCTTTTTTCTTTGAAAATGTTTTGCTTCTCATCCAAGAAGCTTCTTCGGTTCACTTAAACTGAACTGAACAAACATGAAAAAAGATATTAAAAAGGCAACTGCATATTTTATTATCCCCTGTTGAGTTTTGCCTCGGAATAATCTTGCAAGGCATGTCATGTTCCATAGATGGTAGTTGTTTTAATAGAATAACAGAGGTGGAAGGGACCTTGGAGGTCTTCTAATCCAACCCCCTGCTGAAGCAGGAGATCCTATACCATTTTAGACAAATGGCTGACCAGTCTCTTCGTAAAAGCCTCCAGTGATGGAGCATCCACAATTTCTGAATGCAAGCTGTTCCACTGGTTAATTGTTCTCACTGTTAGGAAATGTGTTTTTTTTTTTTAGTTAGCAAATCGTCTTGACTAGTTGGTTCTTTGACTTCCATAACTCAGTGAGAACTTCAGTCTGAATAGATCTTCAGCTAGAAGTGGAAATGCAAGCTCTTAGACCCTCATCATTTAGACTTTTAAAGGGCGAAAGCCTTCTGAAATTAGTGCAAGAGACAAATTGATAATCAATGCAGAAATTTGTAAATAATTATTGTGTACTTAGCCAATACCATTTTTTCAAGTACCATGTAATTATTTTTCAGGAGTAGGTTCATGAAGCATCACAGACCAACTTCTTATATATTCAGTGACCATTATTATAAACAATTACATGGAAAGCTAGAAAATCATTTCAAAATAATGCAGGATTTTGTACAATTTCTACACTTTAACTATTAAAAACCAAAAGGATACCCTGCCCTTTATATTTGCATTTCCTGTATTTAAACCAGCATAGGATAATCTGAATTGTTATGATGTCTAATATTTTACATTTTGGTTTCTCTGAATTCTGTCAATTTTTTTATATTCAGCATCCTGTTTCTTTGGTCATCCTTCTTCCTACTTAGCATTTGTTTTACTGAAGAATGTATAGTCCTATTATAGTACCCCAGCTGAGTTCAGTTAGGGTTTGATGCTCAGCAGGAAAAAAAAAATAACCTTTGCATGATGAAATATCTGTGTTCAGTCTCTGTCATCTGTTATCTCTAGTAATAAAAAGATCATGTAGTAAATGATGTGATTAATATCTCCTGAGGCTCTGGAGAACTGGAACAAGTCAGATACTAGTGGTTTGGTACAGACAAATTCTCTCTTCTTCTTCTTCTTCTTCTTCTTCTTCTTCTTCTTCTTCTTCTTCTTCTTCTTCTTCTTCTTCTTCTTCTTCTTCTTCTTCTTCTTCTTCTTCTTCTTCTTCTTCTTCTTCTTCTTCTTCTTCTTCTTCTTCTTCTTCTTCTTCTTCTTCATATCTATATCTACTCTTCCTCCTCCTTTTCCTCCTATGTCCTCCTCTTCCTCCTTCTTTCCTCCTCTTCCTCCTCCTCCCTCCTCTTCCTCCTTGTTTCCTCCTCCCCCCTGCCCCGCCTCTTCAGGGAGACTAGTATAGATCTATTTCAAGCTATTTAGCTCTCATCAGCTAGCCACACCCTTATGGGATTAGAACCCGGGTTCTAATCCCATAAGGGTGTGGCTAGCTGATGAGAGCTAAATAGCTTGAAATAGATCTATACTAGTCTCCCTTTATTTATGTATAAACATATAACATATAGAAACGGACTGTCGTTTGTAACTAACTGTCTGGATGGCCCCTGGAGGGGCTGAAAGGCAAAAAGGAAGCAGTATGCTTTCTCCCATATCTGGGTATACCAGGTGATTTAACAGAGGAAAAAAAACATATATATATATAGGATGTATGTATGTATGTTCCAGCATAACTCTGGAACGGCTTGAGCAATTTCAACCAAACTTGGTACACAGATGACTTACCCTCTGGAAACAAATACTGTGGGGATAAGACACCCCTAGCACCCCTCGGTGTGTGTCTGTGTGTTCCAGCATAACTCTGGAAGGCCTGGGCCGTTAAGGAGAACGAGTGCGGCATCCTACAGCGCATGGGAGGGGGAAGGGAGAAGACAGGGATGATGGGCATGGGAGTAGGGGGAAGAAAGGCCCCTCCCAATGGCTCCCTGTCAGAGACAGATGGCGCCCCCTGGTGGATTTGGGGCAAAGTGCCAGGATCGTAGAAAGGGCGGGAAAGAGGAGTGCATGGGAGGGGGAAGGGAGAGGTTAGGGATGATGGGCATGGGAGTAGGGGGAAGAAAGGCCCCTCCCAATGGCTCCCTGTCAGAGGCAGACGGTGCCCCCTGGTGGATTTGGGGCAAAGTGCCAGGATCGTAGAAAGAGCAGGAAAGAGGAGTGCATGGGAGGGGGAAGGGAGAGGGCAGGGATGATGGGCATGGGAGTAGGGGGAAGAAAGGCCCCTCCCAATGGCTCCCTGTCAGACAAATGCTTCGATGTCTATAAATACCCAGGCAACACTGGGTTATCAGCTAGAATGGTATAAAAGAGCTTCTTGTATTCCTACAGAGAGAAATACAGGTAGTCCTCAACTTACGACTTTTCATTGAATGATGGTTCAAAGTTATGACGATCTAAAAAAAAAGTGGCTTAAGACTTGTGTTCACTTTTACCACCATCACACCACCCGCAATTGGGCACTTGGCAACTGGCTTGCATTGTCCCAATTTGTGACCTGGTTAGCCAATCTGCAGCTAAACCCAGCAGGAAACACTCATTTGGGAAGATGGATCTAGTTAAAGACTGTGTGCTTTATTTAATGAGCACCATAAACATGTTTGTAAAATTGGGTCCAACTTGATTTACAACTGCAATGATCAACAGCAAAAATTGCAATCTCAGTTGTGGTCGCAAGTCGAGGACTACTACAATTGAGCAGAAATCTATTTATCCTCCCCCCCCTCTCTCCCTCATCTGTAATCTATCTCTATGCTGCCTAACTGGGCTAAAAGTACAATTGGTGTAGGGGAAGGACTGAAAGAACTGGAGGCATAGTTAAAAGAGTGATCAGCCTAGAATCCCTACGTAGCCACAAGTGAACTAAGTCCAATCTCCCTTGAATACCGTGGACCCTTATCTAACTCCAAGCATGTGCTAATTGTTAGCTGAGAAAATTCCTTTGCATAGGCACGAGTAGCAATAAATCAATTTAACTGGAGTATCATATTTGGACCTAATCCTTTGTGCCTGACAATTGGTTTATTCTTGGTTTATTAATCAAGAATGAAACTCTACTGAGTATCAGTTTCTGTAGAAATAAGTAGCAGGTGGATAGAATGATTTTCAGAGGATCCCGGAGGAAATGCAATAAAGACATCATAAACATCATACCTTAGCAAGGAAACTCCTATATAGCAATAGCAATAGCACTTAGACTTATATACCACTTCATAGTGCTTTACAGCCCTCTCTAAGCGGTTCACAGAGTCAGCATATTGCCTCCAACAATCTGGGTCCTCATTTTACCCACCTCGGAAGGATGGAAGGCTGAGTCAACCTTGAGCCGGTGAGATTTGAACCGCCAAACTGCAGCTAGCAGTCAGCTGAAGTAGCCTGCAGTGCTGCACTCTAACCACTGCGCCACCTCGGCTCCTCCTATATGCGTTGGCCTTCAGCTAGCAACCTAGAAAAACCATTAGCTCTGGTGGCTGGGGAGTAATATCTATGTAGATTCTCAAACATCCAGGTTATGGTTATCCCAAAGATGCTTTTTCCAAAAGGCAACTGGACTTTCTTGGGTTTTTTTTTCTTTGAAAACGTTTTGCTTGTCCATCCAATAAATGTCTTCAGTTCTTCTTCTTCAGAATTGAACAAGAAGTGAAACATTTTTCAAAGAAAAAAAAAAAGAAAGTCCAGTTGCCTTTTGGAAAAAGCACCTTTGGGTCTGGGGAGTAATGTGAGTGCTCAACCCCCATGGAAGGTAACCCACTAAGGAAGGTTAACTTAAAAGAACTCATTCATCCTTTCAAGAGATGGTTTCCTGCTTGAATAACAGAATAACAGAGCTGGAAGAGACCTTGGAGGGGGGTTGTCTTCTAGTCCAGGGGGTTGGACTAGAAGACCCTCAAGGTCCCTTCCAACTCTGTTATTCTGTTAATCTTTTTCTGAAGCCATTCCTCTTTACCAAGAATTATTCCAGTCAATTTGCCTTCAGGTCCTATTTTATGGAAAGTCAGGAAATGACCCTTTGAACCAGAGAAAAATTCTCAAAGAACAACCTGGGATTAAGGTCAAACATGAAAGTTCACTAGGGGACCTTGGACCAGTCAGTCTCTCTCAGCCCAATCTATCCCACAGCATTTTTCTGGGGGGGAAATTGGAGAAGGAAGTGCTATGTATACCTGCTTGAATTTGGAAGGAAAGGCAGAATACAAATCTAACAGATAACTTTTAAAATACACTTGTGGTATGCCTTTCCTTGTTTGTATGTGATGCACGGAGGAGTCCATTGAGTACTGTGGGATTATCAGGAATTTTAGCAAACATGACCATCACACAAGCTATAAGGCCCCTTAATGAGCTTATTTTCTGATGATGACATTTTAAATCAAGTTGAAAGAGTTTATATCTTCTAAAGTTGTCATAAAAGTGCAAAAGCAGAACAGCAACAAAAGGCAAGATAAAGTCCAAACGGTGATGTTTTAAAGCAGACACATTGGAGAGTGTCACAAAGCAAGCAAACAAATAATCATCCGCCCCCAGCAAAAAGCTTTTCCAGTATTTTGAAAAGACTTCCGGTTTCAATTGACTAATCCTTCTCAAGAAAAAGCAGAATGCTTTCAGCCAAAGATTAGTTTTCCCATGCCCTGCGTGCATAAATCTGTTTATCAGGATAGAAGTGTTCTCTGCTAGCAAACATTTGAGTCCTTTATGATCTTAATCAAAACAATTAATGCATGGTATGGTATTGTTTGTTTGAAATCCTGTCATTTCCTATTTATATGCAATGCCCACACAACAGCAGTGTAACCCTGCTTTTCAAAAATATTTACCAGAGTTTCAAAATAACAACACTTAAGGTTTTTTTTTAAATGAGAAAATCAGTATTTCGTGAGAAAAACCTTGTATATTGCATACAGTATCTCATACATTAAAACAGGGTCTAGTCTAGTCTAGTGAAGAGAAGGACCAGGGGAGACATGATAGCAATGTTCCAATATTTGAAGGGCTGTCACAGAGAGGAAGGGGTCAAGCTATTTTCCAAAGCACCTGAAGGCCAGACAAGGAATAATGGATGGAAACTGACCAAGGAGAGATTCTTACCTTGTGATTCTTGACGAACTTATCTTTTCTTTTATGTACACTGAGAGCATATGCACCAAGACAAATTCCTTGTGTGTCCAATCACACTTGGCCAATAAAAAAAAAAATTCTATTCTATTCTATTCAACCTAGAAATAAGGAGGAACTTTCTGACAGTGAGAACAATCAACCAATGGAACAGCTTGCCTTCGGAAGTTGTGGGAGCTTCATCACTTGAGACTTTCAAGAAGAGATTGGACTGCCATTTGTCAGAAATGGTGTAGGGTCTCCTGCTTGGGTGGGGGGTTGGACTAGATGACCTATAAGGTCCCTTCCAACTCTGTTAATCTGTATCTGTACCTATAATAAGGGTCCATACTGCAATTGAAGGCAAATAGACATGTCCTAGGATAATGTTGCGAGATCCAATCCAACCGGGACCAGAGGTTTAGTCTTCTGAGCTTTTGGACTCCCATGTTAGCATTTCAGAAAAATTATATATAATCATCCTGCCCCATGCATGACAATTGCAGTATGTTCCAGGATCCAATCTGTGTCGGTCAGTGGGGCCAGAGGTTTATTATTTTCCAAGCTTTCAGACTCATTCTGGAGCCCATACTCGGGGAACTTCTTTCTCACCAGAATGTGTATTCTGGACAATTCTGAATTCAGAATGTGTATTCTGGAGAATTCAGAATGTGGAATTCTGGGGAGTGGAAAGTTCCCTGAGGATGGGCTCCAGAATGAATCTGAAATCTTGGAAAAGAATAAATCTCTGGCCCCGCTGACTGACACAGATTGGATCCTGGAACATATTGCAATTGTCATGCATGGGGCAGGATGATTATATATAATTTTTTTGAAATGCTAACATGAAATACATAATAGATACTGTAAATGGGAGAATTTTAAGGTGTGAAAAGGTAAAGCATAGCATGTGATCTATTGCAAGAAGTGAATGTTTGTCAAAAGAAACAAAAATGGAGTCCTGTATATGAGTACGGTTCTGCCCACTTTGTGGCATGGGAAGGAAAGGAAAGGTGGGCATTTATTTTTTTATCGTATGGCACATTGACATCATATTTCAGTAAAAAGAAACATGGGGATAAAATACAAAGTATGAATACAAATTCTGAAATCTTAACAGGAAGGTTACAAACATACAGTATATCTAAGTTGCAAATATAATTTTTTACTTCACTTATCACAGTCAGGAAATCAGCAAAATCTCCATCATAGGCTTTGTTCTGACACTCTGTCACTATGGGTTGGATGGCTTGTATTTTTGGGCCGCAGAGTTACAATTCAGTGATGGTATTTTGCCCCACTTAGAGAAGGCATCTGCGCATCTACAATGACCAGTGCGAATTCAGTTTGGTGTTGTCCATATCACATGGGGATGATCAAAACCATGTGGGTATGTCAGGAGAAGAAAAAAGTAGGCTACGTGTAGTGAGAATGGGCTGCACGAGAAATGTATGTAGTAAATCAAGAAGGAATAAATAGCAATAGCACTTAGACTTATATACCGCTTCACAGTGCTTTACAGCCCTCTCTAAGCGGTTTACAGAGTCAGCATATTGCCCCCAACAATCTGGGTCCTCATTTTACCCACCTCGGAAGGATGGAAGGCTGAGTCAACCTTGAGCCTGGTGAGATTCGATCTGCCAAATTGCAGGCAGCCAGTGATCAGCAGAAGTAGCTTGCAGTACTGCACTCTAACCACTGCGCCACCGCGGCTCATTTAAGGAATGAATAAGATCAAGAATGCATGGGTGACGAATGAATGCGGATTGAATGCAAAAAGTGAGTAAGAAATATGAAAGAAATATGTTGAGGTGGTTTGGCCATACAAAGAGAAAGAATGAGGATCAATTTGTAGGACAATATATGAAGAAAGTGAATGGGTTTAGAAGAAGAGGAAGACCAAGAAAGTCATGTTTGGATGGAGTTGATGAAATCCTCAGAAAGAGGCAAGTGAGAAGTTTGGAGAATAAAAGGCAATGTATGAAACAATTTATGGATATGGTGGAAGATTTGTATGGATAAAAAAGTATGGAGAGAATAGTTGATATTGTTATGGTTTTAATTATACAGGTAGTCCTCTACTTATGACCCCAATGGAGCCTAGAATTTCAGTCGTAAGTTGTTGCAGTCATAAGTCAAGGCACCACATAACCAGACTTTTATGACTGTTTTTACAATGTTTATAAAGCAAGTCAGCATAGTTATAAGGAGAACCAGCAGGAGGTTCAGCAAATCCATTCTTCTGAGTTGGCATTTTCCCCCAGAAATTAAAACAACAACAACAACAACAACAAAAAAAACAACCCACCAGAAACCAGCAAAAACCATCGCAAATCATGTCATGTGAAGTTGGGATGCTGCAACCAGTTGTAAATGAGAGCCAGTTGCCAAGCGCCAAAAATACAATCACGTGGTGTATGTGTGGGTGTGTGTGTGAGGCAGTTGTAACTTTGAGGATGGGTCATAAGTAGCTTTTTTGGAGTCTGGTGTAACTTTGATCCTCATTAAGTTGAGGATTTTTCTCTTAAACGTTTAATTTCTTTTCTCCAGGATCAAAATACAGTTTTGTAAATGCAGGAGAAATAGGACGAGCTGGAAAGATTGGGAGCATGAGCTTCAGCATTACTGTTGTATGGTACAACCACTGTCTAGTTTGTTTGTTTAATTTTGATACTAACGTTGTTCAAATCCAAGCAGCAATGTAGTTTGAGAAGGAAAGAATCCTTACAACCAGGATTGAAATTACATAGTTTCAAACTTTCATTCTTTTATTTTTATACATTTGAAGCACCATTTGAAACAAGTTCCTTCTCCACTTATTCCTTTCTCTCAACAATGCTCATAACAATTAGCAATTTGCTGTCCCAAGAAAGGATTTC
>QLTV01000546.1:1669376-1709562 GCA_003457575.1 Thermophis baileyi
TCAGATAAGTGTTGCTTTATATTGATACCAGTACAACATCACTGAAATTCACCACTTGTACTTTTCCAAGGTCACGGACAAGTAAACTCTGTCTTTGTATACTATTTCTCTAATATGCAAATAAGTTTTCTTTACTGGAGTTTGTGTTACTTAGGGTATTAATATGCTCTAGATCACAAATGGGCCGCTTGCTCAGCACTTAGAGTCACATCAGGAATGTATCAGGACCCGGAGGTCTGAGGCTAATTTGAATAGCCGCATTTAATTAAGATAATGTGCATATCATTTTCCAAACTCAGAGGAGAATAAGGAATAAGGTCATCTTGGACTTACTGCAGAACATTCAATTGCAGTATTGGTTTAAAAGGGAAATGGCTTGAAAACGTATGTATAAGTTGAAAAAAAATTAATTGAAAAAGATTCCCTTCTATTAGAATGCAGTCTTATGAGTGTTTACTAGCAACCCATCTCTACCACTCAATGGGACAATTCAATTCAATCAGTTGTAATCCCTAAATATTTCCCATCATGGTTCTACCACTGCCTGTTTAGCTGGCATTACCAGACATCCAGCAAAGTATCCACATTTTTGTCATTTGACATTTTATCATTTTGAATTGTCCTCATTTTGACGTCCTTGTTTTTGTCCTCATATCTTATGACTGGCATGAGAGAGCCTTAAAATCAAATAGTGTCCGGCTCTTAACTATCTTATTTTTTTTTAAATGTTCAACTATTTTTACAACAGTTGTCATTCAAACGTTTGTGTTTGTGACTTTGTAAACTGTCTCCTTCCTTCCTTCCTTCCTTCCTTCCTTCTTTCCTTCCTTCCTTCCTTCCTTCCTCCCTCCCTCCCTCCCTCCCTCCCTTCCTTCCTCCCTTCCTTCTTTCCTTCTCTTTGACTCAGCATCTCAGATTTACACTATTTATTTCTTGATGCCGGCAATCGGTTTCAATCCAGCCTCTTCAAATCTATGATCACTGTAATCTGTAGTTCACAGGATCTGTCAAATGTTTCTATATGAAATTTGAAAATGTGTTGTTGGGTGTTGATTCTATATACCGTAATCATTGGGGTATTTTCTTGAAAGTAAAGATCTGTTGAAAAAATATTGCAATTGAAAAAACAACTTTTCTCATGCTGGAAAAAGTAATTTCCTATACATGTAGACCCAAGTATATTTTTTGCAGTTTTTTGCTGTACATTTTTTGTTGTAGGTGCCAAAAAAGTTAAACAGTTAGTATGTTTCCCCTTTCCCCCTCATTTGTCTCCTTTCCAATTGTCCATGTCCTCCTTTACTTATTCTGATTAATAACTATGTTTAGCCTACTTCCTTTCTTTAAGAAGAAGCATACATCGGTGCATATGGATGTCTGAACAGATTTCCAAGTAGGATTGTCCCGTGAGCATCCTTGGCTGGCCTGAGATTGTGGGGGAGAAAAGACTGAAACATTTCCCCCCAGTGATGTTTCTGAAACGGCACCAATTATTTGCTGAAAAGGGCTATTCTTGTGAGCAGAGTTCTTTTGGTTCCGAAGCCTTTATGTCTAAACTCTGGACTCCTGCATTCCGAAATCTCTATAGTCATTGGGTGTCAGCCATGAAAGACTAGGTCCACACATGAAGGTTCATTTAGCTGATTTATTGCTAAAAGCCTATGCCCAGGATTCTTCTCAACTAACGATCAGCACCTGGTTAGAGTTAGATAAGGGTAAAGGGCACTCAAAGGGATGTTTGTGGCTATGTAGGGATTCTAGGCTGATCCCTTTTTCACACTGCCCCCAGGTTCTGCCATTCCTTCTCCTACATTGGGCCTTTCAGAAAATAATCAGTTATAGGATGGCTATAACAGAGACTGTCTTAAAGGGGCAGTTCGGTCCATATTATTTTTCCTGGCAACTCTTTGCACACATGACAATCTGGCATCACTTGTGAAGGAGAAAAGCCATATAATATGGTCATGTATTCACTGCATATTGCACTTTAAATCTCCTCCCCCAACAAATTCTGCTAATTGTCTATTGCCCTGTGATGAACAAGCCTCCCTGATATGCAATAGCTCATCCTTGTTAGTGTTTTCTCTTGTTTGGCTTTAGTAGATGTTACCTCCCACAGCAATCTGTAAAGCCAATTAGTGGAGAAAATAACAACCATATTAATCTCTTCTAGCAGGCCAAGAAAAATAGTCATAATATAATAGGGAAATTGTTCTAAGTGTGAAAAATTGCCCACTTTGTCTATTTCATATTTCTCAAACTCTGAAATTAATGACTTCCTGGAAGAAAACATATTTATCTCTGTAAGAAGACAGAAATGTTCTGAATGCTGAAGGAAAGCCAATAGGACGTTAACAATGAAATGGAACAAGGCAAAATAACAATACTCAGCCTCTTAAACCTGTAAAAATCTGATTGACTCAATTAGAGCTGAGGCAGGATAATGGGTTAGTGGCAAAACGTCTGCCATGAAGTACTGATGTACTTGCATCTGATATTGGGACATGAGGATGAAATAGGGTTGGTGTTGTGGGATCACTTCACACACAATATTTTTTCTTCATCATTGTAGTTGCCTGCAGCCAACCATGGACTCAACTGCTAATAAATAATCTATTTCAATTGGTAATAATTAATTGTCAATGTCTTTGATAGAAATCAATAATGGTTGGATTTCTGTCGATTATCTGAGTATAGCTGGAGAATACCAGTTTAGGGAATAGAAATAGTGATTTAAAATGATTTTATACATTGATATATATATACACTGTATAAAATCATTTTTTATTGTTTTCCTCTGGATTTAAAAAGGATCCCCTTAATTGTTTAAGGAAAAATATCACTTTTTTCTTCCTTTTCTTCTTTTACATTTTGGATAACCCTGATAACCTATAGTTCTTAACATGACATACCTTTATCTGAAAGCTTGATTTTAGATCCATTGATTTTTTTTTAAAAAAAAATCTCTAATCCAGGGTTTCCCCATACCCAGGCCGCGGCCCACTACTGGGCCATGGCCTATTCAGAATTGGGCAGTGCGATTGACTGGTTGGAGTGCAGGTGTGCACGCATGCAGCTCAACTGTCACGAGCAGTGGGTCAGTGGGCACTCGTATACATGCACACCAGCCCACCATTCATGCAAAGGCTGAGTGCGGGTGTGGTGCACCGGCCTACCCTCGTACAGCCCAGTTCCCCCCTTTCCCCCCATGCAGCTGGGCCGCTAACCCACAAAGGGAGACCACTGCTCTAATCCATAACTGCCCTTGAGCAACAAAGTGATGTTCAAATATTGATTGATTGATTGATTGATTGACTGACTGACTGACTGACTGACTGACTGACTGACTGACTGACTTATTTGATGGGTGCAACCCACCTCATCTAGAAATAGAATAAAACACGTGGAGTAATAAAATTCTTCTCTGCAGCTTTCAGCTTGGCTCTTCTTTCTTTCTTTTTTTAAATGTTAAAAGTCCAATTGGGAATAAAGAATCATGCACTGTATTTTTGTCATACTAAAGCAGAAAAATCGATTTATCTTGACTTAATCTAATGCTTAGGTAACATGGAGTCCCATTGTCTCATTGGCACTTGTTTCTGAGATATTGTGTGTAGATCTTGTCAGATTTATCTTGCATAATGAGCCCTGAGCCTTATAACAAATTCTTTTCAGATCTAGATTGCCATCCTTTGCAAAAATATATCTCAGTGTTTAATCACATTAGTTTCCTTCCCCACAAAATACAATACAATACCTTGCCTACTGTTACAGTAAATTTAGTGCTTCACTTCTCATCTTCAGAAAAAGAGAAGCCTCAATGAAACAGATCCTGGTTACTATATTAATCAACTGATTTGGACAATACCAGTTGGATATGTGCAACCCAGAGTATTGTCACAGGCAAGATGTCAGTCCCACTAGGTATATACTCCACATTTGGTACTTAAGTTTATGGCCTTTCTCATATGATATGCAGGGCATGAATGTACTAATAATTTAATGTCAACTGAATCAATAATACTAATATTTGTTGTTTTAAATGTGTTGATTTTCTTGTGTTTTTAGACCCTTTGAGGGTTTTTTTGTTTTAAAAAACCTCCTGAAAGCCTATATAAGCAGAGAGGTGGAATAAACGTAACACATAAATAAATAAAGGATGGGACAATATATAAATAAAAGCAGAAGTGGGACAATGGAATTCTACCTCCTTCTGCTCATAAGCATTAGGTAGCTGTTCCAATGATGTCTAAATGTCAGCATAACTGCATGAAATGTGACATCATGCTTCATATGGTATCAGTTACCCTCCTATCCATCTCCCCAGAAAACTATGCTTGTCTGATAACTCATTCAGATGATGATGATGATAATACTGAAATTCCCTTTTTCCCTACGTTTGTATATTTTATGTCATGGTTTCTATGATGAAGCTTGCTGAATTTTCACAACGCCTAATGAGAAAAGATCACCTGTTTATGTTAGTTTCTTAAACAATGGCCAATATTTTAGTTAATTTTAAACCACTGCTTTGCCCAATTGCTTTCCTCTGCTAATGAAATAGTGTTCAATCCTGCTGAAGTTTTCACTAGAAAATTTAGTTTTCAAAATTCCCCTCCATCACCACCCCAAATAATTGCTGAATTTATCCCTTAATTGAGGAAAGGTAAATATGTGATTTCCCCCCAACCCCTTCCCTTCATTTTCCCTTCATTTTCTGATTTATGCACCAGAGACAAATTCCTTGTGTGTCCAATCATATTTGGCCAATAAAGAACTCTTCTCTTCTCTTCTCTTCTCTTCTCTTCTCTTCTCTTCTCTTCTCTTCTCTTCTCTTCTCTTCTCTTCTCTTCTCTTCTCTTCTCTTCTCTTCTCTTCTCTTCTCTTCTCTTCTCTTCTCTTCTCTTCTCTTCTCTTCTCTTCTCTTCTCTTCTCCTCTCCCCTCCTCGCCTCTCCTCGCCTCTCCGCTCCTCTCTCCCCCCCCCCCCCCCCCCCCCCCCCTCTCCGCCTGCAGTTCATTCCCTTCCAGATGTTTAGAGATTCATCAGTAGCTAGGTGGTAAAAGTGTTCAAAAGAGCCTATTGAAATCAATGGTCTTGATTCAGCAGGCTCAAGCTTCCCAGAAGACCTTAAAAACTGGCTTTTCTCCCAGTGTTGGTATACAATGCGGCTGGAGCTCTGTAATTGCCATTTTATATGTTGAAAAGCGTTGTTTTAATGTCAGCCTCATTGGAAAACAACTGCACAGGAAGACTGAAACTACTTTTATTGAGATTAGCTAGAATTACAGAATCTGGCAAGTCTGTGCTGTACCTCATCCTCCTAATTTACTTCAGTGGATTAGGGAAGCATCTGCCTGAGTCACTTCTGAGTATTATCTAGTGTTGGACTTAAAAAATGTTTTGCCTCCTTTTGCCCAGGCAACAAATTCTGCATATATCAACCAAAGTCATCCTATTTACTCTCTACATTTAGAGTGTTGGGAGTTGTTGGTTTTTTTGGCATGTTGTTTTTTATTGTTTCTTTTATGTTTTGATCACTGTTGGTATGAGTTGCCCAGAGTTGTGGCATATGAAGGTATTATGAGACAGATAAGCAAACAAATAAACAATTTTAATATTCTCTGGGACTGTAAGCCCTCAGTAAACATTAGACCATGCTTTAATGCGACTGATGCTTCAGGTTTTGTAGCATTGTGCTTCTTAGACCAAATTCTATATTTTTTTTAATAATCTGCATTAATTGGAACAATGCTGAACAAAATAGTAAGAATGTATTGCTTTCCACCATAAGAATATGATGAAAACTGTAGCTCAGCGTATCTTAGCCAGTGAAATCTGAGTTGAGGCAAGGGGCCCTTGTTGGGCATCTGTGAAGTGTCAAAGAATTCAGCTAATCACTATATTACAAAAACAATCTCGTGATGGCTTTGGAACCATCTCTGCATATCAATACACTTGCTCTTTGTCTATAACTATCCTTATTCTGCTGCAATGCTACTGAAGTTAATGACTCTGACTCAAAATCAGTGGATTAAATTTGTACCAGAAAGGGGTGGCAGAGAAGAATTAGGCATTGACAGTTGAAAACCAGATGCTAGGTATTTGGACAAGATGAAATCAGAGAAGCAAGCTGAGTAAATCTGCTCTGTGTATAGACGGGTGAAGTTTTCTCTGGGCACACACACACAGACACACATACACAAAAGGAAAAAAGGAAGGAGGAAAATATAATTGGCTAAAAGTGTATGGTTTTTCAAAGCTGAAAAATTCTTGTTGGTTGATTTTAAATTGGTCAATTTTATAAAAGCTGAGCAATTGAGTTTAGGGATTTGCTACTTCAGTTCTTAGCCCTTAATTTGCAACTCACATAAGCTAAACTTCATCCTGAAACCTTATTGAAATTTCTGACTCTTTCCTAAAGCTATGGACAGCAAATTTTTTCTCTGCTTATCTGTATCAATTAGTTGCCCATGGTATAGAGATCTTCTTTTAATCCATTTGATTTCTGCACACAGTATGTTCTTCAGCATTAGCAGATAAATGTCTTTGTAAGCATCTATGGAGATTCTCAGTCATCCAGGTCATGATTGCCCCAAAGGTGTTTTTTTCAAAAGGCAACTGGATTTTGTTTTTCCTTGAAGATGTTTCACTTCTCATCCAAGAAGCTTCTTCAGTTCTGAAGTTCCAGGTGCCTTTTGAAAATGCACCTTTGGGCAGAGGTGGGTTCCTCCCGGTTCGCACCAGTTCTATAGAACTGGTAGTAAACCAGTGGTAATGTCACGGAGCCGGTTCTGTTGGTGCCGGTCCGTGGATGCCACCATCTCTTTTTTGGAATTTTTTTGGGGGAATTTTTTTGCTGGTTTTTGCTTCTGCACATGCACAGAAGCTGAGTTTTCGGCACTGCGCATGCGCCACCATCTTGTTTTTTGCTTGTTTTTTGCTTGTTTTTTGCTTGTTTTGCTTCTGCGCATGTGCAGAAGCAGAGTTTTCGGAACTGCGCATGCATGGCCGTGCGGCACACAATGTGCGCGCAGCCATGAGATGCGGGAGGAAGCGAACCGGTGGCGAGGTAAGTTAGAACCCACCCCTGCCTTTGGGACTATCTTTGTAAGCCTTGTTTAAGATCTGCTAAACTATAACTGCAACAATAGACTGAATAGCTTTGGTTGAGAATGAAGAGTAATCTAAATTTCAAGCACCTTATCCTTAAAAGTATTAGCCAGCATATCCTGGGTCATGCCATTTTTTTTCATATGTTTTAGGTTAGCAATTGAAGAGCCAATTGTCAACTGTCAAATCAATCTGATCTAGAGGCTTATATAATTTAATAATATTTGAGAAACTTTAAGTAAAATTAAAGAGATCCAGTAAGACAAAGCTTTTTGAGGATTATATTATTTTCTCAGATTTGTTTTAAAAATTATATATGGTTGTTTAATCCTCTTTCTAGATTAATTGAGCAAGATTAATTGAGCAAGATTAATTGAGCAAGATTAATTGAGCAAGAAAATAAACTTTCAAGATAATAAAAAATTGACCAAAATAGAACAGAGAGAGAAATTCCATAATTTACAATGACACTGATTTTTTTCATAAAATAAAGTTCAAGACAAATTTAATAGTTACTGCTTAGGGGAAAAAAGGGTTTGGAAAATGTTGAAAGTGCAGTATTCCACTGATTCCTCCTTGGTGTTGTTGCTATGTTTTATTTATGGTTTATCAGAGTAATTTCTACCCTGCCTTTCTGGCCATCCAGACAAGAGTAGAGAGACTGGAATCAATATAACTTAAATTAGTTAGGATGACAAACTAAATCCACTTTCTTCAATGGGTCTGAGTTATTTTTCATACTGATCAGAAGTCTAGCAGCAGTTACCAAAATATTCATACTATTCCATTTTTGCAAAAGCAGCAAGCTTCCAGCCGCCTTCATTATACAGTATATATTTTTTAAAAAACAACAAAATATTAAGGGTTTTATTGCTAGAAATTGTCTATATATAGGTGCCTTATTTGAAAGTAAAATATTCATTGGAATTCTTGTGCTGTAACTTTAACCTTCCTTCTAATCAGCATTACTAATCAGAACATTGACTTATTTCTTTGTAGGACTATTTCTTGTCCAGATTGCTAAAGGAGAGATCTGACACGATCAGTTCTGATTAAATCTGGCCCTAGCTGGTAAATGTTAAAGGTGATTAAATAATAATCAAGTTCTTCAACAAAACCAATTGTATAACCCAACATGCAGCAAAAGAAAGTAATAGCATTATTGTCTCCAGAAACAGTATCTCTGAAATAAAACAAATTATGCTGCTCCCATAGAGAGAGAAGGGAAGTCATGTTTTGACACCATCTTCCCAAGCTTTTCACTTTTAGCTGACTTTGTCTTGATTTTACTGTCAAATTCTCTATTTTGTATTGGATTTTAATGAATTTTAATTTAATAATCTGACTTTAAGGTTTATAGAAGCAGAAAGGCAGAATACATATTTACCAATAAAGAAGATAAAAATAAATATTGGATTTATGTAAAATCTCAAGTTAGCTCCCTGTTGGTTAAGATGAAGTCACATTTAACAAAATTGTTACCTAATCTAGTGACAGATACGTACAACTTCTCTTTTATTCCAAATCAGAAAGACCTGTTGATCATTTGTGTTTCTGATAATTTATACCCAAGGAAACATGTAAGAAATAGAGATAAACAATAATAAGCAATGTAATTGATAGGATTGGTCCAGTTTTTAAAGATGCATTTAAAAAAATTATAATTAGACTCTGGCATGCTTGGCAGGACACGGGACAAAAGAAACTACAACCTTTTAAGACTCTCAAATAGTTTGGGTCCTATTTAAATTTACCGCAATGCCCTGCACTGACCCTACATAGGTGAACTTAGAAGACGTTTAAATGGGAAATGGGTTGCCATTCACACAGCATGGTTTTGGCCGTTTCCTCAAGGAATCCTGGCATTTAGCTGAAGACAATATGTAGGTATCCCCATATTTCTGTGGTGCATGAAAGTAAAAGAATAGAATCCATGTACCTATCTTGGTAAGATGAGTTTTAGGACAATATGCATTATTTGTACTAGTGGGACCCAAAAATGTTGCAGTTGACTTCATGCTATTTTGCTCATACATTCAAGTAATAAACTATTGACCCGTTAACGTGTAGGATAGCAGAACACAATATTAGAGAATGGTATATTAAGTGAGTGGAAAAACAACTCAACCACTTAACTGTTACATAAATGGTAGAATTAGGATTTTAAATTTTTTATTCCCAACCGTGTTAAGCTGGCCTCAACTGCACCCGTATTTCCTTCTTCCATTGTTGCTTTATCTACTTGAAGGCCAACGGAAAATGGTGTGAAAATGTCCAGCCAACTTTACTTGAATTAACAGCTTGAGACTCAGGGTCTTGAACAATGAATGCTGGACTGCTGAACACATGAAACAAAAAAATGAAATTAACCAACAGTAGGAAACCACCAAACAGCCAAAGTGTTCAGTTGTTAGCTATTTGAAGGATTAACTTCTAAATCATGTAGAGGTCCCTTGATAGTTCAGGTAGTTGGGCACTCAAGGGTACATAAAAATACACTTTAAAATAGAAAATGTATTTCTCTACCTATAAACTGGAGATTTACTGTTCTGCTGTGATATTTTTAATACCAGATTTTCTTGTCACTGTCTTTAGTATATAATCACAATTTTTCTTTGACTTTTTGTGTTGGGGACAAAACAACATATCAATGATATCTTGAGGCAGATATTTCCAAAGCAAATGTATTTAAACAAGATAGGATACGTGTAAACATAAAGTCCTGTATGATATTCAGCCTGATTCTGGGCAGCTATTCTTAGAAATAAGTCTCTGTTAAGTTGGTCAGGCCATTTTTTAAAATTATCAGTATGCACTACATATTTTATTAGTTGAAATATTAATTACTGCTTATATTCAGTGAAAAATTTTATTCATAAATGTTCATTAAATTCAAAAACACATTACTGAAGTAGTTTACAACATTTATGTGGTAACGTCATTTGCCATCACTACACAAATGATGTAAATGGCAACAGAAATTTAGTCCATTGCATATGACAACTATTGTATTAAGATCTAATAAACTGAGATTTCACTATATACAGAAAGAGGTGGGGCAGGAGGAGGAGTATATTTTGATTGATTTTCTATGCAGCTGTCCTCAAGCATTAAAAAATAAAAATTGGAAAAAAAATCTTACCTGTAACACAAAGAGATTGTGAGAATAAATATCTTAGCTCTGTTACCACCTCTTGTAAACAATATCGTGGTCAGACCCAATTTCTGGAGGCTCTTTACTCAGTGAAGAAACAGTTTAGAGCAGAATTTCATAATTTAAACTGGGTTAAAAAGATTATTCAAAAGACATGGAGCTATGAGTCAAATTGTGTTCTAATGCAACCTGGCATTTTGGAGTTTGTGTGTTTGTGGATGGTGGATTTGTATAGAAACAAATGTCATGAATTTGTGGAACACTCCTTTTGATGGAGTTTTGTTTAATCCAAACAACTGATTTAATAATTAGAATTGATAGGTTTTATGAGAACCATTTATCTCCTTTCTCCAAATGGAATGCACCTGACAGAAGGTTCTTCTTTCCTTTGCCTAATGTAGACATTATCACGGAACATCAATCATGCACCGGTGTCATATTGATTTAATTTTTGCAGAAGTGTTTAGGCACTTGGCCGCTGTTTTAAAGGAAAGGGGGGAAAAAAGGAGGGAAAGAAAACAAAATAATAGACAAAAAAGGAAAAGGAGAAAAGAGGAGAAGTGGAACCATCAAGAAAAAGAAAAAGGAAAGCTAAACAAATAAAGTGCAAACAGAGAGTGACAAGCACACTCAGTCCTTGCATTGGTTATGGATGAGACGACAAGTATATGATGAAATTAATGACCCTCTGTCAACTTTTTAGATCTCACTTTTAAAGAGAATGGACCAAAAATCAATAGCCCCCAAACCACAAGTACTCCAGTGAACCAGTCTTTCATTTATCTTACTGCTGGCCCTCATATAGAAAGTGCAGTGAAGCACAGCATAGAACTTTCATTGGTAGTCCTCATTATAAGCGATGTTGGAACACTATGACTAAAGGTCAGAGGTGTACCATTGTGCTCCTCTAAGATATACCTCTTTGAAAACGTCAACATTTTGGTTTTTAGCTTATCTATAACCCACATAAGCTTTTTAAAATTAGATGATTGATAGATAGACAGAATAGATAGATAGATAGATAGATAGATAGATAGATAGATAGATAGATAGATAGATAGATAGATAGATAGATAGATAGATGATAGAGATATAATATGTGTGTGTGTGTGAGCAGATTGGGTACTTTGACTTGTCAAGTCTCCAGATGTGTTTTCTATATGTGCATTGCGTATGTGATTTTTCAGAACTTCCTACACTGTTGCACAGAGATGTGCTTCTAAAGAAATCCTGAACAATAAGCACACTCCTAGAAAGCATTTTGGACTTTGAGTATTTTTTAAAATAAAGATAAGGAAACCCTACTTTTTATTCTGAAGAGCTTTCTCCCCTTTCCATGTTCAAAATACTTACCTATGAAAACGGATACGAGGTTTTGTGGTAGTAGCTTTAATCATTATCATTCAAAACGTTTCTGGACATATCCCCTATTCAAATTAAAAGCCCAGGTTTATGCAACAGTATAACTGAGGCCGCTATCCCTTTTCAGCACTGTAGAAAGAAATGGATGAATTGATACGCAGCATTTACCCATCCAACCACCATCTTTTCTCTTCCCAGACGATTGCCTTTTCCAGATTAGACTCTTATCTCCAACAGCAAAAATGCTGTGTTTATATTTCTCTACTTCAGCCTATATAAAATTATAGTCAATGTTTCTACTGAACATGGTACTTCTCAAAATACCGTAGAATGTCTTGTCTTTTTCCAGTGGCACTAGGGAGACAGTCGCTAATGTTCAAACTGACAAGCTTAATGGAAGCCATTCTGCTCTTAAAACTCTGCCCCTTCCCCCAAGTTTGAATCAAATCAAACATCTGGTACATAGAGGGAAGTTTGTTTAAATGAATTCAAGATTGCCCCGAATCTTGTTAGAAATAGGTATTTTTGATATGGCATTGTAAATACTTAATTCTAAAAATAAACAACATTATCTGGACAACCATCACAATGATTGAAGATCTCTTCAATGAGTTCTGTATGTACATGGTATACTTGGTAAAACAGCTGGTAATACTTCTATTACTGGACAGTATAAAACAGAGTACTGTACATAAACAACTATTCAGGTATATTTATGCCACTTTTAGAAGATTTGGCAATCCATTTTCTCTCTGAAGTTGCATTTTCTTAGTAAAAGTATGGAATAGCCAAGGGATCTTTTCTAGCTTTCTCTAATTTTAATTCTTAAAATCCTGATGTGCTTACAAGCAGCACCATGGTCTTTGCATCAAAGGTTTCTTCCTTTCTCCATCCTTTTGTGGACTGACTATTGTTGATGATGCCATTAGGCCTAAACTTCATGATATCACTTTCTCTGGAGCCATCTGGGACTTGTCAGAAGCTTCAACAAGTCCTTCCTATCCTCTGCCAGCTTCTTAAATTCACTGACATCTTCTTTGTGAAAATAGATTGTGACATCAACGTTCTGTAGACCCTGGAAACTAAAAATCAATAGATCAGTTGGTTAAAAACATCAGTTGGTTTAAAACATTTGTGTGTGTAGAGTGGTGGTGGTGATAGTCTTTTGCTTCCATTGATGGACATTCGATCAATTATGTTTGGTATTAAAGGAAATAATGCACCAATGGTTTAATGGCACAGGTTTGGAAAGAGAGTTTCAAGTTCTTTGAAAACTGTCATCTACCAATCAGACAGGATTAATGGGACCTAAGATTGTCCTTTAAAAAACAAAACAAAGTATGTCAAAGACAGACAACAACACTCTATGGATTGTATCTATGCAGCTTGTTTCCTTGATGGATAGCCCCAAAACTACAGTAGTTCTTTAGTAAGCTAAATGATTGGATAGGAAGATAGTTCTACTTGACATTCATTCTCCTCTTGGCCATTTAATAGTGAAGATTGCCACCTTTGAACGGCAAGGGACCGAAGGAGGATAGGTGTCCTTGTCTGTTCCTACTTCCTCCATCCTTCTTCATTCAATCACTGAGATTTTTCTCTCAGTATGTAGGTATGTAGGAAGAAGGATGCCAATATACGCGGGAAACAGCGATGATTAATATTAGGACAGTGAGGGAAGAAAGGGACAGGAAATGAAATGCAACTTGAATGTGTCTCTAGATACACCCTTAGGTCCAAGGACCGTTCCCAGAACTATGTTTCAAAGGCCTTTCATCATATTAAACTTTATTTGCTGGAAACCTTACATACATACTGTATGTATTTTGTCTCTGTCTCTTAGGAAAGCATTTTCTTTATTTCTTACTGACAACAGTGGACTCCGCTGTCTATTTCATTTTCTGGAGGCACTATCTTTTCTTGCAATATATTTCCACATCAAGGCTGGACACTCACCTCCCCCCCCCATCTTCTGTTGAAAAATTTAGACCCATGGCTGGGGTAATCAAAAAGACCCATAAAGTGTCTCTGGCTCTAGGAGGTGATGTGGGATAGAATGGGAATGAGATATAAAAATGAATCATGAGGTGAGACAGTATTGCTTGTGTAATAGCTTTGAAATCTGATGTCTAGGAAGGTGGAATGTATGGCAACTTACTGGGAGGACAGCAAGCTGGGAGTTTAACAGACATAGCATCTGTAAACAACTTGGGTGCAACTGCAGCAGAGTTCACCATGCAATCTTCCTAGCTAATGTGAATGGCTTTGGTTAAAACCTGGTTTAAAAAGGTCTTATTTTAATACAGGAAGATGCCTGAAGTATAAAGAATGGCTAAGTGAGTTGGACCCAATCAATCTTGGTTTGTTTCAGCACTACATCTTTAGCTGCTGAAGGTTAAAAAAAAACAAAAACTCTCGCTGCTAGCTCATAACCTGAGTGTTAAAACTGATGTCCTTCCCATTAGGGCCTCTAAACTCATTAGCACACAGCAATTTATCCTCTTTTATTTCTTCTCAATTATCCTATCATCCATTGTATCTGGATCTGATTACCCTTTCGCAGAGTCAAACATTATCTTGTAAATCATTTGCTTTAAGTCTAAGCCGGCCATTGCATCGCCCAGGATTTGCTTAGGCAGGTAATAAATCAATTAGCATTAAACTAGTGGCATCATCAATTTTCTTTCCTCGGGATGGGGGGGAGGAAGGGAGGGGAGTGTTTGAACTTCGCTTTATCTAAAGTAAATTTCTTCCCACTGTCAGAATAGATATTTCAGTGGTGTGGGCTTTTTTTAAAAATTGAATTGTGAATGACAGCTCAGGAATTCATTAATTGCTAATATTTATTATTGATGTAGTTATCATTGAGCTTGAGAGTCAGATCTTTTGATAGGATCTCTTAAGAACTGAATCTGGCTTCTCTGTAACTCTTATCAAAAATAAATCTGCATCCCCCTCAAATCCCAGCTGACTTTGTTATCAAATTTCTGTGGTGCAGTTGCCCCCTAAATTTGAGAGGGGATGCACACATAGACACACAACCTGGTTTAGAGCCGAGGTGGCGCAGTGGTTAGAGTGCAGTACTGCAGGCTACTTCAGCTGACTGTTCAGCAGTTCAGCGGTTCAAATCTCACCGGCTCAAGGTTGACTCAGCCTTCCATCCTTCTGAGGTGGGTAAAATGAGGACCCAGATTATTGGGGGCAATATGCTGACTCTGTGAACCGCTTAGAGAGTGCTGTAAAGCACTGTAAAGCGGTATATAAGTCTAAGTGCTATTGCTATTGCTAGATGCCTAAAATTCATCCTCTCCAAAAAGAAAGAAAGAGGTAGAAATGAGGATACCCAGGCCCTGCCTGGATATAATATAGTTTTGCTCATTTTCCATTACTTTCAGCTCACCAAAATACATTAAGGTTGCCATCTCTGCTTTATACTATGATATTTTCAGAAAATTTCCTGTGTAGTTTTTTGGTGCAATTGTATAAACGTTACAAAGCAACAATGAAAGATTTGCTGCATTTATGCACCTTGATAATAATCATGCAGGTTAAGATAAGATACCCATAATGTGAATATTTGACATGGAATGGTTATGTCCCTCATTTATACACTCGCATGTTGCATGCTGAGCAACTGATTATTAAATGTGTGATAGTTATTTTGATTGGATCAATACAACTTGATCCCTAGAATAATAGCATTTGATAAGATGGAAGAGGGCATAGTTTTGAGCCTCTGTCTAGTCTTTTTTTTAAAAAAAAAAACCCAAAAAAACCAGGAGAGGCATATTTTTAAAGGCAAGACTTTACAGAGCCATAAGTGTACAGTTCATTGCCTTATAATCAAGGAACATTATTGACTTTACACTGTCATAAGAGAAATGCTATATAATGTGGCAATTGTGAGTTTGTAAATTCTATGCGTACAGTACTATTTTTGCTGGTAAGCTGCTGTGAAAACCCGAACACCACTCAGGAAATAGGAATATTTAACTTCAATTTTGGGATCAGCTATCACCTTTGTAAAGCCAGATCTTTCAATGAAATTAAATAGAGTACTTATGGCAGCAAGATATTATTTGAAGGGCATACAGTCAGAATATAAGATGCATATAAGAAATAGATTCTTGCCTTATGTAAAAGAGCACCTGAGGAACCAAGGGACACCATAAGAGACCTTGTTAAACCCAAAACCAAACCCTCAAAATGTTTCTAAAATTTCAAAGAAATTGAAGATTGAAGTACCTTTCAGAACATACTGACATGCGACCCCAAAAAAGATGAAGGATTAAAGCCTTAGGCAATAAGAAGTGTGTATGATGACCGAATGCAGACTTCTACCAACAAACGAGAAAGGGTATAGAAAGATATTTCAATCAAGAATGTCAATAAATATATGTCAGCAAGTGGAAGGAAATAAACAAGGAAAATAAGAGGTGCTTTAATAAGATCAGGGAAATCAGAGAAACGCAGCTAAGAGAAAAATACCCAGGGCTAATCATAGAAATGACTGAATGTATTTAGGAACTGACTCCACTAGAAAGCTGTTAAATAAGGGAATGCTAGGCACAGGTGAAATACCTACTGAATTATTTATATATGCAGGAGAAGAAGCTGTTGAAGTGTTAACAGCTGTATGTCAACAAATATGGAGAATAGCACAGTATTGGAAAAGATTGATGTAAATAGTTATATAAAAAAGAGATATATACGAGAATGTGCAAATCACTAAGGGAAAGAGAGTATAAGAATGAAGTTTGCCTTTGTTTTATTGGCTACAAAAGGTTCATTGATTGTACAGTTTCTGCAACACTGAGAATATATTAATGCTAATAGTGCCAGATCTCCTAATTATTCTTTGGAGGAACAAAGTGAACAAAGAGCTACTACATTTGGAGAAACATGGTAGTTCAGATTATGAAAGGGAGTGAGGCAAGGATGCATCTTGCCCTCTATGACTTTAACTTATGCAGCAAATGCATTATAAAAATGCAACATAAGAAGGGATGACAGGCAGGATTAAAACAAACCTCAACAATTTGAGATATGCAGACATCACTTTGTTAGCCGAAAGTAAAGAAGATATAGAAAAGCTCCTTATAAAGGTAAAACAAGGAAAGTGAAAAAATTATTAAGATAACACAAACCAGAATGCTTGTGGTGGTGGCCAGGAATTAAGAGATGTAAGTACTTTTGTTTTCGGAGTATCTTTAACAGATAAAGATGTGAAAATTTAGGGGCGAAAACAGCAACAAACAGACAGGATCACAAATAACAATTAAGTTCAGATTATAATCTTTTTTATGGTTTCAAAACAATGTTGGGAAAGAGCAAGATAAAGAAGACAGACAATAACCCTGAGGGACAGGTTAAACTGAGAGAAAGTGATTGGCCCAATGTTGTCCAGCTCGTTTTCCTGACTAAGGTGGGACTAGAATTCAGTCTCCTGGTTTCTAGCCTGGTGCCTGAACCCCTAGACCAAATTGGCAATCTTTTTATGATATGTTTTAAGTTATAACCTGTGGTTACAACAATAAATTCACTTATTTAATTATTGTGGTTGTCCCTCACCCCCACCCCACCCCCCACTAAAAATAATAATTCAAGACAATTAATACAATTGTGCAAGGACATTTATTTTTGATGAAAAATGATTCATTTACTTTAGGAAGACAACACAAAACTACAAATATCATAACTGTAACTAAGTTTCCTATTATGCACCAGGTAACAGGTGCAAGGAGCAATTTGAATCATTTGAATATAGCGTAGGGAATAAGTAGAAAACCCAACCTTGAACTCTAGACTCCAACCTAAATCCTTCCTGACCTACATATTTTGTTTTTTTGTACTTTATCATAGATTCAAGCCTGATATGGTGTGGGATCTTTTTTTTTTACTAGAATTACTGCTGAATTTGAAAAGAGTAGGTTGGAATATCTTCTAGTTATTATAGGTAGTCCTTGACTTGCAACCGTTTGTTTAGTAACCATTCAAGGTTATAAAAGCACTGAAAAAAGTGACTTATGACCGTTTCTCTCACTTAAGACCGTTGCAGCATCCCCATGGACACGTGATCAAAATTCAGACGCTTGGCAACTGACTCATATTTATGACGGTTGAAGTATCCTGGGGTCATGTAATTCCTTTTTGTGACTTTCTGCCAAGCAAAGTCAATGGGGAAGCCAGATTCACTTAACAACCGGGTTACTAACTTAACAACTGCAGTGATTCCCTTAACAATTGTGGCAAGAAAGGTCTTAAAATGGGGCAAAATTCACTTAACAACTGTCTTGCTTAGCAACACAAATTTTAGGCTCAGTTGTGGTGGCAAGTCTAGGACTAGCTGTGCTCTTATTTGTTTTCTGTGCTTTAGGGTTGTTGACTATAAGTCATCCCACACACCAAAAGATAATACAAATTCAGGAGAGAAGGATTTATTCTTCTTGACATAAAACTGCAAAAGAGAAATCTGGTTATGAGAAGATTTTCTTTTAAAACAACAACCCAACAGTTTGTTTCAAATGCAAAACCTTTCCTTGGACTCATAAAGGTCATTTGTTGAACAGCTTCCTTTAAGCACATGACAAATTATTCTCTTGGCTGGCAGAGTAAGTGATATATAAGCCCTTTAATTATAAAATTGCATTTAATATCTTGAGGCATTCAAAACAGTGCCTAAGTATCTTATACATTTAATTCCGAGTAAAGGTTGATGTAAATTAAACCATCACCCAGAACAGAGCACCTCACAGTGACCATGATTTGCTTGGCAAACCTGTAAATAAAATATAGACATGAGTAAAATGCAGGCGAATAGCAGGATAGTTCCAGTGTGAAATGAAAGAAATCTCTTTAAAGAGTTTCTGAACCATTTTTAGGAATATAAGAAAGGAAGCTTGGCATTCAGACAAGTGAGCCATCAATAGACACATAGAGATAAATCACATTTATAGTTCATGCAAAAGAGACAATAAAAAACTTAAGAAGGAAACAAAAAAACTGCAACACATCCTCTCCAACAGCTCACCTTCAGATAAGCAGGAATGACACCCAGACAAACAATCAGGTAGAAAACAATACCCTAATTAAAGAACCACCAAGGGGGAAAACTACACCCCCATCAAAACTGGCAGGGAAAGCTACTTTATATAAATAAGCAGCAAATCCCACACTGATGATCTTACCTACTTGAGTAACGAAACATCTGCAAGCAACCAAGTTCGGAGAGCATCAAGAATGCCATCATATAAGAAATGCCATAATGGGTGTAGCCAATAGTGATCTGTTGCCTTGATAGCTATATTATGTTTATTAACGGGCAGTGGCAATATAATACTTCTTCAAGCAGTGGTGTTTTTTCTTCTTCAGGACTACCTGGTGAAGAACCTGGGGCCAGAACTATCTGGAACTATCTATATCCGAACCAGATACTGAGTTATGTCCTCCCATTTTAAGACATAATCACAAGGCTTTGATGCCGGGAAGTCTGCAGTACATGGTCAAAAAATCAAGATGGCGATATTTGAAGCTCTGCTTGTTTTTATGCACGTGACATGCTTCAATCACATTGTTATGTTTGTCATCTTGATGTTTTTTTTACCACACCCAATGGACGTCCTGATGATTATTGTCTGCAACCGATTGGCCACAAGTTTTGTGCCATAGAAACATTTCTAGTTGTGTTGTGTTTTTCTGGTTTACTGTTTATTCATTTATTATTATTATAATTTAATATTAAACTGTACACTGTTATAATTAAAACAGGATTTAAGGTTCTCAGATACATGCTATAAGAAAATCATGTTTGTTATTGCACTGCCAGGATGCAAGGAGTGTTCAGGTTTACAATCAGCAAGATGGCAGAAGGAGCATTGTGATGCAGGTTCTTCCCCCTTAGTAAATCCAAATTTTGCGCATTCAAAGAGTCGAGCCTTGCATCACATTGCTCTGTTTCCTCTCTCACAGATTTTGAATGATCAACCCCATGGATACCATGGCTTACCATCAACCCCATGGATACCATGACTTACCATCCCTTTCTTGCTTTCCTGGTAAAATTTCTTTAAAGAAGATCTGTAACATAGTGGGAAATATTGGGCAGTGTTTATGATGTTGCCTCAGAGGCTGGGAGACCCTGTGGAAGCTGAGGACAGAATGCTATGTATGTTTCCTGGTGTTCCGAACTAAAAAGTGGGCTGTCATGTACATTAAAAAGAAATTGGAGGGGGAAAAAGGTCATCCATTAAAAAACAAAAAGAAAAGATTATGTAAAGGGGGGCAGGGAACAGAAAGAATAAAAAAATCAAATTTATTGGATAAAGATTTGTGGAGTTATAGTTCATGCTTTTATTCTGTAGAGAATTTATCTTGAATCAGTTTCAGGTATATTAGGTTTGTAAGTTAAGTAAATGTGTAGCTAAATCTTTGAAATATAATTGATTGATAAAATGACTCTGGTAAGATAAAAGGATAGAAATAATTTATAACTGATGAATAAATTAAAAGAGAGGCTCAAAGGGTGTCCAAGCAGTGTCTTGGATAAGATTTTTAAAGTCGATTCTGCTTTCAACCTTATTTACCACCAGGCCATCTTGCCATAAGCTTTTTACTTCTGACAGGTCTGAATTATGACCATTGGGGGATCCTATCTCATTAACTGAAATGGAAGGATAAAACATCAAACAATCGTAAAAATCATCTGGCACTGGGAAATGATTTAGGAACTCAGGAGCAGCTGCCAAACAGCTTAGAAGGTTAATAATAGTAATAATAATAATACATCCTGAGACGATACCTTTAACACCATCCAACAACAAGGACTCGATTGGTGGATAAAAATGCCAAATCCAGTCTAAACATCTGGCTGACAGTGCAACATACCATAATAATAATTGCACATTGACAAAATTTCCATCTGTCAATTATAAAAGCACCCTGCTTGAATCCACATATATAATATGATGATATACAACATCCTAGGTTCTTGGAAAGAATTCAACACCAGCTAAAGGGCTTGCAGTTATGATTTTATATTTTTAATATTTTATATTTTGTGAATACAATAATAATAATCACCTTACTAAAAAAAGCAGCTTTACTTGGAATACCTTACATCCTGTAACAATACCCTTAACACCATTAAACAACAATATTTGCTTACCCTTGGGAAGGACTCGATTGATGGATAAAAGTGCTAGATCCAGTCTAAACATTTGGTGGACTGTGCAACCCACTATACAGACAAACACCTGTGTGGTCAACAGTACAGACAAACACCTGATATATAACACCCTAGAGCTAACAATTGTTGATAAGAAAGACAAAAAGTCTGGGTAGTGAATGTGGTAGTAGGCAGAAACAGAACAGAAGAGAGAAAATCACAAAATACAAAGACCTGCCAGTAGAAGTAGAATGATTATGGCAAAAGAAAGCAAAGATAGTACCTATAGTAATAGGCAATCCCAAAACATCTGGACCACCACTTGAACACTTTCAGCATTGACAAAAACCACCATCAGTCAATTGAAAAAGGCAGTTTTACTCGGAATAGCTTTCACCCTGCAACAATAGAGCCGAGGTGGCGCAGAGGTTAGAGTGCAGTACTGCAGGCTACTTCAGCTGACTGCTAGCTGCAGTTCGGCAGTTCAATTCTCACCGGCTCAAGGTTGACTCATCCTTCCATCCTTTCGAGGTGGGTAAAATGAGGACCCAGATTGTTGAGGGCAATAGGCTGCCTCTGTAAACCACTTAGAGATGCTGTAAAAGCACTATGAAGTGGTATATAAGTCTAAGTCAGGGATCGGCAACCTTAAACACTCAAAGAGCCATTTGGACCTGTTTCCCACAGAAAAAACAACAACACCGGGAGCCACAAAACCCTTTTGACATCTAAAATGAAGACAGCACTGCATATATCATTTTTTTTACCTTTATGCTATGTATAAAAGAAACTATAGTGTGTTGCATTTATGAATGAACTGCTACCGAGAAAACACATTTTTATTTCCGCATGCAACAAAAACATTTTGAACTCCGAAAAAAAAGATGGGTCGAAAAGCTCAATAAATCACGTGCCAGGCGGGTGTCGCACATTGGCGGTTTTGACACATATTTTGAGCGTCAGGGAGCTGCAGCAGAGGGATGAAAGAGCCACATGTGGCTCCAGAGCCGTGGGTTGCAGATCCCTGGTCTAAGTGCTATTGCTATTGCTAATATCTTTAACACCATCAAACAACAACAACTGCCTATCTTAGGTCCTTGGGAAGGACTTGATAGGTGGACAAAAATGCCAGATCCAGTCTAAACATTTGGCTGATTATGTGACCAACCATAATAATAAATAATAATATATGAATGGAGGAGAGAAAGTTTGAATCCTACCATCTGCTGCTTCTGCATTACAGATTCCTTGATATTATGAAGTGCCTTCATTTATGCAGAATAGGCCAGAGAGTCCATATATGATATTGATTATGCCTTAACCCCAA
This sequence comes from Thermophis baileyi, assembly GCA_003457575.1. NCBI lineage: Eukaryota > Metazoa > Chordata > Lepidosauria > Squamata > Dipsadidae > Thermophis > Thermophis baileyi. The sequence goes on from QLTV01000546.1 coordinate 1,691,492, forward strand.
TTTAGTAAAGCCGTACTCCTCCTTTTCTTAATCAGATAGTGCAGAGCCGTTTTCTGAAAACATCCTTAATGCCAAGACATATTTTATCCCTGAAGGCCGCGTGGCAGGTGATATTGTTTTATCTCACTGCCTTTTGTGGCACCGAGCCCAGTCTGAAGAAGCAAAGACCTGGTGGGCTCTTCCTCCACTGTTTTCATTCTGCAATTCAAAAACATACATCTTTATCAAGCTGTTATTGTCAGACAACATTAGATAATTAATAGGCCATTTGTCAGCCTGCAAAAAATGTGTTAAAATCCCAAACACAATCAGGATAAATATAGTTGCCTGATCTCAGAGGGGTTTCTCTCTCCTCCTCCTCCCTCCCTCCCCCAGTCCTTCTGTCACACAGGCCTTGCAGGCACCTACTTATTACAAAATAAAGCTCATTATGAATTTTATCTAATAATTAATTAGCCCTTTCTATACATTGAACATCACCTGTGATTTCAAGTCGCTTTAAAAATGAAATGGGAGCTTAGCTTTCCATCCTGGGCATTGTGTCTTGGGAATAAATCTCATCAAACTATCTATGCATAGACATGGATGTTGTTATTATTGCCTGGATGGTTTTACATATGAACATAAAGTGTTATTCTAATTTTGTTAACATTGCAAGATACAATTTATGAATCAATTACTTAATGTCAAAGTCTATCTGACTATGCATTATGAAACAGATATGAATGGTAACCATGAATATTAGTTCAGAAAAACAGGTAGTCCTCGGGTTACAAAGAATTGTCATCACCAAGTGATTTGGTCCACATTGACCAAATAAGTGACCATATGGCTTAGATTTGGCAACCCAGGCAGTCCAAGAGGTGTGGGTTATTAAGTGGCAAAAGGTGGGAGCCTTCAGTAAGGAGCTGGAGGTGCTCTGGGAGGAAAGTTGATGAGAGGATAAGGGAGGCAAGTGCAGGACCTGAGAGGGCTGGGTCAGGCTGCATAGAGGGCTGTGGAAGGACTGGGAGAGCTGGGACATGCTGGTGAAAGTCACAGGAAGTCAGAGGAGAGCCGGGGAGGAACGACGGAAGCTGTGTGCAAGGAAGGGGTTGCTGTAGGAAGGAGAAAAAATGGAGGCAATTTCCTGGAATGACTTGCAAATTTACACGTTGACTTCTCCATTGACTTTACAGTGAAGGTGGCAAATTGTGATGACCCGATTGCACTTACCTGTGAGTTGTTGTAATTATGAACCAGGCATCTGAGAGCCTGGATTGTGATTATGTGACTGTGGGTGCCATAATGGCCAGAATTTCAAGGACCTCTGATATGTCCATTTTTTTCAGCACCACTGTAAATTTCAGTGGTAACTGAACAAGTAGACAAGGCTAAGGACTATCTGTGCATGTCAAATGTATGTATAATCATAATTTATTTTGGATTTTCTTTACCTGTTGAGTAGGTAAATTATTAAAAGAATTTAAGAAACATTTATTCATTAGTCAGGTTAAGATATACCAATATCATATGACCATGGTCTATTAGATTGAGAGCAAGCTTTCTCCACATGTGGCCCCTTTCCCTTTCTCTATGTGATGTAATATTTTATGTGCCATACACACACACACACACACACACACACACACACACACACACCTTTATTATTTTTATAAATAACTGAATGTGGCAAACATATCCAACACACCTTCATTCTCGTATTTCCCCCCCCCCAAACAACCCTGTGAGGTAGGTTGGGCTGAGAAGAGTGACTGGTGCAAGGTCACCCAGTTGGCTTTCATGGCTAAGGCAGACTAGAACTCCTTTTCTCCTGGTTACTAACCTGGTACCTTAAGCACTGGACCAAACCAGCTCTCTATAATACATCTATAATACAGATATTTAAGCTTTCTTTTAGAATCGGCTTCCCTACATAGGCAAATTTATGGTGCAAAATCATTTATTATTTATTTGTCAAACATGTACAAGATAGCAGGTATAGGTATAAACATAAACATAATCAAAGTGAATACAGATAGATGAGGACAATAGGACAGTAGGACAGGGACGGTAGGCACGCTGGTGCGCTTATGCACGCCCCTTACAGACCTCTTAGGAATGGGGTGAGGTCGACAGTAGACAGTCTAAGGTTAAAGTTTTTTGGGTTTGGGGAAGAAATCATGCAGCACCTTCATGAAACAAAGATCAGAATAATAACATGAGATAATCAAATGAAATAATTAAAAAAATATTTGGAGCAAGTAAAACAATATTGCAATAGCAGTGAGAAACATATCATTTCAGTACAAGAATAAAAAGTATTTTGCACACAAGCACAGGGCTAAACTTATTTCCTTTTGAAGCTTTTTCTGGAAATGTGGGAGTAAAAATCCTATTTTGGGGATTTGGCAGCCTAACAATCCTTAAGGGTACACTAGAGCAGGATTTGATAAACATTTAGCACCCTTCCCACTTTTAAAAATTACAGAGGACTCCAAAACAGCTTTTATTTGTATGGCTTATATTTATCAATATTTACCATATTAAAAATTAAAATTGATCCATCCATAGAAAGTTTACTTACTGAATAATAACAACGTTAAATCCATTAGATATTAACTTAAATAAAATATCTTTCATGAAAAAACTATTTTTAATATACAGAAAATAATAATAGAAGGGTGACATTATTTTAAAGTTTTGCAAATATCTTCATAATCTGGCAAAAACCTTTGATTTCACAGACCTCTGAGAGAGTCTTGGGAGACCCCCGCTGGTCCTCAGACCACATTTTTAGAAACATTGGTTTAGAGAATAAGGTTTCTGATAACCTGGAAATTTCTTAACATGATTCTCATGACATCTGAATCAGGAAGCTCATTCATGAAACCTGGTAGAGTGGGTCAGGAAAAAACAACAACATAATATACACAAAGTTAGGAAGAATATAACTTTTCAAAACTCATATCTTGCTTAAAGCAAGACAAAACAAACCTGAACTCAGGATGACCTCAGTATATTGAGCAGTTGTGAGAGAATGCAGAATGTGAGTTTTATTTATTTATTTTTATTTATTTATTTATTTTCGTCAAGCATGTATTAGAAAACAGATACAAGTATAAACATGATTATGAATACACATGGATACGAATAAAAGGAAACATTAGGACAGGGACGGTAGGCATGCTGGTGCGCTTATGCACCAGGGGTGGGTTCCACTTACCTTCCCTACCGGTTCGCATCGTGACGGAAGTGTGCGTTTTGCGCACGCGTGCGAGCGAAGTGAACGCGCGTGCCTATGTCACTTCATGGAAATGACCCTCTGCGCATATGCAGAAGCCTTTGCGCATGTGCAGAGGTTTTTTTTGCAAGCCGCGGCGACCAGAGGACCGGTTCGGGAGCGTGGACCGCTGGTCATCGCTGCCGGTTCAGCGAGCAGCGGCAAATTTCTGCTAACAGTTCTAAAGAACCGGTCCGAACCAGCAGCAACCCATCAGTGTTATGCACGCCCCTTAAAGACCTCTTAGGAATCGGGTTCCTCTCATAATGGGGTTCCTCTCATAATAATGGGGTTACTCTTGTAATAGGAACAGAATATTTTAGATAGCAGCGAGATAACATTGTGACAGAGTGGAGGGGTTATTTAAGGTTTTTCCTCTTTTTTTTCTTGGAATAAGAAAATAGAGAGGGAAGAATAATGGTGTGAGGCCTGTTTAAAATTTTGCCCACATTAATTTAATGGGACTAGAATGGATCTATCAGGTCATGTTTTTAATCCTCATTCATTTCAATGTCTTTGGTGTTCTCTGAGTTTGGTTGTTTTCTTGCAGACATTTCATTACCCAAACTAGGTAACATCATCAGTGCACTGATGATGTTACCTAGTTTGGGTAATGAAACGTCTTCAAGAAACCAACCAAACTCAGAGAGCACCAGGGACCCCGAAGCTACAAATATTCTCCTCTATCGATTTCAATGTCTCTCAGACCATCAAGCCTTAGGCCATTTAAAATTTTTAACATAGAGAAATTCAAGGGGTGTGGGTGAGCTGCATCCATTCTCTCTATTTAGCCCCCAACTGATAGAATGCTCCCCCTTTCCAGAATTCAGAAAGAGTTTGGTAACACCTTTTGAGACTAGTAATTTTATTTAAGGCATAAGCTTTTGTGAGCTGCAGCTCACTCCATCAGGTGCACGGAGTGACTTGACTGATATGGGATTTGAAACGTTCCCCCAATAATATATGCAGTCCCCACCTTGCCGCAATTCTGTAAATAAATCAAGTTATTTTATTGCAACGTGCTTTCATTCCCAGCTGACAGACGGTAGGTGCCTGTCTTGGGTTTCATTTGTCTCTCTGTGTGTGTATGTGTGTGTAGTGCCTTTGAGTGAAACTTCTGATAACTACATGGACAAATCCATGCAATTTTCTTGACAGCAGCTTTGGAAGTGGTATGTCGTTGGAACTGAAGAGGGAATAATGTGGCTTTCTAGCTTTGCTTTTTTGTGGACAATTTTTGTTTTTATTAATGATTTGAATTTAGATGGTGATGATAAGGATAGTAATGGACATGATTTTGTTGTGTGATGTTGTGTATCATTCAAGAGTCTTTTGCAATTGGGTAGGTTATATTTATTGCAAAACAAACAATAGCAACATATTAAAGTATGAATTATCACTTGTAAGCGGTGATACTCATGTCACATGAGCCTTATACTTTGAACTGAATAGAAGTGGGGATGCTGGGTAAAAAAAAAGGATTGCATTTTGTCAGCGTTGTGGAATAGGAACTCCTCCTTTTCAAATGAAAATTGCTAGCTGTCAGGTGTTCGTAGTCTTAAGCCATGAAGTAAAATGCCTGTTTTCCTTTCACAGTTGCCTTCATGATACTTAAAGGTTGCTTCAGACAAGGGAACTAAAACATGCAAGAAAAAGAAAAAAAAGACAAAGCTGATATTAGAATTTTCAAACTCTGTACAGTCCAATCATTTTAGATGGCAAGTAATATTGCTGCATGATTGACTGCTTCCCATCTCAGTTCTTCAAAACTCAAAAATTAATTATCATGGAAGAGGGCTGACTTCTACCTAAGAACTAAATGCTAGTATTTTAACATGTTGACTGTTCCTGTAGAAGTCATGTATGCCATTCATATGGTAGTATGGGAAAAGTACAGCTGTAGTTCAGTGGTAAAGTTAATCAATGATATGAGGAATTCTGGGAGAATTTCAACAAAATTTAGGAGGCTTCACAGCAAAAAGTCCCTGGAATCAACAAGTAAGCTTGGGAAGTTATGCAGTAACTAAGTTGTTTTTTTTAAATAACTTTAGACTACATCAAGATTCCATCACTGAAATTTGGAAGCTGTCTGTTGAATTACAGTCACATGATTATCTGCTTTTATTTATAAAGATAGGCTAGAACACAGGTGTATTAAGATTCTATGACTTACATTCTGTGACTCATTTGTTGTTGTTGTTGTTGTTAGTTGTGAAGTTGTGTCCGACCCATCGCGACCCCATGGACAACATTCCTCCAGGCCTTCCTGTCCTCTACCATCCTCTGGAGTCCATTTCAGCTCACACCGACTGCTTCAGTGACTCCATCCAGCCACCTCATTCTCTGTCGTCCCCTTCTTCTTTTGCCCTCGATCTTTCCCAGCATTAGGCTCTTCTCCAGTGAGTCCTTCCTTCTCATTTGGTGGCCAAATTTGAGTTTCATCTTCAGGATCTGGCCTTCTAAAGAGCAGTCAGGGTTGATCTCCTCTAGGACTGACCGGTTTGATCGCTTTGCAGTCCAAGGGACTCGCAGGAGTCTCATAAGTCACCCAAATAAAGAAAAGGACTGAGATTTACAAGTAAAAAGACATGGGAAAAACCCAGTGAGGACAAACCTGGCTAAACAGTGTGGACAATTCTAAGCTAGATGAACCAAGCAAGGAATTTCCTAAAGTTTGGCACAAAATTTTGTGAGATGAACAAATTTGTTGTGCAAGCACCTCAAATTCCACAAGAATCTGACCGATTCTGAGATTCTGAATGGTGGTCTGGCTAGAACGGGGGTCCCCAACCTTGGCAACTTTAAGACTTGTGGACTTCAACTCCCAGAGTTCCTCAGCCAGCAAAGCTGGCTGAGGAACTCTGGGAGTTGAAGTCCACAAGTCTTAAAGTTGCCAAGGTTGGGGACCCCTGGGCTAGAAATACCTTGCTCTGAAATGAAGGCAGCTCTCTAGAAGTCCTGTACTTTTGAACTGATGATGAATCCAGCAACAGTGAGCCAAAGATACAGATTGATGTTCACCGTAATAGAATGTCCTCTTTTTCTAGAGAATCAAATGACTCCCTTGGCTTGGAATCTCTTCCTGGGCATGTCAGAAGAATGGCATGTCTATATTTGTACTGCCAGCCTCCCATTCTTAAGGGTGACCTTAAATTTATCTTGGCATTGAGTTTGAGCTGGAAAGATGTGGTTGTCCCGAGAAAGAGAATATTTTTGAGAAATAACTTGGTTTATTTTTGACTCTGCAAGAGGATGTAATACAGGGGGGAGGGAAGTTAAAAGAAAATCTCATCCTTCCTGAGGAGTATTGAGTCTATGCACTTAGTACATAGTGTCTTCAATTCATGGCATTTAAAATAACTTTCAAATATCTTCTATTGTAATGAACATTACTTCTTGCCAGAGACTATTCCTGGCTAGTTATTTTAAATAAATATATGCCTCTTGGCCTTCATTACCTCTAAAGTTCCTGTCTGTGTTTGTCTCTCTTTTCTTCCTGACCTTACAAAGTTTTTGCTTATTTTCAGGCTTTCATCTTGTTTTCTTCTTCTGGACCACTTTTTTCCCCCAACTTTCTTTCCCAAATGCTAATTCTTCCATCTCTAGCTTTGTCTTCCTGGTATGTATCTTTCTCCTTCTGTATCCTTCTGTGCTGTATTGCTTTAATGTGACAGAGGAAGATGCAGTCCATCAAATCACACTATTTGTCCACCTACCTTAGGACTGTCTATTTTGAATGGCAGTAATTTTTCACATTATCCATCACTTAATATTTTTCCTCTGGGCATTAGACCCTTCAAGTATTGTCAACCCAGCTAATAGCAGGTACAAGACTTTCTGTTTGTCCTATGTGATTTTAAGGATAATATTGGGAATCCCTACAAGTAGCTCTATCCTTATTATAGCAATCTTTTATTATATTGGACTATACATTTACATACTTTGAAACTCATATATATTTATGCGCGTGTGTGTATGTGTATTTGTATCCCACCTTTATTATTTTTACAACTTAAGTCAGCAAACACACCTTCCTCTCCTGTTTTCCCAGCAACAAAAACCCAGTGAGGTGGGTTTAGTTGAGGGAGAGTGACTGGCCCAAAGTCATCCAACTAGCTTTCATGGTTAAGGTGGGACTTGAACTCACAATCTCTTGCATTCTAGCCTGGTGCCTTAACCATTAGACCAAACTGGATCTCTCTTACTCTCTTACTCTGTAAATTATATATAAACATCTTTTTTCAAAAGGAAAATAAAAACCAATACATAAGAAAAGAAAAAGAAATATAACAGAAAACTGAAAGTGCAAGAAAAAAATAGAAAAGAAAGACAAAAGATACAAAATCTTTATAGCAGTTATAAGTAGAACTATAAATTTAGCTCTTACTTTATGGTTACAACATGACTCTCTTCTTTCTATAATCTGATCACCTCTCTAATCATCAAACCATAAATCATAAGTTTATTTTTTGTTTCACACAAAAATCCATAAGGGGTTTCCAGTCAGCAATAAATGTAGATTTGTCTTTTCTCTGATAAAAAAAAGTCTATTTAGCATCTCAAGTTCCATTAATTTCACCAACCATTCTTCCATTGTGGATAATGCCAATTTTTTTTCAATTTTGGGGCATACAATAATCTTTCTACAGTTTTCATGTAAAAAAATGAAGTTCTATAACATTTTTCAAAGTATCTGTCCATAAATCAATCCTCAAAGAAAACCCATTAAAGATAACCATTAAAATCTTCTGAAGTAGTGTATGCATTTGAATCCAGAATTTTCTAGCTTTGTTACACATCTATCAAGCATGATCAAATGTACCGCCTAGTTGTTCACAATTCAAAATAAATCTGAAGTGCCTTTATTGTTGCTTCAAGAGGGTATGAACCCAGTTTGTTAAACATAAGTATGTCTCTGTGTGACTTTGTATGTGTGTAATTCCATGTATAATTTCCAAGAGAATAATAAGAATTTAAATAGTTCATGCCCTACATAACTGTGGGGTTCAGCTTGTTTTATCTTTGTTGAAGCTTTGAGGTTAAAGCACACATAATGGTTGATTTCAAGAATGATTACAAAATAAAACAAAAGCTTCTAGGACCTTTTGAGAAGAAAGAAAGAATAATCAAATGCTTGAAAGGAATGAACCATGCATGGTTAAGATGTTTAATTAAGGTGACCCAAATTTAAGTTCACTCTCATGAAAGATCTCTGGGTAACTTTGGGACAATCAAACTCTTAGTCAAACACACCTCACAAGGTGGTGGTGGTTGAAGAAAGTCAGGATATGAATCTAACATAGCCTTAATTACAGTAAAATCCAGATACACGCTCTGGATGGAAATTTTCAGAGTGGTCCTAATGCATATAGACAACACTATGTTGTGTTGACTTGATTTAGATAAATGGAATGTCAGAACATAGTGAAGATCGGGATTCTTTTGTTTTGATACCCCTATTGGGATCCTGTTCTACTAAGACGTGGAAACAGATTGAAATGAATGGTGCTATCAAATTCAGATGCAGGGATCTCCCCCACAAAATGTATAGCAGACACCTCTTCACACAGAATAGCTTACAAGTTTTGGAACTAATCAATTCACACAATCACCCAAAGAACCCTCTTATAAGGCCAGTAAATTCAAAGTCGTCTTTTAATTGTACCACTGTCTGCCACTCAGTTAGAAAGCAAAGTGAAAAATCCAGCTAGATTTTTAACTCAGCTATACTTCCATTCTCATATTTTCACCACTTACGTTTATTTTCCCTGCGCTAGCATCTATCTATCTTTGACTTTTATGTCAGGGATGGAAGTTTAAAAACTACTGTGAGCAAAAAAAGTGACTCACCTCCTGGACATTTGTCAGATTAGTCTTGCGAGCATGCCAGTATATAAAAATTAACTTGTGTGGAATGTGCCTTTTAAAAATGGCAGCATGAATTGGCACTGGTAGGTCCGCATAGATGAAAATAAACATTTTGTCCCCAGAGTACCCTGTTCCTTCTTTCTTTATACCCTGGCTGTCATTTTCTCTTGTGTTGAAGAAGAAGAAGGCTTGCTATCATTGAAAAAATAGAAAGGGGGAAATAGTGTTTTCCCCCTCCCCCTTGGGATGTTAATTTCAAGGCCCAGTGATTTCAAGACACTGGGTTTTGTTGGAGGTATCACTCAAGACTTGCCTGATGGCTACAGGGGGCCATTTGTCTCACCTGTAGGCTGCTGCGGCATTAGGAAGCCAGGCAGAACTTTCTAAGGGCTTTAGACTCAGCACTTGCTGTTATGTCCAATGTTTATCCTTTAATCCTCAACCTAGTTTTGTGTGTGTGTGTGTGTGTGTGTGTGTGTGTGTGTGAGTGAGAGAGAGAGAGAGAGAGAGAGAGAGAGAGAGAGAGAAGGAGGTTCAGCCCCCTCTAAGCGGTTTACAGAGCCAGCCTATTGCCCCCAACAATCTGTGTCCTCATTTTACCGACCTTGGAAGGATGGAAGGTTGAGTCAACCTTGAGCCGGTCAGGATAGAACTACTGGAAGTCGGCAGAGTCAGCCGGAAGAAGCAAGGAAGGAAAAAAAGGAAGGAAGAAAAGAAAGAGAAAGAAGGAAGGGAAGGAAGGAAAGAAAAGAAAGGAAGAGAAGAAAGGAAGGAAGGAAAGAAAGGAGGGAGGGAAGGAGAGAGACAGAGAGACAGAGAAAGAAAGAAAGAAAGGAAAGAAGGAAAGAAAGAAAGAAAGAAAGAAAGAAAGAAAGAAAGAAAGAAAGAAAGAAAGAAAGAAAGAAAGAAAGAAAGAAAGAAAGAAATTTCACACAGCCCAGCTGTGTGAAAAGGATCAGGCTTAAGTGTTTAAGCATGCTTAGGCAAGTGCTTCGAACATGACTCAGAACTTAACAATAATGTTTGCATTGGCTTGGGGTAGGTAAATATACAATGAAGATACAAACCAGACACATTGTCTAAAGAGCAAAATGCTATTTTGAATAGGAGTTTATCCAACAATATGTCCAAAGGATGTTGCTACGTCGTTATAACATATTTTGAAATCTTAGGGATGGTTTAAAAATCTTAGTTTTTTTTGTTGTTGTTGTTATTATACTCTTACATCCCAAACAGCTTAAATGCCAGCTTGATTTTATTAGTCTAACTCTTGTTCTATGCTTTAAGTTATGTTTCTACCTCTCTACAGTAGTTACCAAGTCACCACTTGTTGAATCTTCCTATTTATATCAAACACATACTGTACCTGCAAATATGATAAAGCTGGGGAATTTCCAGTCACTTTTTCTCCTGGTTAGGAGTGCCATTGTAGTCAAAATGTCCAGCACAGATCCAGTCCCAAATTCTAGAGGATTTCCCCCTTCTCAACTTTATCACACAGATTAAAAAAAAAAATAACAAACCCAGCAGACATCCTATCCTTTCCAGAGAAGATACTCAGACACAGGGGTGGGTTCTGGATTCAGATACTGCCGGGTTGCTCAGGGATGCGCTGTGCGGGGGCGCGCGCATGCGCAGTACTTAAAAAAAGCTTCTGCGCATGCGCAGAAGTAAAAAACAAGATGGCGGCACCTATGGTGCCACCGAGAGAAACGGCTCGGGGGCATGGCAGGCCTGGGTCGCTGCCAGTTCCAGCCACCCAGGCCACCACGTTACTAACGGTTCTATAGAGCCGGTCCAAATCGGTAGGAACCCAACTCTGCTCAGACAAGACAATTGTCCCTTGGGTTGGTCATTTGCCAGTAGACCAGAAAAAGAGACATTTTAAAATATATTTTAATGAAAATAATTTTAATTAATTTAATTTAGTAATTAAATATTTTATAATTTTAATTTAGTAACTAAATATCAATAACTTCATTTTCTGGCTACGTGCACAAATATAGTAATTAAAATATTATTATATTTGTGCAAGTAGTCAGAAAAGGCAGGTTGTAGAAAAATTTATTAACAAAAATTGCTCTGTCCAGAAACCAGATTCAAATCAGCTTCTAAATCATTTAGCAACATCATTAACATTTCTGAGCAATCTTTACATTCATTCCCCAACTTTGGCATAGTTCTAGACCAGTGTAAACCTGTTATAGCTACAATCTTTAGTAGTTTGGAATCAGATTACCAGAAATAACATATTCTTCCATGTGTACCTTTTCAAGATGTCCCATCTTCCGATATTCAGAAGACGACTTTTTTTATTTACTAATTTCTTTTAAAGCCCTTTCAGTCTATATAGTTTGGGCCCCTCTGGTGAAAATCTTTGTTTTAGTGTCTTTTAATTTTACTTGCTTTTATTTATTTTTTATTGTATTGTAATGTTGTTTTTTTAGACATTGTATTAAGAGACAGAATTAATAAATGAGAGTGCAAATGAAGATTCACTTACGAATTCCATGTTCTTGGTATGTTCTGACCTCTTCTTCTAGACCTAAAGAATGATGGCTATAGTATTCTGGGACTTGAAGTCTACATATCTTAAAGTTGCCAAGGTTGAGATATACTACTGTAGAGAACTATAGGGATGAGAATGTATTTAGAGACTATGAGTAAAACTTGAATAAATTCCAGGAAGGGAAGAAGGCATTAGAAAGAGACCTTACCTTGACTTTCATTGATCTAAGACAGGGGTGTCAAACTCTATTTCATTGAGGGCCGCATCAGGGTTGTGTTTGACCTCTGGGGGGTGGGGGTGCGTGGCCAGGGTGGGCATGGCCAGCTCAATGTCACTCGTGTCGGGGGCGCCTGTGGTGGCCTGAGTGCTCTGCCAGCGAAAACGGGCTCCTGAGCTCCATTTTTAGCTGCGATGGCCTCCTGCAACCCTCTACCAGTGAAAACAGAGCTTGGGAGGGTCGCCCACAGCCCTCCCAAGCTCTGCTTTCACTGACAGAGGCACCGCAGGCCGGTCCTTCGCTGTTTCCAGGGCAACCCCACGGGCCAGATCTAAGCACCCTGCGGGCCAGATCCAGCCCCCGGGCCTTGAGTTTGACACTCCTGGTCTAAGAGGAAGGGAAGGATAAAGTGAGTCATACTTTCAAGATTTATTCACTATATAGGTAATTCTCAGTTTACAATTGTTCATTTAGCAACCTTTTGAAGTTACGATGGCAGTGAAAAAGGGGACTTATGACTGGTCCTCACACTTACAATTGTTACAGGCATCCCTGTGGTCACCTGATCAAATTTGGGCACTTGGCAATGTGCATGTAGTTATGACAATTGCAGTCTCCCGGGGTCATGTCATCTCCATTTGCGACCTTCCTGACTGTCTTCTGGCAGGCAAAGTCAATGGGGGGAAGGCAGATTCACTTAATGACTTGTGTGATTTACTTATCAACCGGGGTGATTCACTTGACAACCAGAACAAAGAAAGTTGTAAAGTCAGATGCGACTCACTTAACAACTGTCTTGCTTAGCAACAGAATTTCCAATCCCAATTGTGGTTGTAAATTGAGGACTCCCTGTAGCCTACATCAGTAAAGTAGAGCTGAAGTGTTATCTTGTGGACAGCCTGTCTTGAAAGTTTGGCTTTTGCTGAGACATACATTAGATGGCAAGCATATACCGGTTATATACTTTGGGGCACATTAGATTTATGCTTGAATTTTCCCTTATTAATGTATGTTGTCACTAAATAATGGTGGCAGCGTGTCTTAGTGTATTTATTTACTTATTTAGCTTCCCAGCTTGCCTAATTGTGACTCTGAGTGGCATACATCAAATAACCCTCCCCCCCAAAAGACAATATGGGGGGGGGGAAGCAACATCAATAAAAAAAATCAAATCTACAGACCAGCATGTGCACTTGAGAGCTTTTAAGATGTAATTAATTCTAGAAACTGAAACTGGTATAGGTAGTTAAGAAAGATTGTCTCAAAGTACATGTGGAAAACTGAGTCCCTAGTAGGGGATGAATGCCACTGAGTTATCCATTTATACTTTTCCGATCTTCTGAAAAATTCAAGCTGGTTCCATAGGATTCCCAAGTGATCTTCCATTCCGTACTAATAGTTCTTAATTTCATTGAGATCATTCAGTCATGTCAGCTTTTTTTAAAAAAGTATTGTTCTAATGATGCTGTTGTAAAACTTAGAATACATTGTATTGTTTTGATAAAGTGATATTGGTACCATTCATACAGTTAGTAATCCTTTAATGTTTAGATAACTTAAACCATTGAGGATAAAAAGAAAAGAAGAAGCATTACATCAATATTGATTACAATTTGAAACCTCAAAGTTGATAGGTGTAAGATTATTTGTCTATTACGCTCAGAATTAAATTTAACATTAAAACACAGTTGTAAAATTCTTCAGTAAAAATTTGGTCTTGAGCTGATTACTTGCCATTAAAGTCTCCATTGTATTATTACTTAATGCTTTTTGTGCATGTTTGATAAAGAAGATTATAAATTAAACAAGTTTGACAAGGAAAGCATGACAGGTTTCATAGAGTCAAAGTCATGTCCTGTGGCTAGAAAGTGGGAGACTTGAGTTCAAATCCTGCCTCAGCCATGAATGCCAGCTGGGTGACTTTGGATCAGTCACTCTCAGCCCAACCTTCCTCATAGGGCTGTTGTTGTGGGGAAAATAGGAGGAAGAAGATGCATTAGATATGTTCACTGCCTTGAGTTATTTGTAAAAAAATAATAATAATAATAATAGAGGCGGGATACAAATAAATAATAAATTTTTTTTAAAAGTCATGGCAGTCACAGGACACATTGAGCAAATAGCATTGAGTAAATAGCACATTGGGTAAAAAAGCACTGAGTTGAGAGATGCTCAACCTACCACCATCAGATCTTTGCATAAATTTAGCCAACCCATACTGTATGCATGCCATAGTTTCTTGAAAAAAATATTGCCTTTTCTGTTTGATATAAATGATATTAAAATGGCGCATGCTGCAAACATATTATCTGAAAAAGTTTATGAATTGTAACCAAAGGAACATAAACTGCCCTTGGTATTTTCTGTGCAAATTATTTTGGAAGAATGTTAACTGTAGCAAGTTGTTCTAAGAGCTTGGACTACCACTAGTCACTTTATATAGATATTCAGTCCTAATAGATTATGGCAAGAATAGGGTGCAATGTTTATTCATAATCATTTTCCTGATATTTTTGGGAACATTTGGAGTGGGATGGATGGATGGATGGATGGATGGATGGATGGATGGAAGGAAGGAAGGAAGGAAGGAAGGAAGGAAGGAAGGAAGGAAGGAAGGAAAGGGAAAAGGTCTCCAGCCACTTGAAAACAAAAAAATAATCCAACAAAATATGTATTGGATTGATTGATTATTGTATTCTAATCCATATTAGAGCCTTAAGTCTTTAGGTGTGGCTCTTTAGTTCTAACATCTCATAAATTATGGCTATAATGAAGCAGTCATTTATCCTGAGCTGATGATAAATGGCTTGCCCTAGGAGAAACTAAAGAATAGGAAAGTAGATCATTTTCATATTTGGTGAAAACAATATTAAGTACTCGGGCCTCTGTGATTGCCCTAATAAATGAATAATCTGAGGTGAGGGGCTCGGCAGTCAGTGTAAAAAATAACCTGAGCTTTCTCTGTCATTTGTCAGGCTTTGCTATGACAGCATGCATTATGGGTAAATGAGCAATCAGCAAGAACTATGTTATGGCTGGGATGTTTGGGAAGAATTTATCATATGCATTGCTTCATACCTTTAAGACCTTAAGGCTTAATAGCTATAGTGCATGACGGCAAGTGAACACAGTTCCTATTTGCTATCACACGCTTCATTTCCACCAGATCCCCTTTATTCCTAAACTTGGTGTGTGTTTTTTTATTATTATTAGTATGACCTTCAATTAGCATTGTTTCTCAGATAATGCTTTCCTTAACACGCTTCTGTTGTAGCATTATATTAAAATGTCTGTTAATTATAGAAAGCGTGTTCAAAGTCTGCTGTGAAAGTTCCACGCCAAAGGCAATAGTTAAGTCAATGTGTAGAAAACTGGCAACTGTTATAGGAGAACTGTGCACGAGGCATCTAAGTAGAAAATGTAAAGGATATACTCAGTGCTCGAAAAGGTGTAACTGATTGAGTGTCGAGCTTGGATTGGAAACCTCAACCCAAACCCTCCTTCTTCCAGCATGAAGTTCATTAGATAGTTTGGGGTTAATCGCTATCTCCTTACCTCATCTACTTCATAGGGTTTCTATAAGGATTAACGATGTCACTTTCCATGGAAGCCCTGTGTTTTACTAAAGGCAAGCTGCAAGAGGAAAATGTTAAAGGTTTGAGCAATTTTTTTTAAGCAAGAGTAAAAGATGAACTTTCCTTAAAGTGGAACTTGACTTCTGATGACTTCCTGGACACATCCATTGTCGTTTGGCAGTAATTCAGAAGTAGTTTGTTTGCTGCCTTTTCCTGGATGTTTTTCCCAACTATTCAGCTTAGCTTATTGCTTTGGTATTTCCTGATCATCTCTGATCCAAGTATTAATCAGGTTGGACCGTGCTTAGTTTTTTGAGATCGGCCAAAGTGATCTTGCCACTTACCTGATAAGGCGAGAGTAGGAACTCAATAATAAGATTAATTCTTATTGATTCCATAGCTGTGTGTGGGGGACTGCTGAAATTGATTGCTCTAATATTTGAATAGTGCATATTCACCCTTGGGTATAATTTTCAGTAATATACCATTTCCACATAATACCTTGCAAGCCAACTTCAATTTCGTCTTTGGATGAATCTGCTTCTTTGCAATAATCCAATGTGTTACTCTCCCAAGTTCCTTTCACACCCGCTGGATTAATCATAAAATGAATTCCTTTGATGGCTGTGGTCCTCTTACAGGAATTCATTTTCTATTCACCTTCACCTGAGCATCAATTCAGGGCAAGCTGGATTCTTGTTGACTATGAAAAAAAACTAATGTTATGCTTATTGAAAAATACAGATCCAAATTTCACTGCAAGTTAACCTTGCCAGATAAGATAGGAAAAATATGGTTTGGTACTTATTGTGAAGCAGATCCTAAAGAAATTATGGGCTGATGTGCTTTGGCAGTTCAGTATTCCTTTTTCTCTGCTGCAATTATAATGCACTTTTATCACCACTTAGCAATATATCTGTGTTTGTCAGTTTGAACATTGAATCCCCCCCCCAAATATAGTCCCTATTACTTTGAATTTTTCTTATCACCTTTTTCAGAAGATCAAAGATTTTGTGAAAAAAATGCAAATAAGGATTTATTTGTTTGTTTATCTACATCAGGGGTCAGCAACCCGCGGCTCTGGAGCTGCATGTGGCTCTTTCATCCCTCTGCTGCGGCTCCCTGTCACTCAAAATATGTGTCACAACCGCCAATGGCGACACTCGCCAGCACATGATTTATTGAGCTTTTCGACCCATCTTTTTTTCCAGAGTTCAAAATGTTTTTGTTGCATGCAGAAATAAAAATGTGTTTTCTCTGTAGCAGGTCATTGATTTCATAAATGCAACACACTATAGTTTTTTTATACATAGCATAAAGGTAAAAAAGTGATATATGCAGTGTTATCTTCATTTTAGATGTCAAAAGGGTTTTGTGGCTCCCGGTGTTTTCTTTTCTGTGGGAAATGGGTCCAAATGGCTCTTTGAGTGTTTAAGGTTGCTGACCCCTGATCTACATTATAGAGCTGACCCACTCAATTTTTTTTACAGTCGTGACTTCAGTTAAAAACAACCAATACAATTCTCATTAAGATAGCAGATAAAAGCATATAAAAATGCTTTATATAAAAATCATATAAAAACGACAAAACCAAAAGGAGCAAGACTTGATGATACAGACAGCCTTAATTTACCAATTGCCTTCTTTAATGACAATCTGAAGTCACGACTGTAAAAAACAACAACAACAAGCAGCCTTGCCACAAGTCCCCACACGTACAAATGTTGTGGTATCTTGTGGTCACATGATCATTATTTGCATGCTTTCCAACCAGACTTTGATAAGCAGAGTTAATGGGGAATGTGAAAGTAAAATTGCAAGTTGTGCTTGTGTGATGCCTTGCTTAACAACTAGATCAGGATTGACATTGTAAACTGTTGTGATTATGTGATTTTTCTATTAACAATCTCAGCACTTAGTGATGGAGTTGCTAGTCCCAACTGTGGTTGCTCAGTGAAGATTATCTGTAAAATTACAGTATATCAAAAATCAACTCATTCCAGGCCCAGAACAAAAGACTTCAAAGTTCGCTTCAAGAGCACAGGGTTGGGGCAATGCGAACTTCTGAACGGTGCCATGACAGAGAAGGCACAATACACATCTATTAAAGTCTACCTCACATTTAAAATAAATAACACACACACACAAAAACAGCAATGAAGAATAAGTAGCTTTTTTAGATTTTTCTCTGCACGAGCACCCTTGTTAGTGGTTCACTGATGAATTTTATATAGGCAAATATACAGTTTCTTTCCACACTTGACAAGTACGGAACCTGTGCATTTGGTACCCAGTACAAAATATTGGGTTACATATTATAAAGTAAGGATCAGCATGAAATATGATATTAAGTTTTAAGTTGTATTTTGATACTTTATGATGATCTGTATTTTTTTTCCCTAACGCTCAGCGGTCATGGATGAACAGCCATTGGAATTGACAAAAGCTTCATTTCATAATCTTGAAAAGTCAAATGTTCACCTGACCTTAAAATCTGGATAAGTTGTTGTTTATCCTAGCAGTGTATGAAAGAGAGAGAGAGAGAGAGAGAGAGAGAGAGAGAGAGAGAGAGAGAGGGGGGGAGGGGGGGAGGGAGAGGGAGAGGGAGAGGGAGAGGGAGAGAGAGAGAGAGAGAGAGAG
>QLTV01000546.1:1715224-1722724 GCA_003457575.1 Thermophis baileyi
CTATCTGGACACCATGCATAATTTTATAGACATCCCCATTTACTGGCTGTCCATCACCTGCCGAAGGTCTCAAATGCTTATAACGTATTAAATCTTCTGCCAATAAACAGATTGCAGTACAACAGAAGTGCACCATCTGAGTCTCCACCCACTGATTCCCCTAAGCTTCATGAAAGATTTAGCAGTTCCTCTCAGTGTCTGTCCAAGAATTGCAATCAATGTTTTTCATGTGACAAAATGGCAATAGCATCAAATAAATTGAGAGCAATCACGTTAACTGTATTTTATTATTTTTATGCAATTGTAATTAGGTTTGAATCCTAATCAGATTTCATTTTAACTCTGCCTATTTTTTGTAGACAAACAGACAGTATGGAACCGCACTTGAGGGAGGATAACCAATTCAGGATTCATTTGTTTATATATTTTATTTGACTGTTAGATTTTCATTCTGCTTTTATTACTTTATAAGTAACTCAAGGCAGCAAACATTCACATTCTACTTCCTACTTCTCTTTCCCCCCACAACAATAACCCTGTGAGGTGGGTTTTGGCTGAGAGAGAATAACTGGCCATGGTCACCCAACCAGCTTTCATGTCTTTTACTACTATAGTGGTAAAAGCCATCAGAAAGATAGTTCACTATACCTTACCTCAGTGTCTGTTTAAAGACCCAAATGTTTACAGGCCTATGAAAGCCTAAAAGCTTTTGGCCCAAACAAAATCAATATTCCCCAAGGTTAGTGGGGCTGCTGGTTATGTTCATTTTTGCTCACTTTTTTCTGATACTTTTTCCCTCAAAACAAAAGCAATTGCCTCAATGGAATACAGCCCATTCCAATGAAATGCTTCCCAGACCCAACCCTATCATGGATAAGTCAGCAAAAGAAAAGTACAAACTTTTATAAGATACAATTTTACCTCTCTCTGCAGTGCTTATCTACAAACGAACATATTACGGAGGGGTAGGGATAAGACTTCGTTTGTTACTATTATTTCTTGCAGACACCCAAGGAGAGTTCCTCATTAATGCCAAGGACAAATTTGTTTAAAAGAAAATTATATGAATCCCCCCTGCTTGGAAAACAGGATGGACACTTGCCTCCAATCAAACTTTTTGCAGTGAGCCCCTTAATAACAATTAATCTCACAAAGACTGTGATGAAAACCTTTTGATTTTTGAAGCCAGTTATTTGAAACCTAGACATTGATGCAACTGTTTGAACTCAACAAAATGTTTTTGCATTAATATATTACAAATTTGTGTTTGGAGACTCGGTCTAGGCTTGTGGTTTTTTTTAAATCTCCAAATATTGTATGTATGTATGTATGTATGTATGTATGTATGTATGTATGTATGTATGTATGTATGTATACCCACACACATACATACACACACACATACACACACACAGAAGAGGCCTTCATCTCGCAGAGGATAGACAATGGCTAGAATGTATGAATATTATATTTCATTTATATCCCACCTGCAATCAGTATGTCTTTTGGGTCCTTCCCTGAGTTTATAGTTTCTAAAAAGTAAACTTTTATTTCAGATTTCAGATTTTTTTTCTAGATTAAAACAGGACCTTTCACTCCAAATCATTTTTGTTTGACAATATAACACATTGACATTTTTGGGAGGGGTTGCTGGACCCTTGCACAACACTTACTTCAATTTATAATTCACAATAACCAAATACAAGTTTTGTCCTTCCTTCTGTAGTGATGCAAGAAATGAAAGCAAATTTAAAATTCAACTGCTCCCTTATTCAGAACATTTTCAGAACAGAACCTTGTTATCTA
Organism: Thermophis baileyi; assembly: GCA_003457575.1. NCBI lineage: Eukaryota > Metazoa > Chordata > Lepidosauria > Squamata > Dipsadidae > Thermophis > Thermophis baileyi. The sequence continues at coordinate 1,717,031 of QLTV01000546.1, forward strand.
ATGATTAGTTTGGGTACCTGTCTCAACTAGTGACTGGAAAGAAAACAAACAAAGGCAAAATGAAATCAATTGGAAGCAACACATTACAATGATCAATCTTAGACAAGGATGGAAGTCTCTGTCTCTGTCTCTGTCTCTCTCTCTCTCTCTCTCTCTCTGTGTGTGTGTGTGTGTGTAGCTACTGTAACCATATTACTTAATTGAAGGGATTTTTATTGATTTTTTTTTACAGGAAGGTATCTGGCAGTACCTGGTATCCCATTGGTTTTAGGAAAGAGACACAAGAGTGAGAATATATCCCCAGAAAAATGGAGATCCATTTCGTAAAGATAGTCTATGATCCTATTACACTCAGAATTCTTTCCTCTCTTTGTAACTTATTTATTTATACCACAGCTGTATTTTGTGTCACTCAAGGCAATGTAAATAATGCTCCTATCTTCTATTTTCCCTCAGCAACAACTCTGTGAGGTGGGATGGGCTGAGAGAGAATGACTGGCCCAAAGTCACCCAGTTGACTAAGGAAAAACTAAAATTCATGGCCTTCTGGTTTCTAGTCAAGTATCTGAATCACTACAACCTACTAGCTCTCATATTCTTACAAGAAGGAGTCATGGCATAATAATGATTATTGATCATGATTACCTTTTATAGTTCAGGTTCAAAAGTTGGTGGGATATTAGGGATGGATAAAAAATTGTTCCCCCACTATTTTTAGACAAATTTTGATTTTGTCTAAAAAAAAGTGTAATTTAGTGAAAACTTTTGGAATCACACTTTCCTTTGGTGGGGTTGTTCTGATTTTTAAATATCAGGCTGTGTACCCTGGGCTAGATGAAGACAGTCCAGTAACCCATTGACCTAGTGACTGAAAATTGTAGCATTCATGTGTATATGACTTCTGATTGTTCATTTCCTAAGCAAGTCCTATATATGTATGTCTATTATGTATGTATGTGTGCATCAATTGGTTACCCATATGGAAGAGAGAGAGAGAGGGAGGGAGGGAGGGAGGGAGGGAGAGGAGGGGGGAGGGGGAGAGGGAGAGGGAGACACTTTGAATATCTCCTGTGGGAAAGTATGATAAAGAAGTATTTGTTAAAACCATGCAATAACCACAAACCCAGCTTAATTGAAAGGATTTGAATGTTTGTTGTGCGTATAGATATTACACCACTCAAACTCTGTTGATAAGCAATTTGAACATATTATAATTTAAGATACAATTGTTTTGTCATCTTCATATGATAAAACCCTCTGCCGACACTGAAGTTATGGGTGCTTAAGGCATGATAAACAAAAAGATTGCAGTGTCCTTCCATCTTCATCTTATATTAATTCATTTCTCATCTGAAATAAATTATAACCACCATCACCACAACTGAAAAGAAAATTGGAATACTAAGGGGCTTTTAATTATTTTTAGTTCAGTTCAAGCAATGCCTTTCTTTTTGCTAGTGTGGCTTCTCTTCCAGAATAGCTGCCCTTCCCTTGGCATGATGGCCTAATAAGAAAGGAGGAGGACCAAGTAGAATTAAGACTGTGACGTGCATTGATGTCGTTGTGGAAACTTTGTGCTATAAGTAATCAAATAATGAATGATTTGTTGAGAAGTTGTTTCAAGCATCATAATAGTGAGATTTATTACAATCTGGATCATAGAGACCATTCTGTTTCTTCATGGACTCCTAACTTAAGCCTTGTAGTTTCAGCTTTCTCCTGTATGTAAGAGTGATTTTGTAGAGAGTCTGATAGTGATAACATTATTCTTTCCCCTTCCTTTGAGGCCAATAAACTGATTTACTTTATTATTATTAAGGTTGCCATTTTGTCCCCCCCTCCCACAAAATAGCAAAAGCTATTTGCATATATTAATTATTTTAAATGTATGTAAATTCCATTATTAGTAGCTTTGAAATATAGCTCAAAACAGCAATCTGTTCACTGATCAATCCACAGAGTCTAGCTTCAAGGCAAGAAGAATAGAAAGCATACTTAAAGCTTTCTTAAGGAAAGGTGGAAAACCACTGGAACTGGTTAAAAATCAAATGAGTCAGAGAGTAACAGCTCATGTTTGAGGGAAAGAGGCCCAACAGAAAATGCTTTTTTAGAGCCCACTGGATATTTGCAGGTATAAGGGGGCCTTACACAGTCATGGTTCATTTACAGAGTCTGTTTCCTCTCTCCGGGAATGGTTTCTAACAGATTCAAGGAGACTCCAACCTTGTCGTTGGAATAAAGGCAGCTCTGTGAGTGAAAGATTTGTTTTGTTTAAGGAGCAAAGTAGTCAGCCATGTTTCACATAGCGTGCTTCTATTAAAAGGCACCCACCTTCTTTTAAAACAGGGAAGAGGCGGAGTTTTGTACAATGGACATTAGCAACATGTGGAATCCAAAGAGCCTGAAGTGTGCCTTGAGGATAACGGGTGGTTGGCCTCTCAACCCAATTCCTCCTTAAATATAGTATATATTTAAGAAGGTTAAATTATACGAGCAAAATAGTATCACCAAACTGAGGGTTTTGGAGTTAAAATAGCACACATGGTGCAAGGTAACTATATATAATGGAGGCATGCTGAGCTAACAAACTGGTGTATAACCCAGTGGGGGATACACAAAGGACTGCAATAGAGTATAAAGGGAAACGTCTTAAGCAGGAAATGTGGTAGTCCTTATAGTGGATGTTTGATGAAAATATCAGCCCACTGGGCAGCAGAAAAATAAATAAAATAAAAGTAATTTCCACAGTGGGATGATTAGGAAAGGTATCAAATATTGTAAGGACAAATGTAGGTTAATGACTTTGGTAATTTGCTAATGAGGTTAATTATAGAGCAATGGTGTGAGTGAAGTTAGGACACTATACTGTTGTGATTGCTATACCTCGAAAAAGAACAATGAAGAATTGGAAAAGGTAGTCATGGATTTAAGTAAAAACCTTATTCATCATGTGAAATTAGGAAATTGGGATTGGGTCTGGAAAAGATTGCTGGCCTCAGTTTACAGTACTGGGGCTTCTTAACTTAGAAAAATGTTTGGTGAGGTTCGATATTCTAAAGGCATCACACAATGTGATTGTTGTGAATTGCCCAGAATCACTGGGAAATCTAGCATCATACAAATCTTATAAATTATCATCATCATCAACAACAACATTAGCATCATCATCATCCCATTTTTCCAGGAAAGGCCATGAAAAGAGTCCTATTAAAAAAAAGATGGACCTTCGATTGCATGGATGAAGGTGCCATTTTGACTTTTTTAATGCCCTCCATCTAGACACTCCTGCCTGTGTTGATACTCTTTGGAATCCAGTACTACTTTAAGGGGGTTAAAACAGTTAAAAATAATCTTGGCCATCTCACAAAGCCTTACATTTGCCTATAAAATCCTACACATACAGGTCCTGGTTCCTTAAGACATTTATATAATTTACATGCCATCCATCTCACCCATCTCACTATCAAGCAACTCTGGGTGCCATATAAATGTGTGTGTGTGTGTTTTCATTATATTTTCTTCTTCTTATTATTATTATTTTTCTTTATTTTTATTTTATGAGCTACCCAGAGTTTCTTCACTAAGTTGAGTATTGTTCAAATTTAATAATAATTTTAAAAAAAAGTTTGCATGATAAATGCAAACACAATCTGCCTATCTACATTTTAAAGAGAAGAAGAACAAACAGCCATGTTTTTCCAAGTCACATAAATATCATCATGGGTCCAAATTGGCTCCTATTAGGATCTGTGGTAGATTTCTAAAACTGGTGGGTTTCTTAAAAATTCTACAAAAGGTCTACTTTTGCAAATTTAACCACCAAGTCCATTTTTTCCTTAAACTTACATATTTGGATATTTTTAATTTAACCTTATAAAAAGAGAGAGAGAAGTAGGCAATACAAATTCCTATTTAAAAGCATAAAATAAAATAAAACCCCTATCAGCTTTTAAATTAAGGTTTAATAAAGGTAGGCTAGCTTAGCCTAAATTTGCATCAGAGGTGGGTTCCTCCCGGTTCGGACTGGTAGCAACCCGCTGGTGATGTCATGGAGCCGTTTCGGTCGGTGCCTCTCCGTGGACGCCGCCATCTTTTTTTTTTGATTTTTTAATTTTTTTTTTCTGCATATGCACAGAAGCCGAGTTGCCGGCACTGTGCATGCGCTGCCATCTTGTTTTTGGCTTTTTAAATTTTTGGGGAATTTTCGGCACTGCGCATGCACACACCCACAAGGCGCGCCCACGCGGCACAGAAGGAAGCGAACCGGCGGCGAGGTAAGTTAGAACCCACCCCTGATTTGCATGCTTTGGTAAATACAACCCACATACCTGGTGATTTCTCAATCATCAAACATGATTTTGAACTGTAAATTAAGGAATTATCAAAACCCACCATAGAAAATAGATGATAAAGTCAAGGAATTAAATTTTCTACAATACTGATATTTTCCCACAATTGCTTCCTAAGATGAATTTGCCCTGCTTCTGATTTAATTTGATAATGAAATATCAATGAGGAAATGAGGAAATAATATAGCAGCAGAAATTTGTTTTTTTCTAAAGCAAGCTAACCCAAATCCCGATACTTGGGAACTGAACTAGATTTTTTTTAATTATGAAGTTTATCATTCCAGTTAATCCCTTTGTGTCAATATTATTCAAATTAATTATTTCCATGATTCTTCTCTCATTAAATGGCTGTACAATTTATCAGACCAACTTCTGATTCATGTCTCTTGACACACAAATATTCAAGTCCGTATTGTAGCTACAGATGTCCATTTGAAAGAAAACTATAAAGAGGTCAAACTAATGTCAAAATGTGGTTCTCTGCAGGACCCACATTTAGTGCCTATTTAAAAAAAAGATTATCTTTGATTGATATCAGAAGACTGGGAAAGATTACTATTGTAATTTCCTAAATCCAGAGAAATTCTATTTATTTTTGTATTGCTTTGTAAGATATTGTAAAAAATCATTAAATAATTGTACAGTTAGAAATAAAGCAGTGAAAACATTAACATCTTAAAAACAAGGATGTAAAGACAAACAAGTATGATAATTGTCATCCTAATAAAAAGCAATAGAAAACTTGGACTCTAAGTTTACCAAGTAATAACAATCAAAAGCACTAGTATAAGAAAGGATTAAAACAAAAATTAAATGTTTTAAATAGTTTTAAAAGATTGGGCAGAACTGAAGAAAATAACTGCCAAATAACGAAAAAAAATGTTGATATGAGACAATTTCCCTGGAAAGGACTTTCCTTTATACGATCTCTAAAAGGATCTTTTTTAGGAACTATCTGGAAGGAAGTAATATTTAGAGTAAATCTTTATTTTTGGCACCTATAAGACATATATGCAAGAAGACATTTCATGACATACCAATGCACCAGATCAGTTTTGAATTCAAAATTGAGCTAGGAGCTTAACTGAGATAAATGAGTGAGTACTTGGATAAGATGATTAAACTATTTTGTCAAAATTAAAATTCTGCTAATATATTTTCCACTAACTATACATTTTAGATTGTCTTTGAAAGCAGCTCATTATGTAACAAGACAAGAATTTATCAGACCTTGGAGTATTACAGACAAGTTATGGACCTTCTAACTAGGTTGTAGCTGAATTACACTATAGAAATTCCATGGGACTTTCACGACATTCTCGATCTAAACAGGATCTTTCAAAGA
>QLTV01000546.1:1727724-1745105 GCA_003457575.1 Thermophis baileyi
TCTCCATGTAAGCATAGATCAGCCATAAAATTTGTGTGGGGTGATCTGTATGGTAGTGAGATAATCCAAAATTCTTCCTTTTTATCAGAAAGGAGACTCTGGTCAAATGTATCAAATACCTTACTGAAATCTAAGTGCTCTACATCTATAGTGCTCCTGTGATTTACTAATTGCTTTGTTAAAGAAAGCAATATGATTTATTTGGCTTGACATATTAACAGATTCATACCGGCTTCTAGTAATCATCTTGTTTCTTTCTAAGTGCTTGCAAACTCATTGCTTGATGATCTTTTCTAGAATTTTCTTAGGTACTGGTATCAAGCTATGATCAAATCAAAGGTATATAGGCGGTTTGATCCACTTTTCTTCTTCTTAAAAAGGTTGAAATGAAGTTAGCAAACTCATTGCTTGATGACCTCTAATCTTCTGGTCCTGTATTCCAGAAATTCTCAAGGATTATAATCAGTGATTCTGAAATCTCATTTGTCTCTTCGTTTAGCACTCCAGGATGTAACCATTTGGTTGTGAATTAATGGGCCCTTTTTGGCATTCATTGCAAGCCTTAGCTCATTCTGAACCTTAGCTTTCCTGATTCCATTTTTATAGCTTCAAGGTATTCCTGATACTTTGCTTTTGTTATGTCCCTCTTTCTATTTTTTTAAATTTAAACTTAATACCATTTTCATCAGGTCTGTTATATTTTCCCTTTTTTAAAATATAATTTTGCCTTTCAGTCCCTTAATTATCTCATTTTTCACAACTACCAAACTTCCTGAATTGTTTTTCCCTTCAGAAATTCTATCTACGCAATCCTTCCTCCTTTCCCCTTTGAGTGTATTAAAGTCATCAGTTTTGAAATATGTTTGGAAATAATTTGTGTTTTTCAAAGGTGTGTATAAAAATGATAGTTACATAAAAAAAACAAAGTTGCAGTGGAGACATTTAGATAACTTCAACATTCAAAGAAATCTTAAAGTAGTTTACAGTTAAAATAAAGCAGGCTATAAATGCAGGAAAGAACACGATATGAAATTGCGATATGAAAGTTTTAGGAATAATTTACTTTAACAGTTGCCTACGTTAGGGGAAATGGTATGCAGTGGAAGGAAAAGTAGAGAACAAAAATGGATATGGGTATATTTACAGGTGGCCTTTATAAAGGATCATATACAAACCCAAGCAATTCAAATACTGCTCCATGTAAACAATAATGTAAACAATAAAACATGGTTGCAAAATACATATTGATCTGGGATAAATAAAGTAGAATGAAATGCAAACACAGAAGCCTTTGTGGTACAGAAAGATGTGGTACCATAAACCTATACGTGTATCTGTATGTGTGGTGACTTTCCTCCATATGAGAATTTTGATGTGCGGCAGTAAGGTTAGAAGCTTCATCTACCCCTGTATATATAAACAATATTTGTTGTTCCAGTTACTGATTCTAGTGACTGCTTAGAACAGGAGCATTTGGAAGCTAACACATCTGTAGATGTTTTAAATCATAAGGCCATCTACACTATTCTGTTTTTTCAAGTGTTGGCATATGAAGTTCTTTGTCTTTCCAGGCCCACCTGTACGGGAACACAGAAATCAAAAACAGGAGTGACTCTCAAATTTCACCTCCATTTAATCCATCACAGAAAGCATGGCTTTCTTTTCTCTTTTCTTTTTTTGGTTTTTTTTTTCTTTTTCGCTCTATAAAGAAAAAAATGCAAGGACATTTAAACAAAGTGACACAGATCATCAGCAGATCAACTGAAAATGACAGCTCAATCAAACAAATGTATGTTGAGAATTTCCACAGGGCGGCTTTAGCTGCAGCCAAACCAAATTTGTTTAGTATACATCAGTTAGCTGCTTAGAAACATTCAACAGAGATGCTAGCCAGATGATGACTCTTCTAGACAAACATGTATTTAACTGAGTATCTCCATCCATGACTATGTTAGCATTTGGATACATATGATGCTTTTCCTTCAAAATATGGCAGCATTTCTAAAGCAACCAGGACTCAATTCTTCTATATGGTATTTATGCAAAAATTAAAGGTTTGCTGCAAATCAGAGGGCTTATAAAACATGGAAACTTCTCTGCCCCAATTAATTACAATTTTCTATGTACTTTTCTTATTCTACTGTTATTATTAACACTAGCATATTTGTATGGCTAATTCAAATATTTGCTTGTATAGATAGTCCGAGGTGGCACAGTGGTTAGAGTGCAGCACTGCAGGCTACTTCAGCTGACTGCTAGCTGCAGTTCAGCGGTTCAAATCTCACCGGCTCAAGGTTGACTCAGCCTTCCATCCTTCCGAGGTGGGTAAAATGAGGACCCAGATTGTTGGGGGCAATATGCTGACTCTGTGAACCGCTTAGAGAGGGCTGTAAAGCACTATGAAGCGGTATATAAGTCTAAGTGCTATTGCTATTGCTATTGACTAACGATCACAACTGAGCCCAAAATTTCTGTTGCTAAGTGAGACATTGGTTATGTGAGTTTTTCTGATTATGCTCAATAACTGTGACATTTTACAACCTTCCTTGCTACAGTTGTTAAGTGAATCACTGCAGTTGTTAAATTAGTATCATGGTTGTTAAGTGAATCTGGCTTCCCCATTGGCTTTGCTTTTCAGAAGGTCACAAAAGGGGATCACATGACCCCGGGACTCTGCAACGGTCATAAATGTGAGCCATTTGCCAAGCATCTGAATTTTGATCATGTGACCATAGGGGTGCTGCAACCGTCGTAAGTGTGAAAAATAGTTATAAGTCCCTTTTTTGCAGTGCAGCTGTAACTTTGAACAGTCACTAAATGAACTGCTGTAAGTTGAGGACTATCTTACCCTGTTTCCCCCAAAATAAGACATCCCTGATAATAAGCCCAATCGGGCTTTTGAGTGCATGGCAATAAGGCCAAGCGCTTATTTCAGGGTTCAAAAAAATATAAGACAGGGTCTTATTTTCAGGGAAGGGATGCTAACTCCTGCATTTTATATGATACTTTCTTATTGTAACTGCAATTATGCATAATGAAATCAACATAAAGGATTTGATTTATTTTGAATTTACATACTGAAAAATCCTAAAATAATAGACCTATAGCACAGTAGATTATGATATATAAGTACATGTTGAAGCATTCAGATTTTTTTTAATATAGTGATCCCAACCTAACATCCATGATGCCCAATATTATATCCATTTAGAGATCTGTTTAGCTTCCAACCTGATATTGTTCCAAAGACTTTAAAAATCTGGCTGTTCTCCCAGGCCTGGGATAGGATATTTTTGGAGCCCTGGGTGGTTGGGCAGTTTGTCTGAATGCTCAGGTTCTTTTTATCTATCTATCATCTATCTATCTATCTATCTATCTATCTATCTATCTATCTATCTATCTATCTATCTATCTATCTATCTATCTATCTATCTATCTATCATCTGTCTGTCTGTCTGTCTGTCTGTCTGTCTGTCAAATATGTACAAGATAGCAGGTATAGGTATAAACATAAACAAAGGAAGTAAGTACAGATAAATGGGGACAGTAAGACAGGGACGGTAGGCACGCTGATGCGTATATGCACGCCCCCTTTACAGACCTCTTAGGAATGGGGTGAGGTCCACAGTAGACAGTTTGAGGTTCAAGCTGTGAGGGTTTGAGGATGTAACAACGGAGTCGGGTAGAGCATTCCAGGCATTGACCACTCTATAGAAGTTGTATTTTCTGCAATCGAGTTTGGAGCGGTCTACCTTGAGTTTGTATCGATTGTTTGCCCGTGTATTATTTTGGTTGAAGCTGAAGAAGTCATTGACAGGTAAGACGTTCTAGCAGACAATTTTGTGTACTATGCTTAGATTGGACCACAGGTGGCGCAGTTCCAGATTGTCCAAGCCCAGAATTTCAGGTCTGGTGGCATAAGGGATTCTATTGTGAGTAGAGGAGTGGAGTACTCTTCTCATGAAATACCTCTGGACCCGCTCAATAGTGTTAATGTCTGATATACAGTGTGGATTCCAGGCGGATGAGCTGTATTCAAGAATTGGTCTGGCAAAGGTTTTGTATGCCCTAGTTAGCAATACAATGTTACCGGAGAAGAAGCTTCGCAAGATTAAATTAACACAGGGGTGGGTTCCTCCCGGTTCGGACTGGATCGCCCGAACCGTTAGCGACCCGCTGGTGACATCACGGATCCGGTTCGGTCGCTGCTGGTCCGTGGGCGCCGCCATCTTTTTTTTGAATTTGTTTGAATTTTTTTTGGGAGGGAATTTTTTTTTGGGGGGGGGGTCTTTCTTTCTGGGTCTTTTTTCCGCCCGCCCCTGGGTTTATACTGACCTTTATTCCTTCGCCCGAAGCACAGCTGATCAGCTCCTCAGCTGTGTTTCGGGCTGATTGCAGCTACTGAGCATGTGCGGAAGCAAAATTGCATGAGGGAACGCCGCGAATGCGAACCGGTGGGGAAGGTAAGTGGAACCCACCCCTGGATTAACAATTCTTAATACCTTTTTGGCAATGCTGTTACAGTGAGCTCTGGGGCTTAGATCGTTTGAGATGAGTACTCCTAGGTCCTTGACATAGTGAGGGTCGTCTATGAGATTGTTTCCGCCCAGCTTGTATTTGGTGTTCTGATTTTTTTTTTGCCAATGTGTAGCACAGAACATTTATTTGTTGAGATTTGGAGTTGCCAATTATGCGACCATTCAGACACAATCAAAATCAAATAATCAAATCAAATCAGATCAAACCAAAGGAAAGCAAATGAATGTTTGCTCTGAATTATCATTCCATTATTCATTAATGAAAAGTATTTCAATCGGATGCTGGACTTTTGTGTTTATTAATTTCAGGCTAGTACGTTTGATGTCACTGTTAGCACAGAAACTGACTCTTTCAAAACTAGATTCAAGGAGGAACTCTTACCATTTTCTGATAGCTGTAGTATCATCTAATTTTAGAGCTTCCCCCATTCCTATTCTGTAGGTCATGTTGGGAAAACGAAAAATCAATATATGTATTAGATTATACTATAGATATATCTGAAGACCTTCTGAAGTAGGCATTTGCAATGGTCACTCCTAAACTCTGGAGTTCCCGCTTTATGAAAATCTGTTTTATTCTTTTCTCTTCTGGATTTCAAGAAGGCACTTAAGACTTGATTATCCCCTCAAGTACAGGAAGAGACATTTTGATTTAACATATTTTGGTACATTATTTGGTTATCATTTTGATACTACATTTAGTTGGTTTTTTTTGAGGAGGGGGGTGTATTTGGACTGTGCAAAATGAAAATAAATTCCAGATACAAAACTCCAGTGAATGCTGCCTTAGACATTTTTTTGCACCTGCTCTTCCAGGTGAAAAGAAACAGATGATCCATTTTCTTTCTCATTTATCTTTCTGATAGTATTTTCTTCCTGTTCTAGTGAAATGGTTCAAAAGCAGATTCATAAACTTCTGAACGGTTTTGAAGACATTGTTTTAATACTGTACTAGTTCCAGGTCTTCTTGGATAGTAAGGTAATTATCATAAATACTTTGGCAGAGTTCAGTATCTATCATCTAAGCTATGATTTTACTTAACCCGATGTATTGTACAAACCAGTATTGGCAGGCTTTACACAATATGGTAAGCACACACAAACAAAATACGTTATGGCTTAGCTAGACAAATAAAAATATAAGTAAGTAAGCTACTGTTTATACAGTAATTGAATTCAGTGGTATTTCTTTCCAAATAAAATGTGATCTGGCTTATACAGGCTAATGTTGCACTATGCCTGGAGCTACTGTGCTGCGTTGAAAGGAAAAGACATTGATCAATCCCCAGAATAAGGGCTGTTTGACCCCCACCAATGAAAATTGTGACATTTTAAAATTTATGATAACAGGCGCTTAGAATGATCTAGAATTTCTGAAAGGTAGTCACAAATGTGTTAGTATAGGTGAAACACCCCAATAATTAAGGTGTATCAAGACTAAACAGAACGTTAGAAACCTGAGTAACAATTTTCCATGTTCCCCAAGATCTACCACAGGCAAGAAGTTTCATCTTATTTTTATTTATTTGCATTCTGCTTTTATTATTCTTACAAATAACATATCTAACACACCTTCCTTCTCCTATTTTTCCCACAGTAAACCCCCCTTCCCATGAGGTGGGTTGGGCTGAGAGAGAGAGTGACTGGTCCAAAGTCACCCAACTGGCTTTCATGGCTATGGCGGGACTAGAATTCAAAGTCACCAGCTTTCTAGCCTGGTGCCTTAACCATTAGACCAAACGGGCTCCTGTTACAAAAAGATGGGCTGAGAGAAAAATAAGAAATGTGTTTCTATTCATTCATTGATCATTAAGAAATATATAAACCCATACAAACATGTTTCTCTAATTTATTAGTGTTCTGGCATTGTTCTATATCAGTGGTTCTCAACCTTTCTAATGCCGCGACCCCCCCGGCCCCCTCCCCGCACGGGATGAGGTGACAAAGGGGGCGCGGCACCAGGGACGAAATGCTCCGGGTTCGGGCTTGCCTGCAGGTCGCCGGACAGCTGATAGCGTGGAAGCGGGAGACTTCGCCCGGACGCCGCCATTTGGGTTCTTTTACCCTCTGCGCATGCGCAAAGAGTTCTGCGCATGCGCAGAGGGTAACAGAACCCAAATGGCGGCGTCCGGGCGAGTGGGCGAAGACTCCCGCTTCTGTAGCTACCGGCAGTCCGGTGACCCGCAGGCACAGCTTGCGGCGACCCCTGTGAAATGGTCGTTCGACCCTCAAACGGGTCGCGACCCACAGGTTGAGAACCGCTGTTCTATATGAAGAATGGTTGCAGGAATTGGATATGTCTAGTCTAATGAAAAGAAAAGAACGACTAGGGTGACATGATCACAGTCTTCCAATATCTAAGGGGCTGCCACAAAGAAGAGGGGGTCAACGGTCAACCTATTCTCCAAAGCACCTGAAGGCAGGACAAGAAGCAATGGATGGAAACTAATCAAGGAGAGATCCACCCTAGAAATAAAGAGTAATTTCCTGACAGTTAGAACAATTAATCAGTGGAGTGGCTTGCCTTCAGAAGTTGTGGGTGCTCCACCACTGAAGATTTTAAAGAAGAGATTGCAAGGGAAGGCTAGGGGAAATGTCACCAAGGATAGTTTCTGCTGAAATTTTAAGAAGCTTGGAAAAGACACATTTCCCCCTCTTTCTAAAACCATGCCTGAGAAGTGAAAGTGTTGAAGGTTTCTAACCAAGTAAGCATATGAAAGATGTGATAAGGCACACCTGTGTGAATCAGGAAGGGAGGAAGATAGTTAAGTAACCAAAAATGTCTTACATATAGAAATGTCTTACAGTCTACTATGCTAAGAGCGTCATGTATCTATTAGGAACAAGCACAATTTATTTACTCAAAAGCACTGTAACAAACGTTCATGTAATTTAGTGAAAGAGAGTGGGTGTATTGCAACGTTTCTGTCCCTTTTCTCATTCTCCAACTTGTATGTCTTCACCCTTTTAGAAACTGTGTTCTTCCTTAAGAAAAGTTAGTGATCTAGCCATTTCATTCCTAACTAAGTGCACTTTGCTCTATTATGGTGCAACACTTGTTTTTTGACACTATTATATCCTGGCATGTGAAACATCTCCTGTGGTTTGCCATGCTCATCAAGGATGAAGACCTCCTTCTGTTTCCTCGTTATGTCAAATGACAAAATGTGGAAATAATTCTAATCCTTTCTTCTGCTTCTGTGATACCTTAGAAAACATGATAAACTGAATCCAATTAAAATTAGTTGCCGCTGCAATGCTCCGTTTTATTCTTTTGACTTTAGTTAAGTTGTTCTGTTAGACTTTACTGTCCTTTGGGAAAAATCAGTGTTTTTGACTGCAACTTTTGTTTAAACAGGAAAATAACACATTACTTTTGCAATATTCCCAGTATTATTTTCTGATATTCCAGTTTAAAGTGACTGGAAACTACTAATGATTTATTTTAATACATGCTGATGAAAAACAATGTATAATAAATTTTAATTTACAACATAATATTCTACAATTGAGTTAGTCAAAACATTAGGAATGAAGCTGATCGCCTCCCATCATTATTGGTACAATTAATGGCTTTTGGATTGCCAATGTGGCTTCAGCTGTTGGTTTTGGGTATTGATTGGAATTGCTTTATGTCAGAGCAGGTCAGGCTGCAACATTGATGAATCACTCAGAGGTGTATCTTAGATTTTTGGAGCTATCTTATCCACATGGACATAACACCCCCCCCCCCAATCCCTACTCAGAGATAATACTTTTCCAAAGGGTATTTGTGGGTGCATGTAGAATGATTTGAATCCAAAAAGAAAAAGAAAAGATTATGTGGTATAAAAGTGTTAAATGAAATGATAGTAACATAGTTGCATCTATGTAAGTAATAGTAAGGTTATAGTATATAGACCTTTTCTTTCTTGTAGTCTCATGCAATCCATTTCAATATCTACTAATATATTACTCTTTAAACATTTCCTTTGCTGGATTTATTTCTTCAGGTAGCATACAAGTTTAAATTTAAGTTTAAATAAGAAGAAGAAAATCACAAAATGCAAAGACTTGCAATAGAGGTAAAAATGAGCAAAGAAAGAGTAAAGAGTAAAATAAAATTTAGCAAAAGAAAGCAAAGATAATAGCAATAGTAATAGGCCCCTTGGGTATAATCCCAAAATATTTGGAGTACGACTTGAACACCATTGGCATTGATAAAAATCACCATCAGTCAATTGCAGCCCCATTGAACACAATCAAACAATATCCATGGGAAGGACTTGATAGGTGGATTAAAAAATGCCACATCCAATGTAAACATCTGGCTGACTATGGAACCAACTCTAATAATCATCAACTTTTCTTACTCCTTTAAAAATTGACATGCTGGGAATTCCAGGATTTATAGCACCAAACATCTGGAGGGTTTCATGGTAAGGAAATCTGTTCTAGATATATTATGGAAACTTATAGGATCAGCATTGGTTGGTCAGCTACTCTCTGTTTCATTGTAGCTTTTCTGATTTCCTTATAGTGATTTAACTCTCAGATATATAAAATTTAAGAACTGTCATTTTCTGTATGCTAGATGTTTCTAGATGTTATATAGAATGTCATCTGAAAAATCAGCAGCATAAATATTTTTTGAACAAACTTTATCAACCAGGGCAAAACTTTGCTGGTACTTTTGCTAAAAATAATGGGGAAGTTCAACACCAGTTAACTGCATATAATCTTTCAACAACGTTCACAATTGCAGTTGAGTTCTAGTACAGGAAAGTAATAAATACACTAATCAAAGTTGGTTGGGCTACACCATAAGTAAAAATGAGATTCAAAAACTGCAAGTAAATCTAGAGTTATGCTTTGCAGGGATTACCACTAGTTTTATAAAATGCAGAATGCTTAATTCCATATAGAGTTACACAGGTGCAGCTCTTGCTGACATGAAGAAGAACAGCATTCACGTAATTGTAAAGCAGAATTTGACCCAGAGTCTTTCAATATTGGCCCCTAATTAAGAGAAGAAGTCTGGTGCACGTCAATTGCCTTAGACAGCGTTACTCAATTAGACATAACTGACACTATCCAGAGTCCCAAATGTTGCTAGTTATTGCATGAGCTGATATTGACATGTTCCAGAAACAATGTGGAGTTCTAGTGCAGTTAGCATATTATTACATGGTATTAACTGCTAGTTGAGAACGACCACTTACTCATATAGAATTGGTCTTTTCTTAAGCTGCAGCTGGACTCAGTTTGCAAGGGGGGGGAGGGTTATTCCATTCTCAATATCTTTAGCTTTTATTGATGTTTATCTGCAGTTCATTATGCTGTTTCAGTAGCTCAGTTCCTTTCTTTGTTTGAGGGGGAAGCAAATGTATGTTTTGGGGTCAATATTTTTATGGGTAGATTAATCTGGGATACGCAGAAAAATAAAAAAGTTCAGTTCAAAGGAAATTTTAGCTTAGCTTCGATACTGTTCAAGGAGCTCAGAGGGCTATGATCTCATTTATTTTCACTATAAACCTATGAGGCAGGCAAAGTTGAACCCCAAAGCCATTCAGATGATTTAATTTGAACAGAACTCTTCCTGACCATTGTATCCTACATGCATTTTACCTGTAGCTAGCATATTAGGCAAACCCTAGGCTGAAATTGCAGGAAAAACAGACAGAACATCCATTGAGGACCTCTTAAATGTAGGTTTTTGCTTCATGCCTTTAGAAACTGGTAGGATATCTAGTGCTCACATATGGAGATAATCAATACAGTAGAACTTGTTATTCTTACTCTTCTGCTCACATTCTAGATCTGCTTCTTTGTTTTTGAGTTGCTTTACTTCCAGTCATTGTTCTTTCAGCTTACAGAGTTGGAAGCCCACGATTCTACTTAGATTGCCGGCCAGGCCTGCTGTAAATCTGAAAAAGGAGCTGAGCAGGCATGAATTTTTTATTGAAATTTGGCATCCATTGGTTTCAACATGTTAGCCTTTCCAGAGAAATACCCAATAAACAGTTAAGAAGATCAATGTCTATGGAGATTTTCAGTCATCCAGGTCATGGTTGTCCCAAAGCTACTTTTTCAAGAGGCAACTGGACTTTCTAGTTTTTTCTTTGAAGATGTTTCACGTCTCATACAAGAAGAGAACCAAAACGTCTTCAAAGAAAAACCAGAAAGTCCAGTTGCCTCTTGAAACAGCACCTTTGGGTTAAGAAGATCAAGTTTTAGTTTGATCAGTGTTTATCAAAGTACTCTATATTATATTTTCAAATGTTTAGATATGTTACTTACTTTTAAAGGAGTAAGATGTATAGAAACTATGTGAAATATTCCACATAAGCTCATAAAAATTACGCAACAATAACATCACAGCAAAAGTCCACCTGTGCCTGTTATGGGTGTCTTTGTTTTTACTGCTCTCCCTTCTGAATATTTTTTCCATTGTTATACTCTGTCCAGCTCATGATTCTATTGCAGGATATGAATAAGTAGTCTAGGATGAGAAGAAGGGACTTTGTAGATATATTATGGGTGGTTCTTGTTGAATTCTATGGGGGAAAACAATGTTTTGATGGGAAACATGCTGGGTTTTCCTATGTATGCCACCTTCAGTTCTATATACTGGAAAATAAATGAATTAATACATTTCTAGGTTATTGATATACAACAGTAAAGTTTTTGTTTTTCCATGAATGCACCATAACATTTATGTGTCAATTCAGCCAATCTTATTGTACATTAACTACTGGTAGCTTCAACTGCATTTTCCAAAAGTAAGAAATTCAGTTGCTCCTAGATTCAGATTGCTCTTCTAAAGGCAAAGAGTTGCATTTATTACAGCTTCCACTTGTGCTGGATAGACTCTAGAATTTATGCAGAATTCTTGGCTACAGAAAAAGAAACAAGAAACTCTTATGAGCATGCACTTTGTATGACGGTCATTAACACATACAGGTTAAGGGGGAAAAAAATACACCAAATATTCTATGAAAGACTTTTTTCTTTCTTCTAGAAATTGGTGCTATGGATTTGTTTGCAGCTCTTGACATCCTTGATAGTAAACTCCTATTTCCTTTTTTTGAATCATTGGCCTCCGTAATACAGTTTCCCATTGGTTTCTCTCTTATATTTCTCATCACACATTTTTGATTAACTGGACGAATGTCTATCCTCAGTCCTTTCGGTTATCTATGAGTATCCCTCAGGATTTGATTTTAGATTAACTGTTGCTTATTTTGCGTCTCTGTTTTTGGTTTATTTAACTTCTTCCTTTCATTTTAACTGATATCTTCAACAAGTTATTCCGGTTTATTTTTCTGTCTCGATCTTTGATGGTGCAGTGTAGTCTTCTTACTTAATTGGGATTTATGGTTGGATGAATGTTTACCTTAAATTAAATCTAGACAAGACTGAGATTATTGTTTTTCATCCAGATTGTTCATCTCTCTCTCTCTTTTTTTTTTCTTTCTTTCCTTCCTTCCTTCCTTCCTTCCTTCCTTCCTTCCTTCCTTCCTTCCTTCCTTCCCTCCTTCCCTCCTTCCTCCTCCCTCCCTCCCTCATTCTTGCTTTCTTTCTTTCTTTCTTTCTTTCTTTCTTTCTTTCTTTCTTTCTTTCTTTCTTTCTTTCTGCCTCTGTGGTGTGTAATTCAGGAATTCTTATCACTGATAAGTGTACAGGAATACCAAGGCTAGCTGGGTTGCAGTTTATATTTTTGTGCTGTTATCTACATTATGCCATCATTTTCTTTGTATAAGAAGGAAAGCCCACCCTGTCTTTTAAGGCTTTCCCCCATTATCACATACCTGCCTTTCAATATAATAGTCCTACTATAATGGTTCATAATCACTACCAACAAATGCAAATCATTTAAAACAAATATTTAAAATCAAGCAATGAAAATTTCTTTAATCACCCCATCTCCGTGAAATATATTTGCTGTAAGCCGCCCAGAGTCCCTTGGGAGTTGGGCGGCATAGAAATGCAAATAAAAGTAAAGTAAAAAGTAAAATATTGTAATACAATCTATGCAACATTACCTAATGGTGGAACATGTCAATCCCAATTTGCCACTATCTTCTTGAAAGGAGTAACAGAATAACAGAGTTGGAAGGGACATTGGAGGTTTTCTAGGAAGAAGAGGAGGAGGAAGGGAAAAGCAAAAGTTAAAAAATTGGAGAATTCATTTGTTGAATGAAATGTTTTACAATGTGTTTAAATAATGTTGCACTCATCTAAAAGTAGAATGCTTTGAATAATGTTATTAGCAATTTATGCTGCTTTTAATTTCCTAGGTCCAAAATTCAAAAGTAGTATTATTAATAATGACAGGAGATGGTGCTACCAACTTGAACTTGAAACAATTCAAGAATTTACTTGAGAACTCCACTAAAGAAATACATTATTTTCCTGGATCAAAATATCTTGAAAATATATATTTCTACTCTATCACACCCTTCATTTGTATTATTATGCATGTTAAATGAATTTGTAATAACCACATTATTTTATAGCTTGTAAGTTCCCAGATTTGTTTTAAATGAGAGTGTCTTTTAGAGTAGCAAAACATTTGGATTTTTTAAAACATCAGGGTTGGCTCTGATTCTGAAGGCTGACAGGACTCCTGACATCATGCTACTGACTGGAAAATATATTTTACCCAGAATTCCTCCTCTTCATAAGAGTAAATTTTTCAACCTTATAACCACCTTCAAGCTTAACTGATATTGAAACAAATCCTGCTATGCAGCTATGATTCTAAGTAGGAAGTAACAGTTTATTTAAAGAAGTATAGATTTCTGAGGTCAAAAATGTTTTTTTTTTCTTCAACAGGCACATTGCTGGCATTAAAACTTCTTAAATGGTAAAATATGTTTAAAAATTTCCGTAGGTTGTGGGAAAATTATTCCTTCTTGATTCAGTCACTTGGAGCTACAGTATGTTCCTGCAAAGTCAAAAAAGTTAGGGAAAACCTTGAATTAATAATAGTTTTTAGAATAATTTTGGAGTGACAAACTATTTTTATCTATTCATTGTGGTTGATGTAGGAAGAAAGAAAGGGAGGAAAACAAATTTGGTATATTATGTATAATTTGTTTTATTTCTGTGTAGTATGAGAAGGGGCATACAAAGTACAGGTGGTCCTCAAGTTACATCCACAACTGTAGCTAAGTGAGATATTTGTTAAGTGAGTTTTGTCCCATTTTACAACCTTTCTTGCCAAAATTGTTAAGTGAATTATCACACTTGTTAAATTAGTAATACAGTTGTTAAGTGAATCTCCATTGACTTTGCTTGTCAGTGTCAAGGTTACAAAAGGTGATCACATGATCCTGGGACACTGCAACCGTCATAAATATGAACCAGTTGCCAAACATCCAAATTTGGATCACATGACCATGGGGATGCTGCAATGGTCGTAACTTTGAAAAATGGTCATAAGTTTTTTCAGTGCCATTGTAACTCCGAATGATCACTAAATGAACTGTTGTAAGTTGTGGACTACCCATATTACCACAGATCCCCAAGTCTGGAGATTCTATCAAGATTTCACAAGGCATTTGGACACATGCTATTTGAAAGGTGCCCTTCTTTCAGTGTTACTCAACCACACCAATTTTAAAATGGGTGGATGCTGACTGGGGGAATTCTGGGAATTGAAGTCCACCCATCTCTAAAGTTGCTGAGGTTGAGAAACACTGCAAGCTGGTATAAACATTGCCCAGAATTCTGCAAAATGAAATTCACACATCTAAGGGAGGTTGCATACATATAATCTAGCGATCCCTCTAGGATAGCATGGGCAACATTCATTTCTCTTTTAATCATATTTTTTCTTTTTAACTATTTGAGCTGCCCAGTCATTTTGCAACCAGGTGGCCTTCTAAGTCTAATATTAATAAAAACAAACAAACAAGTAAATAGGAAGGGTCTGTACATAATATAAGGACCAGAAGAGATCTTTTTTTTAAACTGAGCCCACATAAGACTCAGGTTACAGTTTGAATATTGGATAGAAAGGTTAGACCAGGGATCCCCAAACTTGGCAACTTTAAGACTTGTGGACTTCAACTCCCAATTCTGGGAGTTGAAGTCCACAAGTCTTAAAGTTGCTAAGTTTGAAGACCTCTGGGTTAGACTCTTAAAAGATAAGATGAAACATTGTTTTAAAAACAGAGCAAGAAGGAGAAAAACTTAAACTCAAAATGCTGGGTGTTGCATTGCAGCCTGAATTTTGCACTTAGCTCAGCATGCTTATTGAAGGGTTAGAAAAAGACAACCTTGAACTTTCCCTCAAATGGCACTTAGCTGTTAACCACAAGCATATTTCTCTATTTAGCTTATTAGCTCCTGCAGCC
Source organism: Thermophis baileyi (assembly GCA_003457575.1). Taxonomy (NCBI): domain Eukaryota; kingdom Metazoa; phylum Chordata; class Lepidosauria; order Squamata; family Dipsadidae; genus Thermophis; species Thermophis baileyi. The sequence goes on from QLTV01000546.1 coordinate 1,742,606, forward strand.
GAAGGTGAAGGGGGCACTGGCTGCTTTAAATTCTCCAATTCTCTCTCTCTTCCTCTCCCTCCCTCTCTCTAATTCTCTCTCTCTCTCCTTACTCCCCCCCCCAACTCACACTTAAATGGTCTGATGCAAACTTTTATGGCTTTAGGAATGGAAAAGGATGCTAAACACTGAAGCATTTCTCCAAGTGGAAGGAAGGAAGTCTCCCTCCTCCTTACGTTCCACACAGAAGCCCAGGTTACTGTTTAAACTGACCCCAGGCTGTGTGAGGTTAAAACCCTGGCATTACCCTTGGCACACAGCTGCTCTATCATCTTCATGAGGAACATCCCCGTGCTCGCCCCATGCATTTTTGCCTGCCAACACAACACGTTTGTGCCGAATACTCACACAACAGTGTCCACCCTGGCCTTTCAGTAGCAATTAACCTTTCCTCCAGGGCTTCCTTTGAAGCTCGCTGGTGTTTTTGCTGCAAAATAGCAATGAGGCTTTATGTTACTATTATTTTTGTAATGAAGGGAAATGTCTAAACTTCCCTGTTCCCTAATCTGTTCCCCAACTCAGACATGGCAATTATATTATTCAGTTCCGAACAGGGACAATTTTATTATCTGGAATTCAGAACAACAATTGTGTGTGTACAACTTCCCATACTGAGGTTTTTGTGGGGTTTGTTTCATACAGAGATAAATTATGCTGGGTGAGGAAATTAAGGGTGCTTTCCTCCCAACATCTGTTTTCATAAAGATTAGAAGATCAAGACACAAAATACCTTTAGCACCCATGAGGATTTGCCCCTTTTACAAAACATAGCAGGATGCTTTGAATAACAAAGAAAACTTCTCATTAACAGAGAGTTTGAAAGTACACTCTCATCTGACCCTGTGGCACCTGGAAGATTTGGAACATATTTAGAAATGAAGTTATAATCAAATTAAACAGTGAGAATTATTGCCTGGGAAACAGTTTTAACGTTTCCTCATTATCCCCTGTAACTTGAATATCTTGTTTTAGCAAAAAGATAGCAATGGGATTTTTTCACTTAACTAAATAAAGGACTACTTATTTTTGTATATGGTAGACAGGGACATTTGTGTTCTCAAATCTTTTATCAGCTACTTTAAAATTTAGTGATAAATGATGCCAGGCCCAAGGAAATCCATCCAGGAAACAATACAGAGTGGGATGTGTGACGTATATCTAGAAATCCAACCTTCTTCCTTGTATATTCATTATCCTGGAATTTTTTAAGACTGTACCAATAAAGGAGAATATTTGTATCTCAGGGTTGAAATGAAGGGTCCTTGGTGCTCTCTTGAGCTTGGTTGTTTTCTTACAAACATTTCATTACATAAATTAGGTAAAAGCAATGATGATATTACCTAATTTGGGTAATGAAACATCTGCAAGAAAACATTCAAGCTCAGAGAGCACAAGGACCCCTCATTCTTAAGACAGTTATAAAGCCAGAAGTCGTTCCTAACCAAAATTAACACAGCATGTTATAAAATATTCAAATATTCCTATGCCTTCATGATGTTCTTGATCATTATTTTTTCACATATATGTGTGTATTGTGCATAAGTATGTGTGTGTGTGTGTATGTATGTATGTATGTATCTATCTATCTATCTATCTATCTATCTATCTATCTATCTATCTATCTATCTATCTATCTGTATGTATGTATGTATGTATGTATACAAACACATATACATATACATTACATATACATATACATATACATATACATATACATATACATATACATATACATATACATATACATATACATATACATATACATATACATATACATATACATATACATATACATATACATGCATACATACAGTGTGGTGTAGTGCTTAAAGTGCCAGATTAGGAGTGCGAAGACCCAAGTTTTATTTTCCCCTTAGACAGACAAATTGCCCGGGTGAATTTGGGCTAGTCACTCTCTTTCCCAGCCCTAGACTGGGAAGTTGAAACATATCTACATAGTAATCTACACTGATGAGGGCTGTGATGGCTCAGCGGTTAAAGATGCTCAGCTTGTCAACTAGAAAGCTGACAGCCTGGGTTTGAGACCTGAGCGCTGTGTGAGGAGGTGAGCTCCCATCCTTGCTCCAGCTTCTGCTTATTTAGCAGGTGGAAAACATGCAAATGTGAGTAGATAAATAGGTACCATTTCATTGGAAAGGTAACAGCGTTCCATGTGCCTCAGCATATATTCATGCTGGCTACATGACCATGGAAGTTTCTTTGGACAACACTGACTCTATTGGCTAAGAAACAGAGATGAGCACCGCCCCCTAGAGTGGGACACAATGGATAGGAGAAACGTTCACCTTTACCTTTTTAACTGTCTGTCTGTCTGTGTCTGTCGGTCTGTCTGTGTCTGTCGGTCTGTCTGTGTCTGTCTGTGTCTGTCTATCCGTCCATCCATCATCTATCTATCTATCTATCTATCTATCTATCTATCTATCTATCTATCTATCTATCT
>QLTV01000546.1:1745202-1759280 GCA_003457575.1 Thermophis baileyi
ACCTCTCCCTTTCCCCCCCCCCCCCTCACAAATATACACATACACAGAAATGGAAGAGCCAATTATTTTTGCTAAATATGGTGCTGAGAACAAGGAAGACCTTGCCAAAGATCTTCAGAAACTATTGCCTAGACAAAAGCAGCTGAAGCATTTTTAAAGTCTACACAGCCAAATAACATTTGGAAGTGGCTCAGGCTGACACCTCCCTAATTTACTGAGCTATAAGAAGGGGGGAGATGCAGTGCAATCAATCATGGAAGATTCACTTATTATATCCAAATTCACTAAAAGTAGTTTTTGCCTTCCTGTGGAGTTGATTTTCTGGTCTATCTAGCTGGGCTGACATATGGCCACCTATTTTGGTTAAATTCTAACCTAGGCAGAACTACATTTGACCTTTATGGAAGATGAACTCTCTATTTATTTATTTATTCATTAGATTTTTATACTATCTTCATTATTTTATAAGTAACTTAAGATGGGGAACATACATACTCCTTCCTTCTCCTATTTTCCCCACAACAACAAACCTGTGAGGTACATTGGACTAAGAGAGAGTGACTGACCCAATGTCACCCAGCTGGCTTTCATGCCTAAGGAAGGACTAGAACTCCCGGTCTGATGGTTTCTAGACCAGCACCTTAACTACTACACCAAACACTCTAATTCCTGGTCCTAAATTCACTCCTTTTCAGTAAGAAGCTTTGAATATCAAGATTCAGGGTCTGAACATGGTTGTGTATCTAACATGGCTCTAACAAAGAACATAATCCAATCCAAGACAGTTGAAACCTCATTACTTACATCACTTCATCCACCTTGCAACGTAAGGTATTCTTATATAAGTCCTTACATAATTTCTTACATAAGTCCTCCATTCCTCTGTTCGCAACAGAATACCTTATGCCACCAGACTTGAAATTTTGGGCCTAGAAAATTTAGAACTACGCCACCTTCGATCTGACCTAAGTGTAGCACACAAAATTATCTGCTACAATGTCCTACCTGTCAATGACTACTTCAGCTTCAACCGCAACAATACACGAGCACACAATAGATACAAACTTAACGTAAACCGCTCCAAACTTGATTGCAAAAAATAAGACTTCAGCAACAGAGTGGTCAATGCCTTGAATACTTTACCTGACTCTGTAGTTTCTTCCCCAAACCCCCAAAACTTTAACCTTAGACTGTCTACCGTTGACCTCACCCCATTCCTAAGAGGTCTGTAAGGGGCGTGCATAAGCGCACAAGTGTGCCTACTGTCCCTGTCCTAATGTCCCCATGTATTCGTAACCATCTCATGTACTCATAACCATGCTTATACATCTTATGTATTCACAATCATGTTTATACTTCGTCTGTCATCATATATACGCCTGATAAAATAAACAAACAAACAAACAAATATAAGGAACACTTCAACTTCTCTGGATTAAGCTATAGTTTATTTGTCTTTAACTGGTCTGTTATAGTTAATTCACTTCCAGGTTGGATTAATGAATAATGGACTTTATACAGAGATCTATGTCTGTAGTTGGTGGGACAGATTATTTTAGTCTGGCTTGTCTTTTGTTTCCTGAACCTCTTTTGGCTTTAAAATGATGAAATTTGGAGAAGTGTGTTCTGCTATAAAGGACTACAAATCTATGCTCAGTTTCTGAAATCTTTTCATCAGTAGAAGTGCAATTAGTGGGCAAGATAGGATAATTTAATTTCAGTTCAGCTGAAGTCTAGCTTGTCAAAACAGGTTTGTCTGATCCCCTTGCCTATGCTTTAAAGAGTGCTGTGTTCTAGCAGGCGTTTTTGTAAAACATTTGCATATCTATTTATTTACACATCCTTTTCCTGCAAATTTTTAAATTTGTCTTATAGTTATTTATGAGTTAGGTCATTACATGAATGTAAAACAAATAGCAACTCTATTATAAGACACTCTTAAATACTGTATAAGTATATGCTGGGAAGTATATTGCATATATCAGCTTCCAAGACATTTATATTACAGGGGAATTATATTGAATGAATTTCAAGGGTAAAATTTTCAGGCTATGTATTGTCAAATGCTGTGCCATGGTAGGAGTTGATTCTCCTATAGCATCTACTACATATTCATGATGTTCCTGAGAATTGGCCAATCATAAATGTCCCATCTGAATCACTGATGCCAATGTTTGGCTAACTCTCAGGAATTGAATGCTTTCTACTAAGACAGGAATGGGCAATTTTGTTGGATTGTAAATGTTCTTATCCATCACCGTAGGCTATGCTGACTATGTTGATGGATAATGGGATTCAATAATATCTTGAGAGCCACACATATCTATGAAACAATAATTATGAACAGTTATATAAACAAAATATTGGGGTATTATACAATTTTAGGGGGATAACACTAAAATCACTTTTACAGAGCATCTTGTCATCTTCCTCTTGATGTTTTGGATCCTTTTCAGATGAATGTTTCTATCAGAGTTTCCCTGAAATTCCAGTAGAAGAAACTCCTGAAAATTATGGAGAGCCAAGTACTTTGTCACTCAGTATCTGTGAAAGGTCTTCTCCAGCAACATCAAGTGAAGCCTTCACACCACAGGAGGGATCTCCTTATAAAGCTCCAATATATATTCCTGATGACATCCCAATTCCATCAGAGTTTGAGCTTCGAGAGTCAAATATACCTGGAGCCGGATTAGGGATATGGACAAAACAGAAGATTGAAGTAGGTGAAAGATTTGGACCATATGTAGGAGAACATCAACAAAGTCTTAAAAACACCGATAATGGATGGGAGGTAGGAAAATATCTGTCATTGTAGTTCATTATCAGTTAACTATCTGTTATCAATACTCTTGTTATTTTTACTATTTATTCTATTTCTCTTCTGCCTGTCTTCCCAGAGGGAACTCTGTTTACTTTGAATCAAAAAGCAGATTTTTGCAACCTTTTGGAAAAGAAAAAACAACTTCTGGGTTACAGACTCAAATATCTCTGTTGGGCTGAATATCAGAATACGAGGAAAAGTGATCACAACGTAATTTGCTTTGACAGTTTGGGGTGTTTTTTTCCTGGTTTCTGTTGGTGATGTTTTGAATTTTTCACAGGAAAAGAATGAGTTGTTGTTTGGAAATTTGAATTAACCGAATGAAGATTTTGGTACAATGCATGTAATTTATAGAATGTGGTCAACTAAATATTTTTGAAAAGCCTTTAAAAAAAAGTGAATATGATGGGGAAAATATCCTCCAAGATATAATAGTAAGCTTATCCACAGCTCACAATAGAAAATATGTAGATTCTTTTACTTTCAGGAATTAATCTTTTAGCATGAAAGAATAGTCACCCCTGCTATATTTCCTCAGGGTTGGTGATCTCGTCTAGCAACTATGAACAGCAACAGAAGTATTATGGTATTTCGAACCATAGTATTTTGTGAAAGAAAATCCATCCATTAAAATGACATCCTTGTCCTTATGCAAATAGAGATTTAGTAATCCTTTCTTCCTGGTCCAATGGCTTGTCAAGGTACAACAGCATACCCTGAGTTGATTCATCTTTTCTCCATATCATGAATTGGCCCCAGCTACTATCATGCTAGGCAGGGGTGGGTTCCACTTACCTACCCTACCGATTCTGATCAGGACGGAAGTGCTCGCTTTGCTCGCACGCGCCCCCCTGTCGCATCGCACAAAAACCTCAGAAATGACTCTCTGCGCATGCGCAGAAGCCTTTGTGCATGTACAGAGGGTTTTTTCCCCGCCGCGGCAACCGGAGGACCGGTTCGGGAGCGTGGACCACCGGTCATCGCTGCCGGTTCAGCGAGCGGCGGGAAATTTCCGCTACCGGTTCTAAAGGACCGGTCCGAACTGGCAGCAACCCACCACTGATGCCAGGCCTTCAAATGTAACAACCAGGCTTAGCTTTGGCTTTTGATATCAGACAATCTATTTTCTTTATATCCTGAGCAATATTTACAAGCCTCACAAGAGCCTCAGAAAAGCTCTCTTAAAGCACCCAGAGGTACTGGGATGGTCAGCCAGGGAGGGAGGGAGGGAGGGAGGGAGGGAGGAAGGAAGGAAGGAAAGAAGGAAGGTAGGAAGGTTTCCTTAAGTATTTTTGTATATCTAATTGTTGCCACTGATAAAACAGTGAAGCCTCTTACTCATCAGGGCCATCCATTAATTCCTCTGAGTCACTTTTAAAATAGAGTTGTAAAAGAGAGAAAACTATGCTTAAACCTCTCCCCTCCCACCTCTTTTGTATTTGCAGAAAAGCCACAAGGTGGCTCTTTATCACTTTATTTTTTGTGCTTTAGTGAGAGTCAGGAAGGTCATGGCTTCTCAAGCATATCACCTCTTAGTTCACAAGGAGAGTTTCATATGAACTGGTTGATTTCCTGGAGGCAAAGCATAAGGCTGATGGGACGAGAGATATGAGCCTCTGAGGTAAAAATGGGATACTGAAACTAATTGAGATCCATGCTTGACATATACAGTACAAACTGTGTAATCATATTTGTAGTGCACATTACAGCAGGATCTAGAGTTTGCAGGAGAATGAACCTTGTTTTAGAAGTTGTAAATGGAGAGTAATACATAGAATTATTTGAAGGATTCTTCTTAAAACTGGTAGGTAATGAAAACAAAATGGTGTTTCGCCAAAATGTTTGGTGGGGAAAAAGACAGCGGTTTAAAAAGTTGCTGGGGCTGTACATTGAGAATAAGAAGCCACTATGTCAAAGTTTTTGCATAGGCCAATATTCTATCTATATAATAAACCAGTCGTGATTTTGGGTAGATTTGATTAATATACTGTATATTTGCAAAATCAAGGCAATGTATTTTGCTTGTAAGCGTCAGCTTTTTAAAATGGATTATGGGTTAAAATAAAAAGTTGTGACATACTTATGCTCAGGTCATAATTAAAGTGCTGTGGAGGAACTTGAACGAAAAGCTATAAATCTGAATTTTATCTTAGTTCCTGAGTCCAAAGCCAAGCATCATCTAATCAGATATTGGTTGACTAAAGCACAAATCGAACAAAAGGTTATTGGACAAAGTCAGAGGTCAAGCTTTTTTGCAGTTTGTCATTATGGTTTAGTATTTTGCCAGCAAGCTAAATGTCCATTGAATCAAGCATGGGAAAAAGAGAGCTGTCTGTTTTCTAATCAAGAAAGAAATCAGATTGTAAACAAATGCCAGCTATTTTTTTTCAAAATGAAAACAGCTAATTATTCATAAATACAATTTCACTTCAGGACTCCATAACACGGGAACAACCTTTTCGGAAATGCATACACTGGCAGATATTTCCCTAGTATTCATATAATTTGCCTATATTTGTATACACATAGACATAAGGATTTGCTCAGCTTGTTCAAAATTTTGATTTCTCCCGTTCTGTGGTTTCTCAGCCGTGTTTATGGATTCCTAGTTATCTCCAGTGGTTTAGGATTAACATGAGGATGTGACTGCTTGGGCTGGAAATTAGGAAAATGAAAACAGAAGAAATCTAACATGAAGGAAACACGAAGCCAAAAATGCTCTAGTTAGTAAAAGTGAAATATGTTTTAATAGAGATAATTGCATTTAATTATTTAGTTAAATAATATGAATAAAATTTGACAATGTGCCCCAGGCTATTAAGATAGATATAGAGCAGGGCTGTCAAACTCCTGGCCCACAGGCCGAATGCATCACGCACTGGCCACGCCCACGCCCACGCCTGGTTTAGCGAAGGGGAAAAAGATCCCGATACATCACATGACGCCGCCATGACGACGTGAGTTTGACACCGCTGATATAGAGCATTTCTACTATAATATTTTTTTTTACCTTGTTATTCTGTCTGAATGCCTGTTCGGAAAAGAATATAATTTGTGTTCTGTCAATTTGCTGATCCAGGAATAGCCAACCGGCATCCAATTTGATCCGTATTTCAGAGTAGAATAGGGAGGCAGAAAGATAAAGCACTATTCTTACTGCAGAAATCATATTCAGGAATACCTGTTCTTTGGTTATTCATAGACCTTGATGACAAGGCCACAGAGAGGTTAAGCACAGTTGGATTGCCTGCTAGGTGGCTACATCTGCTTAACAATCTAATAAGAAGTGCTATAGTTTAAAGAGGGTAATAACTTTTAGTTTTTAAGTGAATCTTGCCATGGATGTCTATCAATGATTCCCTCCCTCCCTCCCTGCCATAAGCCAAAGCTCAGAAATGAATTTGAATATTTACGGGTATCTGAATATTTTAAAAATATATATAATTCAGATATATTATAATCCTAACCTTTGACTAATATCAATATTATTGCATCAAATATTTTCAAGTCCTAAGATTGTAGCTTGTTACTCAATGTCCTGTCAACAGGGAAGCCTAGACAATTGAGAATCCCAGTTGGTTTCCCTTGTATCATATATGTAGTTGCAAATGCCACTTTGAATGCCACTTTGAAGCCTGTCACCTATTTATTAGAAATATCTCCATTCTATTGACTTTGGGATAATGGTATACCAATATTCTATTATGTGTCTGAATATCCATTCGATCCACTAATGTATCACTTGTTTTGTATTTAACATCTAAAATATTACGCTTATTTATAACTTGCTAATGAAGTATGACTTAGAAACTGAACAAGTCAAAGATTTTATTATTAAATGGATGGTTATCAAATGGACATAGAATATAGGCAGGAGAATTGTTATAAAACAATGGAAAAACTAATGGAAGATAAATATTGCATTTATTGCAAATACTACACTAAGAGAAAATTGCTCCATTTTTTTATGATATATTATACTATAACAAATTAGCAAAACAGATAATTCATACTAAAAAAGAATGTGCTGAAAATACAAAAATACAATAACCAGAATTGGGTTTTTTTAAAAATATATAGTGGCAATTTTATAAAACTCAACAATTCTGGAAGATAATTAATCATAAAATGAATACATACAATACAGACTTCCTGTCCTCTGTTTTTATGTTATGCATTCATTACTTGTGGTGGCATAGTGGTTAGAATGCAGTATTGCATACTGACTCTGCTCACTGCTAGGAGTTCAATCCTGATGGGCTCAAGGTTGACTCAGCCTTCCATCCTTCCAAGATCAGTAAAATGAGGACCCAGATTGTTGGGGGCAATATGCTGACTCTGTAAACCACTTAGAGAGGGTTGTAAAGCAGTGTGAAGCGATATATAAGTCTAAATGATATTGCTATTAAATGAAATGCATTATAAATTGTATATTCTGAGTCTAATTCTTACCATATTGTCTACCTTTGTTAATTATTGAATATTGATTCAATTTTAATAATTGTTTCAAAATGCTAAATTGATATGAAGTCATCTTTATATGCAGTGCTAATCTAATGTTACCTCTTTTTTCTTGGTTGTGCTTTCCAATGCCGGTTATAATAAAAGTCATGTATGAAGTGGTAACTGAATGCATAAAAATAAAGAATAGGATGGAACTTCCAAGAATAATTCATGCCTCTAGTGTGGATGATTAGACAAAATTGACCTTCTGTCACTATAGTAAATGTGAGAATAGAATTACTTAGAATTATTATAGCATTTGGTAGAGGTGTAAATAATATATTTAATTTACTAATGAATATTGAGATTAGTACATCACATTAAAAATGAGTAAGGATGAATCATTCGAAACAACCAACTCATATTGCTAGTGGTATTTATCATGTTTGCTATTACTAATGAGAGTCTACTGAAAACTTAACTTTGGCAGGAACCATCGGAATGAGAAAAAAAATTGTATGAAAGAATGGGATCTATCATCTGTTTGATGACTTGTAACTTTCTTTCATATCCTAATTATTATATATTACATTTGGATTGTAATATGTTTTGCCTTGCTACTAGTTTTCTAGACTAGGGCAAAACATCAAGCCCTTCTCACAGCCAACCCTCAAATTATAAATTATAGTGATGTGTAAACAGCAGAAGCAAAACATAATATGTATATACACGTTCAAAAGCTAATTGAAACCCCCTGGGTCATACTGACATATTGAACTATGTTCCCTGATGTATGATTTAGATCTTTTTATTTTTCAGTGAAAGAGTTGGACTAAATATTTTGTCTCTGATTACACAGATTACAGGAAATATGGTACTCCTGTTGGAGCTCCCAAACACTCCTCCTTTCTCAATACTTAAATGTTGGTTTGGGGAGGGGTTGGCTAGAGTATAGAATTAGTGGAAAAGCTTCCTTGTTGTCTTTGGAGAATTATGGAGGGAAGAGAAATTGGAGTGAAGCTAAGAGAATCATTCCAGGAAAATGCACATTGTCTTTTTTGCTGTACACTCTAGGGCAGACTAAACTGTTCTTGGAGAAGAGAGGCTCTGGAGGCCCCCGAACGCAGTCAAACTCATTACACGCATGAAAACAAAACAAAGCAATGGTTGCTGAAGGGAAATGACACCAAGCACCCTCATCATTTTTCCTTTCTCCTGCTTTGTATTTGCAACTCACCATTTGCTCTTCTCCCTTCCAGGTAGCTGCTCTTTTTATTCCTGCACCTTTTTCTCTTAGTTTTTGATATGCAGCAAGGCAACCCACAGCCACAGCTAGCATTTTCCTTTCTCCTAAAAATCCTGAGGGAAATGGGGAATGAAGGCATTTTAGGGAGTGGTGCACCCAAAACATATTTCCCAGTCCCCTCCCCTTAGTACTGGAGAAGGGGAAGATGTTTTCTATCGTGGTCTTAAAGTTTGGCAGGCATAATGCAGGCTGAGATAGGTAGCCATTTCTCCTCTCGTTGGGTTCTCGTCTCTTTCCATCTTCATGCTTCTCAGGCTGTGTTGTTTCAAGATGTGAAGCAAGAATGGAGCTGGTAGATAAACCGGCAGATAATTGAATATAGGATGAGTCCAATGGCCTATTAACTCAGGATTCTGTTCCATATGGACAATATATATTCATCAAGACTAGGACTCATCATCCAAGAATTTATCTTCCTTCCCATTCAAATTGCGGGACAGTGTAAGACTCCTGCAGTAGACTGAATCTCATAGCCTTACCACATCCTGGATAAAATAGTACTTCCTTATATATGTTTCCCTCCATTCAGTTGCATTAGATGAACTAGAATTACAGAGCTGTGGTGGGGCAGTGGTTAGAATTAGTATTGAGGCTAATTTTGCTGACTGCCAGTAGTTAGATTCTCACCGGCTCAAGGTTGACTCAGACTCCCATCCTTCCGAGGTCGGTAAAATGAGGACCCAGGCTGTTGAGGGCAGTTACTGACTCTGTAAACTGCTTAGAGAGTGCTGTAAAGCACTATGAAGCGGTATATAAATCTAAGTGCTGTTGTTGCTTTTGCTATTACAACGGTGGTGAAGGATAGCTGCAGTACCTTTCACACTGGAACTGTCTCTTGTGAGAATTGTTATCTATTCTACCAGATGCTGTTTTGGGGATAAATAACAGCAATGGATGGGGTTAAATTCCAGTTATAATCTGGCAGGGGGGGGGTGAGGTTAGTACAATTTTTATGCCTTTATGAAGGATCTTGTTTTTAAGTGTGTAGCTAAGTTTAAGCCTATTTTTAAAGTGGATTCTCAAGGTAACAGGAAAGAAAAAGATACAATCAATAAAAAGATGGCAGAAGATCTAATTTGCTTGACATTCTTTTTTTAAAAAAAGTTATACTGTTTAGCTATCATTTAGGAAGATACAAAATTTGAAAAGGAAGGAAGGAAGGAAGGAAGGAAGGAAGGAAGGAAGGAAGGAAGGAAGGAAGGAAGGAAGGAAGGAAAGAGAGAGAGANNNNGAGGGAAGGGAGGGAGGAGGAAAGGAGGGGTGGGAAGGAGGGAGGGAGGAAGGAAGGAAGGAAAGGATGCCTGTGTAAATTTGAAGGAAGGAAGGAAGGAAGGAAAGGAAGGAGGGAGGGAGGGAGGGAGGAAGGAAGGGAGGAAGGAAGGAGGAAGGAAGGAAGGAAAGGAAGGAAGGAAGGAAGGGAGGGAAGGAAGGAAGGAAGGAAGGAAGGAAGGAAGGAAGGAAGGAAGGAAGGAAGGAAGGAAGGAAAAACTGAATTAAAGAACACCAAGTAACACCAAGACATAATTTTCCCCATTAAATAAATGCATGATAAAAAAATTTATTATGAAAGGACACATTGCAAGCCAGGATTCAAAGATGAGTTCCTTGCTTTAAGTACAGTAGATGCCATTAAGGAAAACAGTCAATATGTCACTAAGCCACAGCCTGTAAAATTAAATTGATTTGGTAAATGTAAGTAAGATAGATCTGTTTGCTTTCATCATCAATTTTGAGGGGGTGAACAGGTGATGTCACCAACCTGGGAGCGATAAAGATGCAAGACCATCTGGAATGGCTGGTGATGGATGGGCAACTGCTTTTGGATAGTGACAGTGCTGTGGCACTTTGTCACTTGGGATGCAGTACTTAATAACTTTTCAATACCATCATAATAAATTTCACTGCCTTATTAATATAGAAATAGTGAGTTATTACTGTGATGGCCATTGTAAATAACAGGAGATGCAGCTGTCAAAAGCTGATTGTTTGAGCATGTTTCCTTAAGCAACGTAGTTGACTTGGAATATTCAATGCCTGTCTGTACTAAGCAGAGTTTATTGCTCTTGTCAAAAGAGGGAGAGAAAAGAAGGTGTTCAAAATGATTATCAAGTTCTTTATAAAACAGAATTTAAGGCATTGGTGGATTTTTTTCAAGGTTGCTGCTAGCCCCTCTCAAATAATGCCTCTTAATATAAATAATATCTGCAAGAACATATGGTAATGATAAAGTCGTCCCCTAAGTGAAACAGAATCTTTGGGAGGTTACGATATTGGTTCAGCTCTCAAAACAATAAGAAAAAGAATACATACTCTGGCTACCTTTGATTAAACAACAGCAACAAAATCCGCAATCTGTATCTAAATGAGAAAGAAGGTGGGAAATGAATCAGTGTGGCTATTAGCATTTATAAACAAAGAAATATGAAAAAATAAAATAAAATAACCGTGCCTCATAAAATGGTGGGCAGGAAAGATCATGTGTTTGATGAAAGCCCTGAACTGCTCTGTGACATGGACATCAGCCTGACACCTTAAAAGAAACAAAATGTGTAGAAAGATGGAAAGGGAAGATGAATGATTCAGATCAATCATTTGGTGCTATTCAGCTTGTTATGCTATTGTTCCCTAGGAAGATAATTAAATCAGTGCTGTCTTTCTTATTTGTTGAAAAGGGTGGCACAAACTTGTAGAATATCAAAAGCACCTCAAAGATAATATTCTTTTTCCCTTCCTTTCTTTTCTTTTTTTTAAAATAGCACACTGACTTTGCTTTTCAGATGTGGGCTTTGTGAGCCTTTAATTAAATGTCTTTTCTTTGGATTTCTGTAACCGTGAAAAGAGAGCCCGCAGTCTATTAACAGGCAATAAAGTTCAGGAAGACTACCACTAGTTCCTTAGGTCAGAGGTGAAAACTGAATGCAAAATGAAACAAAGGTGTGTTTTGATGGCTCAACAAACAGTGAAGAGACAGAGCACAAATACGTACTGGGAAAGTGTGACATTCTTTAGGAGAGGCAAATCTGGACCTCTTGTTTGGTCAGTTAGCAATGACTCACTAAAAGTGGCTTTGGTCATTACTTTTTTCAGTTGGAGTTTGGCCTTGGCATTTTGGTTCCATAGAAAGCTCTGAAGAATTGGTATTGTTCTCCTTTTCTGCGGCAACTCTTGTGCACTATATATTGTAGCTCATGGACCTTTATGATACCATCTAGCACAGGGCTATCAAACTCACGGTCCATGGGCTGGATGCATCATGCACTGGCCATGCCCACACCTGGTTTAGTGAAGGAGAAAAAAGTCACGATACGTCATGTGACTACGCCGTGATGCTACGAGTTTGACACCCCTGATCTAGCACAATGCCCTATAATTTTTTCATCTAACAACCAAAAATCTGGTTTCCTGATGGGATTCTCGTAGCCTCCATAGTATGGCAGTGCACGTGAATAAGGATAGGTCTTCGTTAATTTAAAGTTGTAAGCTCCGTGTATAACAACGCCATGTCTATATTTGTGTGCAGTGATCAGCAGCAATATATGTAAGAACCTGGGATGCTGATAAATTGACTCATGACGGTGTCATTGAGCAAGGGTCAACCTTACATACTTCCATGCCAACTACGGATACAATGGTATTAATTTTAGCATTTGTTTTTGTCATTTTCTCCCTTGTTCCTTGCAGATGTCCATGGTCATCCCAACAACTTAAACAAGAAGCAAATATCTTTGAGGAGGGAGGGGCTTAGGACTGCCTCTTTCTTTGAAAACCATCTTTCTGGATGGTGTCAAGCAGCAAAGGCATGTCCACCAAATATGACATGGGGGTTTTCGGTTCTTGTCAAATCATTTGTGTTTCTTTTACATATGCAACGTGCGCTGCCTAAAGGAAATATAACACACAGTCTTTTCATTACGTGTTAAAAATGTGTGCTGCCTATTGAAGTTTAGCATCGCATCTCTACTTGATGTCTGTAGAGACTCTCAGTCATCCAGGTCATGGTTGTCCCAAAGGTGCTTTTTCAAGAGGCAACTGGACTTTCTGGTTTTTCTTTGAAGACGTTTTGCTTCTCATCCAAGAAGCTTCGAGCTGAAGAAGCTTCTTGGATGAGAATTGAAACGTCTTCAAAGAAAAAACAGAAAGTCCAGTTGCCTCTTTAAAAAAGCATCTTTGGGACATTTCTACTTGACATTTTTTGCTCTCAAAGAAAATTGCATTGGTCTTAGTGGATGGTTTCAGTGGTGAATTTTTAGGGGGCTTGAGAGCTGTCTGCAAACGTCTCATCCCTGCTTTGAAAGTTCAGAAGCATGAAATGCAGCATTTACCACTCATTAATGTTTTATTCCATCACATTCAGCTGAAAGGAGACCCTCTTGGCTGATGGCTGTGCCAAGATTTTTCTTTTTATGCTGTTCTGTTTGCAAGCAGGTTTTTGGGACATGTGTGATGACAGCTGTGCTACCAAAACTTATAGAGTCAAGTTGTGTGGGTTTTTGTTTTGCATGATCTTGCTTGCGCGTCAATCCAATAGCCCTAAACCAATGCACTACACATGAAATATCAACCACCATCACTGGCAAGAATGGCAAAGCTTTTGTTCTGCTCAGCATGGGATCATTAGGTATGATGTCTTGTGATGGTGACTCGTGACTTCTTATTGGCTTTGCTTGTTGGAAGATGGCTGTGAAGGTTGAAATTGAGAATTATGTGAACAGGAGATGCTGCAACTGTTGTAAAGCTCAGATCACAATCACATCACTGCAGGGACAATGTGACAGCCACAGGTTCAAGGACCAATCATCAATGTCATAACATTGAATGGTCGCTGAATGAGCGGTTAGTAAGCAAGGACTACCTGTAACCATTTGCTGATGGCCAGCTTTATCATTGTCCAAGGCTAAAACATCTTTCCTTAAGTCCTCGCATGGCAAGAATTTATAACAAGACGTGACGATTTGCAGAGCCATCAAAATTAAACAATAATGTTGAGTCATTAATGAGTGGATTAAAACTCAAATGCACCGATTGTGATTTTGCATGACAGAGATCTGGCTAAAAATGCTGAAATAGTCTTTCCTCTCTCCAGTCTTCCTGATGCTTACGGTTCCCCTGTGTTCCAACAGTGTCTGAGAATTATAAAAAATGTGATGCAATCAATTTAAGTTTATCGTTTCTGGGCAGCAAAGAAAAGCTTAGCATGATCCAGATTCTCCTTGGTTTCCTCCCATTCTTGCAGAGAGCAGAGGTATTCACATTTCTTTGTCTAACAGTTTTATAATGCCTTAAGAGATTAACAGTGAGCATGAATGAGGGCTGGAGGATTAGACAACAAGAAGAAGAAAGCTGCCAGCCAGTACCTTGTCTTCAGATTTTAAGAGTTTTTTTTTCCAGCATTGCTGACTATAGAAATGAAGAGATGATAATAGGAACCAGAGTTCCAAAAGTGTTTAGTGATTCAAAAAAATTCAGATGACATGTCAGAATTGACAGAATACTAAAGCTTTGTATGGC
>QLTV01000546.1:1759475-1782457 GCA_003457575.1 Thermophis baileyi
AGCTTTTCACTCTGAATGAATGCAGATGTTATCACAGGATTCCAGATCAAGACTCAGTGAAATGTGACAAGCTGTCAGCAAAGTTACACTACGTTGAATTTGTTAAAATATCCCAATGCTTTCTATTCATGCTTTTTATATCTTTACTGCTTAGCCCAGTCCATCAGAGGTGGGAAAGAAGGGAGAAGTAACCTTTTGGAGTAATTTCTATTTTGTCACCCACTGTATGATCTTGAACACTTAACCTTGCATTTTCTCCATCTCGAGGGTGATGTGGCTATCAGTAATGTTTCTACAATGGGAATCTAGTTCAAGGTTTCACGGTATAACTGTTAACCAAATGCTGTGTCAGCCAACCTTTCAGAAAGTGAAATCTTGACTGGGATTTCCACATTAACATTTCTAAAACATGGGACATATTGGAGCCAGGTCTCAAAAAAAGGGGGAAACTGGTTATATTTAAGTGGAATGAAAAATGGCTTCTCCAAATTAGTTCAGCCTTTGATTCTGAAACACATGATGCTAAATTTATTTCTTATAATAAAAATGGGGAATATAATTTAAAAAAATAAAATAAAATTGCTTTTTCCAACCTCTTTTGACAAAAATTGTGCACTTTTAAAGGAGGTATAGTTATTTTATAAATGTTACACATTTTAATATGCTTTCTTACCATAGGCTTGGATTTTAAGTCATTCTTTAGATAAGCATTCTTTGTTTAATTAAGCTGCTTTATGAATATATTAGTACAACTATTACTCAAACCATTAAGATTCTATATACTTTTCTTTTGTATATTATTGCAACAATTCTCTATAGCTTTTGCTGTTTTGTTTCATATAAAGACAGTTCTGTTTCTATTAATAGCACATCTGGTCAATTAGGGCTGAAGAAAAACTAACATGAAGAAAAGGGGAAGCCCAAATTAAAGTAACATTTATGCTAAAGATAAAATTGTAATTAGATAATAATTAGGTTCAGACTGATTGTTGCCATAAAGTTTTAGAGAAATCAGGGAAACATTTGGAATAATTTTCCTGCTTTTTATTTTGTATGGATTTGCCAAGAGATATTTAATTTATTTTTTATTAATTTTATTTTAATTTATTTTAGGGCTTTTCCCACTGAGAAAAATCTGGACAAACAATATACACTTACTTATATCTTTAAATTGCTGGTTAATTCTTAGAAGAACAATACTGAGTAATTTTTTCCACATAAGTATGCATCATAATAATGTTGTCTGGAAAAGATAATTTTATTGGACAATGTTACATTTAAAATAACTGCAAAATAATTATGGTTTTATTGTGAAATGTTTAATGGATTACTTTTTTTAAAAGTTACATAACAAAAAAGTGAGATAAATAGCTTTGAGTTTGAAGCTCATGAATGAAATTGCACATTTGTTTTGAAAATAATTATACAAATTAAATACAGGAATCCCTCACTGTCTATATTTCTTTTCCTATTATTGTTAGAGTAAACTGAAATTTAATAAGATAACTCTTGGTAATGACACAGGCTCATACATTTCCCTGATACACTGTGTTTCAGTTAGTTTATTTTCTGTTAAATAATGTCAGCTAATGTTCATGATTTAGAATCTATTTAAGCCTTCTTGGGAATAGATGTTTTTATATTATTGCTATCCATATATTAAACTACATTAATTCACTTCTGTGAACCAAGAAACACAAGAAGCATTTGTTTAAGTCCAATTTAGGTTTGCTGCCAAGCCTATTATAGAACAATATAGTATGTTCTTTAAAAAAGAGGTAATGTAAGTAATCTAAGCAAATAAAAATAATGCATTATTATTGATTTGTTTTACCAAAAGGCTGGAGCTAAACAATGACTGAAATTATGCACACGACAAAATGATTTAAAATATGTTTAGTTGCTTGTCACGCTCATTCTAAAGTTTTGTATTTCATCTGTCTGCTCAGATCTATTGTGATCTCTTAAGTGGCTTCCTACCCCCTCACCTCACCCCCCCCCCTCAAACTGAACACTACAAATGCAAAGAGAACTTTTATCCTTTTAATTCAGTCAGCATGGAAATGATTTTCTCATTTCAGATGCTTTTCTGTCCTCTCTTCATTGTGTCAATAAAATAGAGTTGTGCCAAGCTGTTCTAATCAGCTTAAAGTGCTAATTCATTGCACTGGGAGGCAATCTCAGGCTGGCTACAGGTGGACGCACTAAGGGGCGAGACTCCAGGGGAGTGTAATTATTTGACTCCTGTGTCTTGTTTGCAGAATTTCAAACTAGAATTAATGGCAAACCAGTGTCTGAGCCTGCAGATGGACTAGAAAGGCAATTCAAATATATATGCAGTTTAATGTAAGAGTATTCGCTTGCTATGCTACAGTGAATAGTTCCCACAGACAGCTTCTTGATTTTGTACACTGAAAGATCAAAACTAAGAAGTCTTAATGGCTAAAAACTCTGCTTTAACAATTTGAAAGTATGTAATCTACTGATAAAAGAGAATATTCATAGATCAGAGTTGAACTGCGGGGTCCTTGGTGCTCTCTGAGCTTGGTTGTTTTCTTGCAAATGTTTTATAAACCAGGTAACATTAAATGTAGTATATACAGCAATTTTTAACTAGTAAAAGATACAATTGGCGGGATAGGGCTAACCATGGGTAGGCTTGGAAGATAAGTAGATTTGGCTTGGTTGGAATTTGGATGAGAAATCCCAAGTATACATATATTGCATAATCTGAAAAGTTGGGTGGGGGGAATCCTAGAAGAAAGCAGTTTTGGAAAAAAACAGAAAGATATGGACGTACTCATGACCTCAACAAAATTTAGGCTTAATTGGAAAGGAAATTTAAAATGTTTTCAATATGAGATTTCGAGAGATGTTGCTGACAGATTGAGTAGGACTGTATTTGAAAAAAACCACCTGTACTGTTGACTAAATTAAAGTAGATATACAGTAAGTGGCCAGAATCAATAGACTACTTTCTGTTGACATTGTATTTGTTTCCTTCAAACTGGAAGAAAACCAGCATTGTTTCAGTTCTGAAATATTTGGAAGGTTTTCAAATTATGGCCATTTCTGGAAGACATAAGATTGGGGGAAGATTAATTCTAATCCATCTCTTCAAATGTGGAACAAGTTGACACTGAGATGAATAATGACAACAACTAAGATAAAGAACATCGGCCAGGAAATCATAGCAATTTTATTTTACTCTTCAATGAGTGGGATTTTTCTGCTATGAAAAGACTCCCAGCAGAGGGGAGGAAATTAGCTTCCTAATTAGGCAAAATCTAGTGGAAGAGAACGTTGTTTTAAAAAGTCATTCCAAGCTAATGATAGGGGAGGAAATGGTGGAACCTTTCATTGTCACTGACCTTATTAAGCCCAAGAAAAATGTGGTAACTCTTCAGAAGTTATTATCTGGGAAAGGTTATCAATCAGTGATTATTTTGATTTCTACTTTGTCACACAAGGAATGAAATAAAAGAAAAAAAATTACATTGGGGGAACTGCATGGGAGGTACTGTATAGCTGATTTCTTAAAAATAAGGCAAAAAATTCAGTATACTACAACAATATTTCTTAACATATTTGTTGGTTTACTTACTACATAGACTTAATAAATGCCTGACTTCAACTGATTCTGGGTACTTTTTAACCTCAGCAACTTTTAAAATATGTGGACTTCAAAATTGCAAAATCCTCCAGCTAGAGTATATAATAGAGATATAGATAATATGCATACATTAAAAAATACCCTATCACAAGTAATAATATGAACATTTTACAAGACTCATCTTGCCCAGAGTCTGGGAGAATAGCCAAAAGAATGTGCACCTTTTGGAATTTCAATAGAATTGGTGTCATACAAATGTCTGAGAGATTGGTCTTATGTTTTTTTTATCTGAAGTCCCATCAAACACACTATCAAAGAACCCAACTTCCAGCAAAATACAAATAAGAATCCAATTTTTATGAGGACACACACACACACTCGTCCACAAGCATTTAGTTATTTATAAGTAAAAATAAAAATGTAAGAAGAATAAATATTGCAGCCGTGCTGTCGCTAATACAGCATGGGGCTGAAGCACGCTTACTGTTTTTCAAAACACTTATGCCCTAATGCTAATTAACAAAAGTATTCAAACAATGAATGAAAGTTAACAGGGCCTGAATCCGTGTGTACAACTGTGGAAACAGTTTTTTCTTAAGCCCCAAATCCCCAAACCACACCCAGATTATGAGAGGGAGAAATCATTATTTGATTTGATTTGGCTCTTGCATGCAAACCTCTCGGAGACTTTCGCTAGTGGTGGAATCCAGGAAACAATCCACTTAAATCCTAACTTCTCAGTGTACTTAATTAGAGACTGTCAACTCTACTCTTTTCATGAGCTTTATTCCAATTTGGAGATAGGAGTCAAATCTTACCTACACTGTGCTACAGTACACTATACTTTCTCTCTGCATTCACATGTTCCAATATAAGTTATGAAATGGTTGGTTTGGCTGTGTCACAGTGTGCCAAAGGAACCCAAGCATTATGCTTTGTAAGCCTCAGTTTATGATTGAGTGCCAGATGTTAAACCAACAAATAATGGTTTATTCTACAACCCATGGATGTAAAATTGTGGCTTAATGTGATGTGATTGTTTGAGTGTTAAGATGAAAAAAAGGGTTATCTGGAAAAACCTGACCAGTGCAATCCTTCGTTTTGTGTGTGCAAAGAGATGTTGTATATCTCTGTAGTCTCCTTTGTTAAATACCCAGGACATAGAGCGGCAAAGAATATTCTGAGGCCAGTTCTTTGCCTGGTTTAAATGTTTATTTGGATTAGGGGATGAAATAAATCATTTATGGGTTTGTGTCACTGAGGCTTCCTAAGATCAGAAAGGGACAGGAAGGGATATGATGAAT
Source organism: Thermophis baileyi (assembly GCA_003457575.1). Lineage (NCBI taxonomy): Eukaryota > Metazoa > Chordata > Lepidosauria > Squamata > Dipsadidae > Thermophis > Thermophis baileyi. The sequence continues at coordinate 1,764,393 of QLTV01000546.1, forward strand.
CCCACTATCGTTTCATGAAAATGGTTGGTCAAATGCTTGTTGGGACAATTTCTAGGGATTGCTAAAATATATCCTGAATTAAATGTCTGTGAGATCTATAAGGCTCTCCATTTATCTATTTAGATTTATCTAAGCTATATACAACTGGGACTAATTATGCAGATAAATTCTTCATATAAACATCAAAACTAGGGGAGCATATAGCATCGCATGCCCTGGCTATCAACATTTAGGTGAAATAATAGAATCTGGCAAGAGTTGTGACCCCTAAAATCTAGATGATAATGGGAGATTGAAATATGTACATGAAGTAAAGCTCAATTTAGTAGATTCTTTGTAGGATTAAGTATGAAATCCAAATGTCTGCTAAATCCAAATGTAAATGATTTGTGTGAGATAATTTATGTTTTTATGTCTTTTGGAGCAATTGAATTTTTTTTGCAGAATTGTTGTAAATGGAATGGAAATGATATAAAAAACCATTTTGTGAATAGTGAAAATTGGCACAAGGGATATAAATTGATATAAACAACATGGAAATATCAACTACTTCATTCCATAAATTACTCAGATTATATAAATAACATCAATTGTCTGGAATGACTTCAGGATCAACTGGCCTATTATTTCAGGGGGTTAAATCTGAGCACAAATGTACATTACATTACATCTAAAGTCTGTTAAATTAAGAACTGTTAAAGCAAAGTTTCACTATGAAAGTTGTGCTAATATCAATTGTATCAACATATTTAACGTATTTACCATACATTTAGAAAACTTTAAAATACATTTTGAAAAAAAATATATGAGAAATAAGCAGTCTGTTTCAAATCAGATGATAAGGGCACATATACCTTAAAATTGACATGTCTATGAAGTTGAGACAATCTTAATTTATATTCCAGTGACAAAGATTCAGGTATAAACCAGACACTTTCAAAAACTGGACATTATAACACACTTCTCAATATATGTTGTTTCCATTTCTAAAGCATTTGCCATAAATTCCTGTCACTTATTTATTATTGCAAAGAAAATGAGAGATATGTTTTCAAACTGCTTTTTAAATATCATTGTTTCCTAAGCTGGGCCAGTTTTCCTGAACAGCATGATGTTGAAAACCAAAGACAGATTTGGGATGCATTCTCAGAATCAGTATTTAAAAGAGATTGATTATTCCCACAAAGTTTTGTCCTACCCTCAGCTGTGATTGAAGGGTAGCAGAAGAATTCATCTTTCCATGCTAAGTACATTCTTCAGAGTGATGCAGGAATTTTAATCCATAATACAGTTTGCAAATTATGCAACTAGAATGAGAGTTGGTACTTCTGTGTATCCCTATATATGCAAAATTCTCAAGTTCTCCAAGGACTACTCTTCCAGATCGGTTGAAGAGACAGGAGACATTAAAGACAAAGAAGAAACTCTCTTTAGGCAAACTTTTATTTAGATCGATTGATAGGTTGTTCACTTTAACCAAGAATATTAAGAAAAGTTGGAATCCCTCTGTACATATACAATCTCAGAATAAAGTTATTCCTCCCCACCCTCTGAATCACATGCACCAAACCATAGGAGACTTCACAAAAAGACATTTAAGTATAGTAAAGTTCCCAGGGAAAGAGACAGGCTGCCATTGGTGATTAGATGCGGGTTGTAATAGTATCGTCCTGTTTTCACTCACTACGGTAGACCATTTCTACCAGGCTTACAAGGCAGAGGATAATGAGAAACATTCCAAGTAGAATGAGGCAGAGGACTCTAACCTATGCACAGGAAACAAATGTGATCAATTACCCCAAGTGTGGAACTCACAGATACCTTATCTTCAGGCTCCTTAAAATAAGAACTTGATTGTTACCAAATGCATATCAGAAGCTGGGGAGGTGTAGAGGGGTTGATGTAAAGATAGGAGGCAAGGACATGTTAATAGTCACAGGAAAAGGATGAAGTTACAATGCCTTGGCAAAATATCATATTTTGGTCCCAAAGAGGGGGAAAAAAGTTTCACAGAGGTGGTTAGCAAAGAATCATAGCATTAACTTCTCAAATGGGATGAGCCCACATTAAATATTCCACTGCTCTGAACGATTTAAAAAGGCAATAATCAGGATGTGGGCACGGTTTCATCTTAGAGATGGATGGGAAAGCACCAAAATGATTTGACAAGAATAGTGGTTGTGCTTGTTTATAGAGGAAAATACAATTTGTTATGGTCTTAGGACATAAGCCAAAGAAAACATCTAGAAAAGCCCCTTAAAATTAAAGATCCCTACTTTGGCATCATCCAAAGACAGTTTGAGACTAATTCTCAAAAATCCTGGTTAGTACATTTACTATTGGTTGAGAAATCCAGAAACAGCAGCTTCACTTCTACCACATAATACATTGTTGGAGAAGTCTGTTCAAGATCAGCACCCAGGGCATTTACACTTTTTTGAACCTTTCTTTCTTTTCACTGATTTGAAAATTTTTATGGTGGATTGTTCTCCTACAAATAAAACGTCTATGGAGATTCTCAGTCATCCAGGTCATGGTTGTCCCAAAGGTGCTTTTTCAAGAGGCAACTGGACTTTCTGGTTTTTCTTTGAAGATGTTTCCCTTCAGCAGTTCCAAGAAGGCTCCATACCCATTTGCACTACTCAGGTGATCCTGAGGATACAGATAAACCTTCAAGTGGCTTCAATGACTCTGTAAAAGAATGCAAATAACCAACTGTTTGCAAGGAATATAAATCTTTCTATTCCCCACCATCCAGACAGAGATGAAGAAGCTTCTTGGATGAGAAGCAAAATGCCTTCAAAGAAAAACAAGAAAGTCCAATTGCCTCTTGAAAAAGCACCTTTGGAACATTTATGTGGTTGTAAAATATTATAGTAATAAACCACTAAAAATAATCAATAGACAGTCTGGGCAAAATAATTTTGGGGAAAGCTGAAAGAAATATATTTATTTCCTGACACGTGTGCATACACATACAAGAACAAATTAGAAAGAGTAACTTGTTTGCATTTTTAATGGCATATTTTGTAAACTTATTAAACAGAATTATACAAATAAATTTGAGGTATTTCCATTCTTCATCGGGCGTGGAAATCTGTCCCTTTTTAAGAATCATCCCTTAAGAATTATTTTATGAGACTCCCCCCCCCTCTTCAAGACAAGACTGATAATATTACTGCTCTGGAAAGAACCAGCTGAATTCAGGTTGACATACAAAATTGAGATCGTTAACTAAAATGGCTGACAGTTTGCATGCCTACTGAAGATGCATTAGGAGCAAGTAAGAAATATGAAAAAGCAAACTCATGCTAGGGAATCACCTTGACACACAATTATGTGGCTCTGCAGTGGTTTTTAGCATTTATCATATTTTCCTTTTTGTGAAAATTACTACCATCCATAGAAATGTCATCCCGAGATGAAATGGATGATCAAGACGGCACTGCAGGAAATGAAATGCTGGCAGTCAAAGTATGCAAGTTGTTGACTTCAGAGCAAGATATGAAAAGAAGCATATGGCCAATAACCACCCACATTCTTGTGTTATGTAATGGACCAGTAGTAGATTCTGACAGGGAAAGGAGGAAGATAAGGCCGTGTGCAACCTTATTGTATAAAATAAATCTGGAGACTGCTTGGAAATTATTATATCTAAGATAAAAAAACCAGCACCCCACTCCCCAGATTTGCTAATTTGCTAATTTAGCAAATTAGCATGAACACAAATATAGAATTTGGCTCCTAAGGAGTTTATACTCTAAATTCCAGAGACAGTGTGAAAGGAATTCTATGCCCTATAAATGTGACATGCCCATGAATCATAGGGGTCCAGTAGAAGCCATAATGATGTCCAATTCATGTTGCATGCATGTTAAAAGATAAAGGTAAAAGTAAAAGTAAAAGTTCCCTTGTCAAGTCATGTCTGACTCTAGGGGGTGATGCCCATCCCTGTTTCTTAATTGAGGAAGCCATGTTCATGTAGCCTGCATGACTATACACTGAGGCACACAGAAGTTACCTTCCACCAAAGTGGTACCTATTTATCTAGTCGCATTCACATGCTTTCGAACTGCTAGGTTGGCAGGATCTGGGGCAAATAATGGGAGCTCACCCCATCGCACAGCACTTGGGTCTTGACCTCGGGGTGTCAGCTTTCCAGCTAACAAGTTGTGTCTTTAACTGCTGAGCCATCGTGCATCCCTGCTAACATCCTACGTACTATAAAGGATGCACTTGCGTTACAGGACAGATTCATAATTCTCATTTGTTTAATGATGTAAGCTCACACACAGCATCCGTTACCCCTCACATTAATCCCCTGCAGATATCCATGCTTAGCATCACCATTAACAATGTGCAGCGCATATACTAAAATTAAATTTGATGTATATCTGACTCATGTCATTGCCACAAATACTTGCATGTTCATCTGTTCTACGCAGTAAATCAGTTTCAAAACCAAAACAAGTGCTAAAACAAATAACTAAAACCACAGTGCTCTTGCTCAGCTTTTGGAGACATCTTTGCTCAGCATTTGAGTTATGTTATGCATAGAATTAATGGAATAATCTGTAGTTTAATTTTTCCCTACTTTAACTGCTCCTAATAGCTACCTAATACAGCCTAGACATATGGTTTATATATATAGCTTTCACAGACATGAATTTTCATAAATGCGTACTGTTTTTATGCAACATTCTGAAATAAGTGCTGTTTATTACTTTCTAAGTTTTCCATCAAAGAATGGATGGCAACATATTCTGTTGCTGCTGTCTTTTTCTATAAAAAGAAAGCTAGGGTGGATTTCTTTGACATATGTAACCCTCAATAGACCATAATGGTGTGGTATTTGTGGGAAGAGAGAAGGGGGCTTAATAATGCTGTAAGGGTTTCCTTTGCATATGAACAGTGCACTAAGCAGAACATGATATGGATGCTAAATCATAAGCTAATGCTATATTCTTTTAATGATATTAAGTATTTGGCTTAGAAAGGTAAAGGTAGACTCTCTTGAGCTTAACTCTGTGCTTGGTGACTACACAGACACATCAGTACGCTTTTTGACAGTGGTGGTGGAAGTGATTTGCCATTGTTGTTTTTTTTATTTATGGTCATTTATTTAGTTTATGGTCATCCACATATTAGCCTGATCTAGCCATGTTCATAAATTTTATAAGTAAATAAATAAATAAAAATAAATAAATCATCCTAGTTTTAACACCAGCTTAGTTGGAAAACTGGCCATCATAAAAATTATACTATTACCCAACAGTACAATTGGAAGTGAGGCATTGGGGTGAATATAGCTTTTTCTGATGATTTCTGTTGGATTTCACCAGCTGGAACAAGATATGAGGACAATTGGCCATGGTTTGCAGCTTGAGAGATCTTTGTCCCTTTAAAAGTAGTGTGTCTGGGATAATAACTATTATAGGGTTATAAGTCCCAAAGGTGCTTTTTCAAAAGACAACTGGACTATATTTTTTCCTTGAAGATGCTTCACTTCTCATCCATTCTGACTGAAGAACTGAGTCAGAACTAAAGAAGCTTCTTGGATGAGAAGCGAAATGTTTTTAAAGTCCAGTTGCCTTTTGAAAAAACACCTTTGGGACAACCATGACCTGGATGACTGAGACTCTCCATAGACATTTATTTGAGAGCCCCTCAGAAAAATCAAACGGTTCTAAATCCAGCAGATCCATCACCATTCTAGTCTGAGAATATTTGTCTGGGAGTACTGTAAATTAATATTCCACAGAAATCTCCACTGCAGTGTTTCTCAAGCTTGGCAGTGTTAAAACATGTGGACTTCAATTCCCAGAATTCCATGCTGGCTGGGCAATTCTGAGAGTTGAAGCCCACATGTCTTAAAGTTGCTAAGCTTGAAAACACCACCCAGGATAAATATAGGTCCAGTTGTGAAACTCATCTTACCAATGGAGCTGAATCTCAATTCTATTCTAAGTCTGAAAAAAGAATAGACAAAACCTACAAAAATGATGTTTCTGTGAGGGACATTCAAATCTTTGTAACAAAACAGATATTACAATTTTATTTCTACAGCATTGCTGGGATCCTTCCAAATTAAATAAACTTTATTTCATAATATGAAACATCAACATGATTATCATCATCATCATCATCCTTTCAATCATTATTTACATGCAAAGGTTTCGTTATCGATTACAGCTTGTTCTATCACCACACAATTTATGCTACTTATATATGAACAAATATAAATACATCTAATTAAAGGTATTTTTAAGTTTCTGGTTTTTAAATTAATTGGAATGTTGTTCTGTGCCAACCTGGAATGCATTTATGAAGTTTTGCAGTTCCACCCTACAGACATTTGCCAATCTGCTGGCTGCCTTGACATCCATGCATTAAAGTGGAATTTAACAGATTAACTTGTATTTGACCTACTTCAGGTCTCTTGGTAATGAGGGATGCAGGAGCACAGAATTAATCTCTCTCAATTTGTGGCCCTCAGGGGTGCTGCTAAATTTTAGAGAGTTTGCATTTTCAACGTCTCCCATGGTGCTGAAGAGTTTCTGGAACTCAATGGAACCGACTTAATCGCAGTAAATGAAGGGAAGAATAATTGTATCTCTTTGATTAATTGCATAATGAAGTTCTGGGTATTTAATTATAGTAAATAAATGGTGGCTCCAAATTTTTTTGACTATAAATTGAAAGGAGCAAATTACATATTGAAAGAAAAAAGTGTATCAAACTAATGAAAGGGTTTCATGAATACAGAGAGAACCGCGGGTTTTCTGTTGCATTTTAAAAAGTTAAACTTAAACTAAATTGGACTAAGGATATGTATCTAGGGTTACAGTTATCTAATGTCCAGCCTCATTATATTAATTCACATAATAATTTAATATTTGTATGAAAAATCAGGAGGGAAGATTTTTAGTGACTGTTATTTAGATTGATGTTAAGAGTTCAGTTGGGTTGGCATAATATATAGTACTCACATCTTCATGCATTTAGGAGTTTTGCAAATTTATATACTAACAAAACTGGGACTTTACCACATTCGTCCTTCTTCCTCTAAGGTTAAAAGAACTTTTCCTATTTCAATTCATTTAAATACCAGTGTTGTTTTTAAAGACCATCTTTCAATTAAAACCTGATTTTGTAAATGTACCATCAGTTACATGTCAGTTATTGTCTAAAGCTAATTAGAAAATGGCAATTAATCATGGAAATAGACATATTAGGCATTATTGATTGCATGTAGAATCCTCTGTTAGTTAGACATATGGACAGACTAATAGATTGTGCTCAGATAAACTGTTAATAAGGCATGATCAATGGAGTTTTCACAATTCTCACATAAATTCAGATAAGTCTCTGAATATTTAGTAGAAGTTAATGTACATTCTGACCGTGTTTCCTATCCTAGTCAGTCTATAATAAATTATATTAATACATTTCTGAAACAAATGTCTAAGAGCATAGAATATTTTAATAATATATAAAAATTCATAGCAATTTTATTTTTGTATACCCGGTTTTGCAATGGAGTACCATGTATATTTATACATTTGCCCTGAAGTCTTGTTATGAAACTAACACAAATTTTAAATAAAGCAAACTGGGTTAATTAACGTTTGGGGTTTTTTTCCCCACTGGCAGTCATATTTACATTTATGTACTCATAATTCTCCTAATAGATTAGTTTAATAATGAATCAGATATAACAATTTCATATTTATAAATTAAGGTTACAATTTAATATATTCTTACCATGCAGCCTAATTACTTAGTAGGGTTTGTTTCTTAGGAAACACATGAAGGGTCGTGTTTTACAGTGATTTATGTTTTATATTATGAAGCAAAACATATATGGTTGCTTCCAGGGGAAAAAACCAGGGTTGGTTGGTTCCTATTTGACTTAGGGGGGGGGGGAAGAAACTTCAATAAAACCTGGAATTTTGGATAACCAGTGTTAATCAAACATAAAGATGCTAATATATGCTAGCTTTATACTTACTTTAAAGAGACTTTCATTTGAAATTGTAGAATGTGTTGCAAAATAATGAACAAAAAAGAAATAAATGAATTCATCAACATTTTGCCTTAGCAGATTGTTCATTGCATATTCCTAAAACCTTTGGAACTTTTTTTTTGGGGGGGGGGGAGAGGGAGGAAGATAATATTTTGGTATTATTTGTATTATAAATTTTTTAAAAGTGAAAAGTCTAGGAAGGCTATGCAGAAGGATTTGAGCAGACAGCAACATTTATGGCACATTCTTGTGATGATCATGATGATGATAAAAACAACAGCAACAACTTATTTAATATGCTATTGGCCTTTAGAGAAATCTCTGGCGAATGAGCGGATCCTACTGTGTACATGCTAGAGGGGTTGTGTGCTTGTGTATAATGCCTGTCTCTCGGTCTATGTTTTGTAGGGAAAGTCACATAGAGTTAACAGGCTGCAATTCTCCCAGTATTTTCCATGTTTTCAGCTAGAGTTGAATTCACTCTTCCAGCAGCTGCCAACATTGTCAGCCTTGATCTATCAGAAAGGATTTTTTTTTCCTGGCCCAAAACTTTGAAGCCCCTTTCTAACATCTCCAACAAACTAATTGTTGTCTTCTGCTTCTGAGAACTCTCTGAAGTCCCAGAGAGTTAGTGTCTTCTCAAGGGACAAGAAAGGGGACTCACAAAATCAATTTATCAGGCTATTACGCATTGTCATCAGCCAAAACAAACCCTTACTAAAGACAGGGAGAAAAAAAAATAGAAGAAACAGGTCTCTGAGAAAAGGTTACAGAACATCCATCTTCTGGTCTCTTCTGATTGTTTCCTTTCTTTGGGCATTTTCATACCCGTTCCCCTCTTCTAAAAGACACTTTATGACAAGCATTGTAACTTCTTCAAACCAGGGGGGAACCTCTTCTTTCGGGCACACAGAAACTTTGCAAGGCCTGAGTGACAGCAGGAAGGGGGGCCGTTGCCACTGTGGACATTTGGCAATAAATCATCCCCCCACCCCCCTACCCCAAGCATTGGGTAGCTGGATTCATCCCCACTTCCTGTGTGGCTATCAGTGCTGCGAAGAGAAGTGACAGAACTGCCATTGTTCCTTGCTGTGATTCCTAAATTCTCAGCACCGGGTTTCAAAGTTAAGTAAAGATATACTTACTCACACCACCAAAAAAAGAGCTAATGGTGGATCATAAAATAAGTAATTTCTCTGATTGAGAAATTGTCACTTAATTGTCACTTAAGTACTGCAGGAGTTAGAATGAATTTCTTTTTTAAAAAATTATGTATAAAATTGCCTTGTTTGTTTTTTACCCTATATACCTGTTGACCTGGAGGATTACTATTTTTTTTTAACTTTAACAATAATTATGTATAAGCTCTGTGTGACAGCTAAAAGGGCTTCCTGAAGATGAACAGTGTTAAATTGAGGAATCTATCAAAGACAAATGTTTGTTAAATTGCTTTTCTGGAAGTTAGCACAGAAGAATTGTATGTAGTTAAAATATTTTGGCAAGCCTCACATCTCAGACTGTTCTCCTAAGGCTGTATTTTGACCACAATGAGGATAAGTTTTTAAAACAGAGATAGTGATTAAAATGGAACACATTATGGAAAAGAGCGTTTTCAATATTTGTATCAATTGCTGTATGCCAATCAGAATCATGGTTGTGAGATGGATGGCTACACAAATGTGCAAAACAAAACAAAGTAAAAAATAATCTCTAGGAAAAATTACACACACACACACACACACACACACACAAACACACACACACACACAAACATACAAACACATTTACAGTCCTCTCTTTTATAAGATTCTGAGGCCTAGAAGTTCTTTCTTAGATCGATAAAAAGTGTTTTAATTTAGACAAGTTAGAGATGTGCTGGTGCATCTTTTGAGCTGAGGGGTACCTGACCTATCCTGGAGGGATCCATGCCCATCCTAAAACACCAGGGTCATGGTTTGGGGCTGTTTGTCTTGGGTGGCCTATTGCAATGCTTTGGACATGAATCTGCCTTTGAAAACAATCCAGACATTTCAGTGAGTTCAAATTAGAATGGTTAGATTGCTCCCTGGGACTTAACTGATACAGACATATTATGTCAATTCTTCACCAGCTATTCTGGCTGCCACTCTATTCCTGGACATAATTCAAAGTGCTGATTTTGACCTTTAAAGAGGCAAATGGCATAGTACCAGGCTACCTGAAGGAGCCCCTCACTAAAGGAAAGGAAATGCGCCTCTTTCAGAGACAGAGATTTTTCTGTGATAGCCCTTTATTTATGGACTTCTTTTTCTTTGCTTTGCTCAACTGGGGCAAGATTAGCTTCATTTTGGCACCAGAAGATCTATTTTCCCAAGGTTTTTAGTTGACTTTCAGCTGTATTTTAATTCATATTGTTTAGATTTTCAGTAACCACCTTGTAGCTTCCAAGTTTATATGGTGTTTTTATTTTGCATTTCATTGTACGTGTTTTTATTCAAATTGTATTCTTGAAATGTCTTTTATTATAAACCATCCAGAGAACTTTGGCTGTTAGGTAATTTTTTTAAAATGAATAAATAAATGAAATAAATAAATTATAGCATTGTAGAAAAATATCGAAATAGCTACGGTACATTAGTTATACCTTCTCTTGCTATATTTATGGATGTTACCAAAAAGGACAAGGAGGCATAAAATTCTCTAGTGGAGGATAGCATCTTTGGAGCTGAGGTATTATTCAAGGTAGACCAGACTAAAGATTCAGTGCTGTATAGGTCAGGACTCAATTTATTGTAACAGCTACGGTAGCAGAAACTTGCAAGTTTGAAAGTGCTTCTCCCTCCCTCACTTTATCCCCATGTGAACTAGGGAGGGGCTTATCTGAGATATTTTCTTAAGTTATTTTCTTGACTCATGTTTAATCCCCACTTATCTGACATTGCCTTGGTAATGGTTCTTCCTCCTGCCTTCAAGGCCATTTCCTATTCCCTCCACTTATGTGAAAAATCAATAAGTTAGGTGGGATGTGATTGCCGCCTTGCTCCTTTTTTTTTTTAGATGGGTGGCACATGTCACACCCACACAAAAAAGAACTGAGGCTATAATTGTGTAGCCATGGCCACTGTTTTGACTTTTTTGACCCCTTTGCCATTGCTCCAGTCCAGAGGTGGGTTCCTACCGGTTCTAACCGGTTCTTTAGAACTGTTAGTAACTCGGCGATGACGTCACGGAGCCGGTTCCGTCGGTGTCTCCGTGGGCACCGCCATCTTGAATTTTGCTTCTGTGCATGCGCAGAAGCTATTTTTTGATTTATGTGTGTGCGCGCGCATGGTGCGACCCTGAGCAAACCGACAGCAAAAGGATCCAGAACCCACCCCTGCTCCAGTCTCAAAAGGTTAAAGCAGATCCTTACATTTGTAATCAAAAGAGAAATATGCATTTCTTCAGTCTGCACATCATTTAGAAGCAGCACAATCAAATGTGTTGCACATAAAAACTAAGCAGAACATTGATCGTGCCATTGTAGCCACCATCTTGATTTTTTTGACCACATTCTGCAGACTATCCTGCCTAGGAGGAGAGGAAGTATAAACTTTCTCGTTGCTGTGCCTGGGCTTGCATATTATTCATTATTTATAGTTTTCATTGCTTCAGAAAAAAGTATCATTCACATTTCTTAGGATATGTCCAAGTGGGTGTAACATTCTTTCCTTCTACCTTGGAGCTCACTGATTACTTCCATTGATGTTCAGTTCTCTGGTGTTGCAAGGCCACTCAACATACACTATGTCAGAGGTGGGTTCCTCCCGGTTCGCACCGGTTCTATAGAACCAGTAGTAAACCGGTGGTGATGTCACGGATCCGGTTCTGTCGGTGCCAGTCCGTGGACACCGCCATCTTTTTTTTAGATTTTTTTTTTTTGAAAAATATATATATATTTTTGGATTTTTTTTCTGGTTTTTGCTTCTGTGCATGTGCAGAAGCTGAGTTTTCGGCACTGCGCATGCACCGCCATCTTGTTTTTGGCTTTTTTTTAAAAAAAATTGCTTGTTTTGCTTCTGCGCATGCGCAGAAGCCGAGCCACGCGGCGCGGGAGGAGGTAAGTTAGAACCCACCCCTGCACTATGTACATTACAACAGGCATGAATTGCAGCTAAAAGAAATAATAACTGGGTTCAGAGATCATGTTAAGCCAAAATCCAGCAGCATATGTTGTAGGAATCCAGACACTGATTTATAAACCATGAATTGTAGCTAATGTGTTATCCAGACACTGTGGTTCCTCAGTCATGGTTTATGATTAGCATAGTGTGGCTTGCTCAGTGAACTATGGCAGCAGCCCCCAACTTTTTGGGCACTAGGGACCGGTTCCGTGGAGAGAGGTTTCGCATGCTGCCTACATCCCACGGATGGGGTTTCGCTTGTTTGCGCAGCCCGGTTTCTGGCATGCACAGAAGTTGGGGACTCCTGAACTATGGTAAACAGACCTCACTTAGCATGTTACAGGTAGTTCCCAAGTTACGACCACAATTGAGCTCAAAATGTATGCTGCTAAGTGAAACATTTGTTAAGTGAGTTTTGCCCCATTTTACGACTTCTCTTGCCACAGTTGTTAAGTGATCATTGCCTTTGTTACGTTACTAACACGATTGTTACGTGAATCTAGCTTCCCCATTGACTTTGCTTGTCAGGAGGTCGCAAACTGATCACATGACCCCGGGGACACTGCAACCGTCATAAGTACAAACCAATTGCTAAGCATCTGAGTTTTGATCACGCGACCATGGGGATGCTGCAACGGTCCTAAGTGTGAAAAACGGCCATAAGTCACTTTTTTCAGTGCCGTTCTAACTTTGAACGGTCACTAAATGAACTGTTGTAAGTCGAGGACTACCTGTATTAGATGTAGGAGGCCAGGATTTGAGGTTTGGATTGCATGCCTACCTATGGTGTATGATAAAATTAAAGTTCATGTTGACTTCAGAAAAGCAACTTTATTAGGCACACCATTTTGAGCATGATTTATTTATTTATTTATTATGATGGTATTGTTCTATGAAGGAATGAAAAAAGAAACCAACAGGTCGATGTAGTGAAATATGTCTTTAAAACCGAATAACTAGAATGAGAATAGAGTGATGGAAACATCTGTGTGTCCATCACTGTGTCGTTTTGGTTTGATGTATTTCCTCCCCCCCTCCTCAAGCTTCACAGCCATTAAGGGTGTTCCTTTTAGACAAATCAGCCACAGAATGCTAACCATATATAATTCTTGTTGATGCTGGCAGTGGTGAGATGACTGTTCTTTTTCGAATATCTCCTGACTGAGTGCACTTCCTATATAGAAGATAAGGGAAGAACTTTGAGTGACTGTGGAAATATAAATAATGAATTTGTTAAAGTGGGTCTGTCTCCACTATTCTGTTTTCCAGCAGAATGGTAAGTTAAAATCAGTCGCAACATCTGCTTCCAGATCCGTTTTTATTCTGTAGACATAATGGCTAAAGTTCTCTTTCAAAAAGAACAGTTTGTGTATGTGCGTGTTTGTGTGTGGCAGAGAATGCTGTGGACTTTTTAAAAAAATGTCACAAGTCCCTGCTATGAGCTCGTGACCTACCGTTCGAAAGAATAATTGGGCGATTTCTTGTACAAATTTCTGCAATTCCAAAGTGGATATATCCTTTCTGTTTTTTAGATGGAATGTGTTTGTTTTTTTTTTAAAAAAAGTTGCTTTTCAATTATCATTTTTGGGGAAAAAAATGAGGGCATTTGAAAGGCTCCTGCCAATTTTATCAAGGGATTGGTGGTGTTGTAGCTCAGAGTTTAATAGCAAAATGGAATGACGTGCTTCTCATTCCATTTCTGCGTATTGTGTATTGCAAATAGATTCTGGTGGGCCTATCATGCTTGATTGATATCAACTGGTTACAGACTTTGGCCGGATGTCTTCTTTTTTCTTCTTTTTTAAATAATAATGTGCCGTGTGATTTAATGAGAAAAAAAAAAAGCCTTCAAGGTGCTTTTGGATTTCACAGTCAAATTGTTACAGAGAGTAAGTATATGAGACATGGGTTTTCTAGGCTTCGTGACAGTTTTATCCCAGTTCATCATCTTAACTAAAAAATAATCCTATCTAACTTGAAATCCACATCAGCCATAACTAGAAAATAAATCCAGGCCGCAGCTCAGACTTGTAACCTAACAGCTATCATAAATAATCAGAACCTATTTGAAGGTGGAAGATGGGACATTAGAAGCTATTTACACTAGTGGAGTGATCCCATCGATCAGTAACAGCAACCCGTAGATAAGACTCATATGATGTCATAGTAATTTATGGCGAGCATTGTCAGTAAAACCCCCATAGAACCTTCTCTCTGACAGCTTCATTCATTTCTTGTTTGTGATGCATTTTGTTGTTAAAGAAGAATCAATAGCAAATAGATGCTATTGAGAGTTTTTACTGGTTAAATATGTGGAGAAAAAATCCTGTATTGTTCGAAACAGGCTGCAAAATTCAAAATCAGAATCAGAATAAGGAGTACTTTATTTTACATAAAATAAAACTATCAAAGCTGTTGAATAAGTGAATTCTGACAGAAAACAGGGATATGAAAATTGAGCAACGTAAGACGTTTTCTTACTGAACATATGAGCTCGTAGCACTTTCCCAGGTTTTCTTAGATTAGATTTTTGATTGGGTTAATTAAGACAATGAAGTAGATTCCTGAAAACAAAAGGAAAGGTAGTGGTTGAATACAGGCATTTCTAACAGAGAAAGCATGCACTGAGCTTTGACAGTATCCTAAAATACTCAAGAATTAGAATGTGTTATTTTTACTAACTTCCGCAACCTGATTAGTTTTAGATGTATTAGATTATAATTCTTTTAATCCTCAGACAGCAATGAAAAGAGCACATTGTTTTATAGGGTACAAAGACTGTGATCCAACAAGAGGGGGTATTCAGCCGGTTCGGACCACTTCGGGTGAACCGGTAGTAGCGACCTGGGCCCGCCCGCCCACCCACCTGGGCGCTATGCCGTCCTATTTAGCCACGTTTTGAAGCCACATGCATGCGTGCAAGCCGTGCACGCTCACATTTTCGGTGCTGGGCGAACCGGTACAAAAATTATGTGAATCCCACCTCTGGATCCAACTCACTTGGGAAGGCTAAGATGCAACATCTGAACCTCTCCCATTTAAATTGTAAACATTTGGAATTACATTATAGAGGAGCCGAGGTGGCGCAGTGGTTAGAGTGCAGCACTGCAGGCTACTTCAGCTGACTGCTAGCTGCAGTTCGGCGGTTCAAATCTCACCGGCTCAAGGTTGACTCAGCCTTCCATCCTTCCGAGGTGGGTAAAATGAGGACCCAGATTGTTGGGGGCAATATGCTAACTCTGTAAACCGCTTAGAGAGGGCTGTAAAGCACTATGAAGCGGTATATAAGTCTAAGTGCTATTGCTATTGCTATTACAGCGCTTTGTAAAAATCAAGAAAACAATTTTCTCTTTAAATTAGTGCCAGAAATTTCCTTCCTTCCTTCCTTCCTTCCTTCCTTCCTTCCTTCCTTCCTTCCTTCCTTCCTTCCTTCCTTCCTTCCTTCCTTCCTTCCTTCCTTCTCCCCTGAAAAATCTTTCAGCTTCTTTATCTTTGTTGATCAAACATACTGAATTTTTGACTGAAAATATTTTCATAAGGTTGAAACAAATTTCTCCAACCATTCTAAACGTATTGTGAGATTGATAATGACCTTTTGAAGACCCAGAATGGAGGTGGCGCAACTGTCCTGGATCTCTCATGGCTTTCATATCATGGTATCCTTCTGGACTCACTCTGGGGATTGCAAGTGGGAGGCATCGTTTTGCAGTTGTGATGATGGGAGAGAAGAAGTCAAGGCCTAGACCCTGCAATGTTTGTTTAGTCACTATTCGAAATTATAATGGTACTGAAAAAAGTGATTTATGACCCGTTTTTACACTTACAACCGTTGCAGCATCCCTATGGTCACAAGATCAAAATCCAGACATTTGCCAACTGGCATGTATTTATGACAGTTGCATTGGTGCCAGGGTCATGTGATCACTATTTATAAAATTCCCAGCTGGCTTCCGGCAAGCAAAGTCAACGAGGGAAGCCAGATTCGCTTAATGGCCACATGATTCACTTAACAACTATAGTGATTTGCTTAATAACGGTGGCAATAAAGGTTGTAAAATGAGGCAAAACTCAACAACTGCCTTGCTTAGCACCGGAAAAATGTGGGCTCAGTTGTGCTCATAAGTCAAGGACTACCTGTATGCTACTCTTAGGTCAGGTAACTGATATTACAGTGTTGTCCAAGTGCCTGGAGACTGGATGGGGATGGATCAACTTTTGCTCAACCTGGCAAGATAAAATGGCTTTAGGTTTTGGCACCAGTTTTGGGTCTGGTGATTTGTTGTCTTTGTCTCTCATTGGGGTTGCACTTCCCTGAATTGAGCTGGTGCACATTTTCAGGTCCTCCTGGACATATATGCCCTGCTTGATGAGCAGATGGCAGCCATTCCTAGGGGGTCTTTTGCACAGATTTGTCTTGTGTGTCCATTGTACCCTTTCCTGGAGACATGCTCACAATCACTCATGCCTTAGTCACCTCCCAGATGGATTATTACAATGCGCTTCACATGGGGCTGCCCTGGAAGGCCACTTGGAAGTTACAACTGGTCCAGAAGACAGCAGCATGCAGAGTAATAGGTGCCCATAGGTTGCCCATGTTATACTTTTGTTCCACAAACTGTCAGCGTTCCAGAAGAACCAAACTCCCATAAAAAAAACCTCCGAGACAGGCATTTTCTCAAAGTTCCCATTTATTAGAGTAGGTATACTGGCACATCTGGGAAAACCCGAATCTGAGAGTTCCGGGTTTTCCCTCAGTAAATCAAAACCCCAAATCCACCCCCTGCACCCATCAGTCCATCACATGGTCAGATCACCATCCCTTCAACCACTCCTCCTCCAGGTGCAGGAATACCATGACCTTGACCGAAAAGAAGAATGCTATTATGTCTAACTACATTCCCTCTACTAAATCCCCCCTCCTAATTTCCCAAGCACAAGAATGTGGCAGTGTGGAAGCTTCTGATGCTAATATGGCTTCCAAAGCTGACACAAACTGCATTGTCTTCCAGTTTTCTCCCAGATGTAATTCAGGGTGATGGTTCCAAGTCTTACATGGAACAGGCTCTGGTTATTTGTAGGACCACTTTTCCCTAACAATATCCTCCCATCTCAGTTAGATCAGGTAGATCCTTTCCCTGAAACCATTTAGTGGCACCTCAGAAGCATGTCTTTTCCATGGCTCCCCCTACCTTGTGGAATACCCCCCACCAGAAATTCAACAGGCCCCTCCCTTCTAGCCTGTTGGAAGGCCATTAAGACCTGGCTTTTTACTGAGGCTCTGGGATTATATGGGTGGAAGCATGGAAGGAATGTAGCTGAGCCTCCTGTGGGGCATCCCAAGGGGGATGATTACATTGCAGTGGTGTTATTTTATCATATTGTTTTTATGATTTATTGATTGATTTTATAATTGTAAGCCTCCCAGGGTGATGAGCAGCTATACAAATGTTTTAAATAAATAAATATCTATATTTTTTTTAAAAATATCCCTTTTTAATTTTTTTTATTCAATTATACTTTTCTTTTTTCTCTAAATTTATATTGTTTTTGCTCTTCAATAAAAATTAAGTAAAAGAAAACCTGATTGAAAGGCCCAAAAGAAAAGAAAAGAAAGTTTCCCTGACTTAAGGGAACTTAAAAAGTTCCCTACTTTTTGAAAATTAGCATGGCCTTCTATGTAGCACACTTGCATCCTTTGTGTTTGAAGTGTCTCATAGAGAAGTTCTAAACTAATATTTTATTAGTGGCTCTGTTGTGCAGTAGTTTTCCTGTATTTAAATGGACAGTGGACAATATGGAATTCTTCATGTGAGAAATAATGAGCAGGTCAGACTTACCATGCGCTGCCTTGAAAGAGTATGTATGTATGTATGTATGTATGTATGTATGTATGTATG
>QLTV01000546.1:1797983-1817436 GCA_003457575.1 Thermophis baileyi
TATTATTATTATTATTATTATTATTATTATTATTATTATTATTATTATTATTATTATTATTATTATTATTATTATTATTTTCACATTGATGTGAAGAACCAAAGCAACAGGTTATAAATAACCGTGTTGCACAGAATGTCCCTTTCAGAAGTTGGAGGGGCAGACAGAGGTTCTTGCTTGAATGCTCTCCTGGGCAAAGAGAGAATAGTATTAAGTCCCATTTAGGAAAAACTACTCACAGGGGAAATCTGTGATTAGGATTCTTTCCTTATATTCTAAAAGACAAATTAAATGTTATATATGAATACATGTTTCATCAGCCTGATTATCCTTTTTAAATAGAAGAAGCTGTTTTAAGAAGGACGGAGAATTTCTGGCTGTAACCCTATTTTCTGCCATTTTTCCTGATCTAAGTAATCCCTCCAAAAATGGTATTTGCTTAAAATGGCTATCCAAATATGTTATATAAATTGCATATAGAGAAGTTTACACAGAGGCTAGTACTTAAATATGCAATTCTTGCACCAATAGTTGACTTTGTTTAATCCCAACAGAGCAGTATCAAATAAATATTCTAAAACAGCAATCCAATTGCTATATCAGAGCACTCTGTCATTTGGGTAATCTGATAAGCTCAAAGGCTGCCGGCAATAGACCAGCAAGAGAGAAATGAAGAAGGAATAATGTTCACAGCTGCTTCTTTTAAAAGAAAAAAATAATTTAAATATATCTTTCCCATTGCTCACAATTACAGATTAAGTCAAGTTCTGTCCAGAATATCCTAGTGGAAATGAAACTGGCTGTCCTCCAAGGAATATAGATGCTAGTTGGAATTAATTCCCTTTAAACGTATTTATGGTCAACAGATATTAATCATCATAAGAACATAAAGGAAATGAAAACCAGAGACCATCACAGAAGGGAAACCACACACAAACATAATTTGGGAGAATATATAAATAAATACCTTTGTACGGGGAGATATAAAATGTTAAATATCCATATTCAGTGTTCTGTCCAAAAAGACATTTGCATAGAAGTAATCTGTTTGAAATTGGTTTGTTGATGGAATACAGTGAAAGGATGCCACAAACAGAAAAGGAGATCCAGTGTGAAATAAACAACTTTAACTAACGGATTCTTTAAGAAACTTTGCTCCTGTGGTAATTTTTCAACCCCTGCTATTTCCCATACTTTAAAGAAAGACGTTGGGCACTTTTCTAGTGTTTTGCTATAGTAAATATAGCACCTAACAACAAAAGGTAAATTCTTTTTTCTGATAACAGCATTTTATGTCTTGTAGAAAATGGACAAAAAAAGCTACACTAGCATTTTTTTTATATTAAAGATATCAGATGATATCTGTGATTTCTTCAACAAACCTATGGTAACTAATTAAATGGGCTTTGCCCAGTGGTGGATTCTAAAACCCATTGCTACTGGTTCGCACGTGCGCTCGCGCACGATGCTTCTGCACATGCGCAGAAGCGTCCCGGGAGGGTGGGCGGAGCCTGCCACCGCTGCTACCGGTTCGCAGAACCGGGCCGAACTGGGAGCAACTCACCGCTGGCTTTGCCACCAGAAATGACATCATGTACCAATTTTATTACAACCTCTCCAACAATGCAACTTTAAGGAAATTAATACCAGCTATGATTTATTTTTATCTTTGCTTTTTAACAAAGATGCTGAAATATTTAAAAGTAATTTTATGTCATAAACACCTCCAAGCTGATTCAGATTCAAATTCAAGTATTCTTTGCATCCTTTTAAAAACCCAAAAGTGCTTTTCCCCCAAAAGGCAACTGTTTCTTGTATTTTGCTTTGAAAATGTTTCACTTCTCATCTAAGAAACTTCTTCAGTTCTAACTACTATTTTAGAACTGAAGAAGCTTACTGGATGAGCCGCGGTGGTGCAGTGGTTAGAGTGCAGTACTGCAAGCTACTTCTGCTGATCACTGGCTGCCTGCAATTTGGCAGATCGAATCTCACCAGGCTCAAGGTTGACTCAGCCTTCCATCCTTCCAAGGTGGGTAAAATGAGGACCCAGATTGTTGGGGGCAATATGCTGACTCTGTAAACCGCTTAGAGAGGACTGTAAAGCACTGTAAAGCGGTATATAAGTCTAAGTGCTATTGCTATAGTGCTATTGCTATAAGAAGAGAAATGTTTTCAAAGTCCAGATGGCTTTTGGAAAAAAAAGGACCTTTGCAACAATCATGACCTGGATGATTGAAAATTTCCATAGACATCCCTTTAAAGACTTTCAAGGAAGTCATCTGTACTTGACATAAGAATTTTATATACTATTTAATAGATTTGTTTTAAAACAATATAGACATATTCTTTAAAGATTGGTAATATGCTTAGCTGATAAGTTATTATGAGTTTAAGAAAAAAATGATTTCACTTGTTTTACTCTAATCAAAATGGAACTTTTGCTCCTCCAAGCAAAAATAGTTTCTCTACAGTGCTCAGATTAGTTCAAAGAATATGAAGGTGGAAAACTTAATCATATTTAAAACTCTACAGTGAATGAATGGGATTTCCAAACTTCTAAAGTAAATATTGAAGTTGCTACCGTGTTTCCCCAAAAATAAGACCTCCTCCCAAAATAAGCCCTCCCCTGAAAATAAACCCTCCCCTGAAAATAAGCCCTCCCCCCGAAAATAAGCCCTCCCTCAAAAATACAATTTCATCTGGTTAAGGTTAGGGAGACAGAGTTGGAAATCAGGTAAGATGGCAAGATGAGCCCCGTGTTGCTCCACGTGCCCCAAAATAATAAGACCTCCCCGAAAATAAGGCCAAGCGCTTATTTCGGGGTTCAAAAAAATATAAGACAGGGTCTTATTTTCGGGGAAACACGGTAGTAGATTCTGAATAGTATTCTTTCTGCAGAAAAACCTGTCATGGGGGAATATAGAAACCAGGGGTGGGTTCTAACTTACCTTGCCTCTGGTTCGCTTCCTCCCATGCCGCATGGGCATGCTGTGTGGCCGCACTGCGTGGCCGTGCACGCTTGTGCAGTGCCAAAAACCCAGCTTCTGCGCATGCGCAGAAGCAAAAAACAGCTTCTGCA
This sequence comes from Thermophis baileyi, assembly GCA_003457575.1. Classification (NCBI taxonomy): domain Eukaryota; kingdom Metazoa; phylum Chordata; class Lepidosauria; order Squamata; family Dipsadidae; genus Thermophis; species Thermophis baileyi. The sequence goes on from QLTV01000546.1 coordinate 1,801,063, forward strand.
CGTGCGCAGAAGCCAAAAACAAAATGGCGGTGCCTATGGTGCCGCTGACAGACCCGGTTCATGGGCGTGGCCAGCTGGCCATCGCTCCCGGTTCAGCAAGCGGAGGGGAATTCCCGCTACCGGTTCTATAGATCTGGTCTGAACCGGGAGCAACCCACCTCTGATAGAATCCTAATGTGACTCCTGAGAGATCCCTTCTTTTTCTTACTATTTGAAAAGTCTGAAGTGTTTATATATACAATTCCTAGTGGTTCCCAGAATGACCATGTTGTATGGACACCTTGGCCTCTCAAATCAGGCAGTTACATCATTTAAATTTTATTCCTACTAATCATCCATTTGCCACAGTTGGAACATAATGCCCAGAGTGTGTTAGGATTTGGCGCAGACCATAACAATAAAGAAAGTGTTGGAATATTCATGAGCAGGAAGAGTCATGTGGTAACTCAGTCAGCCAATGTGAGTAAAGTGCTACTGAGTCTGTGCAAAAAAAGTAATTAAGCAAGAAGCTGGACATGTTTTCCAGTCTCTGGTCTGTCTCTGTATCTCTCTGTGTGAAGACTTCAATATGTTACTGTAAAGAAGAATGTATGGTATTGTAAATATTTTGATATGATTATAAAGAAGTTATTTGATTCAGCAAATGCAGTGAACTGTGAGAGCTTCTGATTTATTTTCTACAACAGAGAAACAAAATTCTCTAACAGAAAGGTTTCTCCTTTGTAGACAACAGCTATTTTGGTTGAATTATAGAAGATATTTATAACACTTAAAAAATGAGTAGCAGAGTTTGGCAGCAAAATGGGAGGGAGAATCAAGGATTGGATTTCCATACCCAAAATTGGGCCCTTTCTTTAGGGAGAAATTTGACCTATCCTATGGCTCCTGGAACAGTGTTCCCAATGCATCCTAAATGTACAACACTAGATTGACCATCTTAAACCCCATGAATATGTTCTTGAAGAAAACCTTGGAGTTCTTATTCTGATGTATCCAATGTTTAATTGTTTGTTTACTTACTTATATCCCACCTTTAATTGATATGTTTGCCGCCTATAATTCAAGGCAGCAAACATATCCAACACACCTTCCTCCTCCTATTTCCCTCACAGCAACAACCCTATGATGTGAATTGGGCTGAGAGAAAGTGACTGGCCCAAGGTCACTCAGATGGCTTTCATGGCTAAGGTGGGACTAGAACTCACAGTTTCCACTTTCTAGCCTGGTGCCTTAACCAGTAGACCAAATTGATTCTCTGGTTACTTTATTTTGACAAACTGAAGAATTATTCTTTTGTAATAATTCTGCCATGGTCGGATTCCAGACTTGCTGAAATGCACACTTGAGCCTTTATATATTTGGTGGCTGAAGTTTAGCACTGAATTTCGGTTAGGCTGTAGGAACCTAATACAGGTATACAAATAAAGGAAATTATCTTACAGTGGGTTCTGATTAATAGTCTTTCTAGCCCATGTGGTCTACCGGGCTAGACTTATGATCACAATTGAGCCCAAAATTTCTGTTGCTAAGTGAGACAATTAAGTAAATTTTGCCTGATTTTATGACCTTCTTGCCACACTTGTTAAGTGAAACACAGCAGTTCTTAAGTTAGTCACGCAGTTGTTAAGTGAATCTGGTTTCCCCTTTGGTTTTGCTTGTCAGAAAGCTGAAAAAGGTCATCAATCACATGACCCCGGTACACTGCAACCGTCATAAATATGATCAGTTGCCAAAGGTCTGAATTTTGATTACCTGACCATGGGGATGCTGCAACGGCTGTAAGTGTGAAAAATGGTCATAAGACACTTTTTTTCAGTGCTGTTGTAACAATAGCAATAGCACTTAGACTTATATACCGCTTCACAGTGCTTTTACAGCCCTCTCTAAGCGGTTTACAGACTCAGCATATTGCCCCCAACAATTTGGGTCCTCATTTTACCCACCTCAAAAGGATGAAAGGCTGAGTCAACCTTGAGCCTGGTGAGATTTGAACTGCCAAATTGCAGGCAGCCGGCAGTCAGCAGAAGTAGCCTGCAGTACTGCACTCTAAACACTGCGCCGCCGTGGCTCGTGTAACTTTGAATGGTCACTAAATGAACTGTTGTAAGTTGAGAACTATCAGTATTAGGGCAGCATTTTTTTTCCCACCTGATAAGTAAAGACTTTCTACTAACTTTCTACTTTCTAATGGAGAGAGAGATCTTAAATCTTGTGAATGCAGGACGTAGGCTCTGCTATTCAAGACAACAATTCTTCCACTTTATTTTGCAAGGTGTATGAGAGAGTTAGCAGGGTTCAAAAGAATTGAGAGGAGTTACATAAAAGCCAGTCACCAGTGGGTGACATTCCTTCCTTTAGAATACTGGCAGTGCCAGGGGAAGATTGCTGTTCTTTAGATACAGACTCCTCCCATTACTTTCTTGGAGATCTGTCTCCAATTCAGGCCATTGTGTTCTTCACCCTCTTAACATTTACTGGAATAGCACAGAGGACATATTGCTGGAACCTTCTTCAATAACCTTGGCCTCACCCCTTTTAAGCCGTGAGTTTGAAGTTGTTTTTGTGTTGAGAGACTTTTTCTTTTTTTTTTTTCAAAACTGTCTTTTCAGCGTTATCATTTTTTTTTTAACTTTTATGTATGTACTTGGCAATGAGTTACTATAAAGCAAATAAAGTGATGTCTCAGCTGCCTGGAAGGGGTGATACAGCAGATAATGTTCACACCCTCATCTTTGTATTCCGTTCCTTCAAGGATATCAGTAAGTAAATAGTACTGAGACGCTAATATGTTTAATAAAGAAACAATTTCTCAGTCCCCACGGTTGTAACTGTGGGAAAGGTAATGCATTCCTCTAAAGCTGTACAGGTGTTCTTACTGATATTGTTGACTTAATCTTCAACTGTATGACCACCGGAGTCAAGAGCATTTGGAAAAGATACAGCCTGCCTCCATCAAGAAGACTTAAAATCGTTGGTGGTTGGTTTTCTTTTCTTTTTGAATCATCCAGACAGAGACTTCACAAAAGAGGCATTCAGTGATCATTTAAAATCTCTGTGAAATTCTTTGAAATGAGTTGAGGTGGACCAGTGAGCCTTGGTGTTGTAAGGTGCTCACTTATTTAGAATGAATACGTGTCATATTATTTATTTATTTATTTATTTATTTATTTATTTATTTATTTATTTTGTCAAGCAGGTATTCGATAACAGATATGAGTATAAACATGATTATGAATACATGAAATGGATATGAATAAAAGGGAATATTAGGACAGGGACGGTAGGCAGGAAAGGGACTCTGCAGGAAAGTGCAGACAAAGTTACAACAGCTTTCCTTGTTCTACTCCGTAGGTATCTTGGTAGGTCAGGAAGCATTTGGCAAGTTTCCATCTTCGTTTGTGCAGGGTGAAAGTGGCTTCAGCTGTATTCCTTGTGCAGCCATCTAGATGCCCGTGTGCCTCATGCATCCTGTTTTTACTCAGCTGCTAGAACAGTGAAAGCTTAATCCATCTTGCAAAAGCTTACATTTGCAACTTCCCCTTCTGATACAATAATGTGACCAAAAGAATCAGATTACGATTCTCCTGGCAGTCTTAAAATATTTTATAGATCTGCATACACTTTTCCCTTCCACTTGCTTTTGGGTGCAATCCATTAAAAAATGTTCTTTTTCTTGGAAATGAGCGCTGGCATCGGATCATGACTATTTGGCATAGATAACAGAGATAACCATCGCCATAATGAACGGATAACTTACAGACTGTAATGTGGGCCTCCAAAGGTCTGTTGGGAAGCCCATCCTGTTCTTTCTTTGGTCCACCCGCTATCTTCTCTAGTTTATTGCTGCCTCTGCCATAATTAGAACATAACTGCTAACAGGCCTTCTCAGACCTGTGAGAGTGTTAGCAGTCACTTTGGCATCTCCTTGTGATAAGACTCTATGATGGATCATGGAGTCCATTCAGAAGGACTGCCAGAGCACCTGCAAACATACTCCAGGCTCAAGCCAACCTTTTATCAGCCCCATGTTCATTTCATGGTGATTTGCAGAGGAAACTTCTGTCTGGAAGTTTTGTGTTTGTTTTTTTTTTAATTTGGCTTCCAGTTTGATGTCTGGGATGCAGTGAAGGGACAAGAGGCAAGATATATGTCTAAAAATATTCAGCTCAACTGTTTGTGCAGAATGTTTTGCACCACTGAGCAAAGAATTAATTAAAAACCTGATAGAAAAATAGTTCTTTGTCACCTAGCAGGGAAATCTAGGGACAGTTCGTAATTAGGGTTACAAAATGGAGGCCACATATATACATACTTATTATACTATTTCCTTTCTGAATAGCCAAATGTATGCAGAGCACAGCAAAAGAAAAAAACAAATACTATAGGCAATTAAAAGGCAATTAAAGGCATGAAATAAAAACCCCCCGAAACATATCAAAAACTGGCTTATATCAACATCATTTGCTGAACCTCACTGTATCTGTCTCTTCTTGCAAACTTTGCTTGCTTCCAGTACACTCATTCATACGCCTTTTCATTCATTTTCTACCTCTCTTCTTTTTATTTATTTATTTATTTATTTGTTTGTTTGTCAAACATGTACAAGATAGCAGGTATAGGTATAAACATAATCAAAGTGAATACAGATAGATGAGGACAATAGGACAGTAGGACAGGGACGGTAGGACAGGGATGGACAGTCAACCTTTTGAGGTTGACATCATTAAATCACAACGTGTTTGCCTTTCCCCTCCTTTTGGCCCATTCATAATTCCTTCGCATATTAAGAGGGTATGAGGGTATGAGGAAAATTTGAAAGGTGTGCTGTGGTTTTATCCTGGGCATGGAGTGCATTTCCTGCACACTCCATGCCCAGGAGAAAACCACAACACAGTTTCCAAATTTTTGCACTTCTGCACATCGTTGATAAATGTAAGAATGTGGGAAGTTTATTGTATGCTGGTTTAGTTATTAAGCAAATTTGGTTCCCCCCCCCATTGACTTTGCTTGTTGGAAACCAGTTTGGAAGGCTACAAATGGTGATCACATGACCCCAGGACAAGGCAACTGTTATAAATACATACCTCATGCCAAGCGCCTGAATTTGGATCACATGACTATGGGGATGCTTCAACAGTGACAAATGTAAAAAAACAGTCACAGGTCACTTTTTTCAGTACTGTTGTAACTTCAAAGTAGAGATGTGAAGGCCCGGAAAAAACCCGGAAAAATTCAGAAAAAAAAAGTTTTGTTTTTTTCCCCATTTTTTTCCTGAAGGCTTTTTTGTTTTTTTCCAAAAAATTGGAAAAATTGAAAAAAGAAAAAAAAAACATTGTGGAATATTTTATTTTAACATGATGAATAAAATATTTTAAGACAAATATTTTACTTTTGGTTTTGAAAATTGTTTTGTGGAGGCTTTTTGGCTGTTCCACATAAACTAGTAAAAATAAATATTATAAAAAAGTAAATTCTGTTTGTGATAATTGTTTGGCTACACTATATTTTTAATATGCTAGTTGTGATAATTTTATGCCAAGTCAAATTGTCCATAGTCATGTTTTATGTTCCTAAAGTAACAGAATGACTTTCAATCTTAAAAAGACAAAAAAGTGCTAATGTAGCATTTTTTTCAATTTTTTCGAAAATTTCCATTTTTTCTACCCCCCCCCAAAACGGAAAAAAAAATGGGTTTTTTTCCGAGCTTCAAAATTTCCATAAATTTTACATCTCTACTTCAAACTCTCACTAAACAAATAGTTGTAAGTAGAGGACTACCTATATGTACTTCTAGCTATACTGAAAGACTTTCCAAGGTATGATGGCTTGTCAAATGTGAGAGGAAAAGTGGGAAGAATAAAGGGAGTGTAGATGAAGTCTGCAATTGTATGTTTATATCTTTGTAAGAGAGTGTTTTGGATGGGGAGGAAGAAAATTATGAAGGAAAGTGTGTTGTTCCACCACTGAATGGCTAAGGAAAACAGTGTGCCCTTGTTTTCCAGAGAGCCCTCTGCCACTTTCCTTCTTACATTTTTTAAAAAGATTATTTTAATTTTAAAGAAAAATAAAAGGAAGCTGTCAAAGCTATCATCTTTATTTTCAGGAATGCCCTTAGCTTAAAACAGTCTACTGTCAAGAGAACTGGAGCCAAGGATTTTCCAGCCACGGAACCTAAGTATGATTCCCTACTTCCTTCAGTTAATCCTGTTATTTGATTTTCATTAAGCTAACACAGTACAGAGCATAAACTGGCCAATATCTTAACACACCTTTTTATTTTTATTTTCCTGAATCTTTAAAAATCAGTTTGCATAGACTAGACAACCCAAACTGATTTAATCAAATGGTATATAATAAGCATGTAAGGACTTACAGTATCTCCAATCAGTGTAGCATCTGAAAGCGCTTTTCTCTGTTCATTGAAAAATATCATGAACATTTTATGCATAGCTTTCATGCTATGCAATTTGTTTAATGTTCTTTTCCCTTTGGCAAATCTTATAGAATTATTTTCCTTTTTAAGCAGCCAGGATGATGCAAGGAACCTGTTATATTCCTCTGTATTTCCCCCTCTATATATTTACTTATCGATTCTGTTTTCTGAATAGTTGTTGAAAGAACAGAAGTTTGTAAATTGCACAACACCAAACAATGGACCCACTTCATGGCAGCAAGCCCAGATACTGTCAAATGTTTTTCCTCTTTCTGGCTGATTCTTGACAATTATTATGGATTACAGAAGTGTTAACTTTTCTGTATTTAAACATTTTTGGTTGTTGTTCCTGTTAAGTATCCCATGTACTCTATTTTATAACAAGTAGTCTTCTTTTAAACAAAACAAAACAAGAGCAAAAATGTATGGTATTTCTGATAGCAACTGATAGTGAGGCCTAAGAACCGTGTTTCATTCTTTGTTCATAGTATTACAACATTTTCTAATAGTTTTCTTCAATGCTGAGAAAAGAATTAAAAACAAAATTACACTTCATTAGAAAAAATGTTGCATCAAATTATGCTTAAGGGGGAAACAGAAATATACTAAATTTTGGTTTTTTTCCCCACAGTTATTTCCACAGTGATTTATTTACTACGTGTATGTTTTTTTCCCTTTTCTCTAAGGTACAAACATAGTGATTTATTTTCTTAATTTCAGCATTTCCTTTTGAAGATGTTGCTCTGTCCTATCCATAACTTTGGTACCTATTTATAGGATCCTAAGAGGTCTGTAAGGGGCGTGCATAAGCGCACAAGCGTGCCTACCGTCCCTGTCCTAATGTCCCCATATATTCGTAACCATCTCATGTACTCATAACCATGCTTATACATCTTATGTATTCACAATCATGTTTATACTTTGTTTGTAATCATATATATGCTTGACAAAATAAATAAATAAAAAATAAAAATAAATAAAAAATCTCCTGCTTGAGCAGGGAGCTGGACTAGAAAACCTCCAAGGTCCCTTCCAGCTCGATTCTGATTCTATTTCCATCCTGACATCTGCTAGTTTTTCAATGCTCCTGATACCATTTCATACTTATTATTGCAATGCGCTCTACATGGGGCTACCCTTGAAGAGTGTTCGGAGACTACAATTGGTCCAGAATGCGGCTGCGCGAGCTGTCGTGGGCGCACCTAGGTACACCCATATTACACCTATACTCCGTGAGCTGCACTGGCTTCCTATTGGTCTCCGGGCACAATTCAAGGTGTTGGTTATCACCTTTAAAGCCCTATATGGCTCAGGACCAGGTTATCTTCGAGACCGCCTTCTGCCACATAGCTCCCAGCGACAGGGTTGGGCTCCTCCAGGTCCCGTCAGCTAAACAGTGCCGGCTGGCGGGCCCACGGGGGAGGGCCTTCTCTGTGGCTGCTCCGGCCCTCTGGAACCAGTTACCTCCTGAGATCCAGACCACCCCCACCCTGCTGGCCTTCCAGAAAGCGGTGAAGACCTGGCTCTTCAGGCAGGCTTGGGCCGTTGATCTCGCCTCTGTAACTGGCCATGAAACGGTGTGTATGAGTTTTTTTTTTAACTGTTTTTAACTGTTTTTATTATGTTTTCTTTTAATGGTTTTTTTATATTGTTGTGAGCCGCCCAGAGTCCCTTGGGAGTTGGGCGGCATACAAATTTAATAAATAATAATAAAATAATAACAATAATAATATTTCAAACAGCTGCCATTCAGGGATCTGCACAGCACAATGTCTGAAGATTTTCTTTCTTATCACAGAGAGCTTCCCTGCTTCACTAAGTGAATTAACAGAATAGTAAGTCCGTTAGATTGCCTTTGTCCAATATCAGAATACAATTAGAACACAATGTCCACAAATACTGGATTTATTTTATGTGGTCCATGTGAGGTTTTTTCTTCACAGAAGTCTCATTAAATTACAAAACTGCAAAACACTATTTTTTAAAAATCTCACAGTTGTCCTGTAAGATTTAGTTTTGGGGGAATAGGATGTCTGGATCAGAATAAGTTGCCATAGTTTGTATATGTTTCTGAATTAAAAGGCAGAGAGTTTGCTTGGTGCTCCAGGATTTTCAGTGGTCCCTGGGAAAACACTTTTTCACTGTATAAACTAAAAGTCTCTAATGTATTAATGGCATCGCTTGGCATTATGTCAGGCATTAAATCCTCTTCTTCCAATTTCATTAGGTCCTTTCTACTTCATGTAGTTAACTGAATAGCAAGCAAGTGCTGCCATTAATGATAGTTAATCAGTTTAAGCCTAGGAAATGTGTTTTAGAAATCAGGGTTGGGTTTTAATTTATCTTTTAATTTATTATATATCAAATAACAGTGCAATGTAATTTGTCCATTTGTGTCTGTGTTTTGCCTGAAATTTAAAACTCCTGGAATGGTTGTATTATGGCATTATATGCATCATATAATGTCATCCATAAAGTGAAAAATAAAAATACAACCAAATCCAACAAATAATAAAGTGAACATTTACATACCGTATGCATCTTAATTGGGGACTAATTCATAAGCATGTGTGCTGTTGGGAGCAGTTGAAGTCCTCTTTTAGAGAACAACTATGTTCTTTTCTTTTCTGAAATGCTTCATCCATCACCAGCATTTTGCAATTTAAGTGAAACAAGCCATCTCAAATAGGTTTCTAAGAGAATTTGATGTTGCATTACAATTTGTTACAATGTATTACAATTTGTTAGCTTGTTCCTTCATTCAGAAATTCTTCAATGAGCTTATAAATTATTTGGGTTTTGCATGTGTTTGCCAAGCTTTTCCTTCATTAATTCTACAATCCAAAATCCATAAATTATACATGTTAAAAATATTTGTATTTCACAGAAACAAAGTTGAGACACCACTTGTATTAACTGATGTAAGCTAACTCTATAAGTTTTTCTCCCTGATAATTACCGGTATATACCCTAAATCAGTGATGGCGAACCTATGGCACGCGTGCCACAGGTGGCACGCGGAGCCATATCAGAGGGCACGCGAGGCGTTCCCCTATGTCAGCTCCAGTGCACATGCACGCGCTGGCCAGCTGATTTTCGGCCTTGGGGAAGGCCGTTTTGCCCTCCGGAGGCTTCAGGTAAGCTTCCTGAAGCCCTGGAGTGCGAAAAACGGCCCAATGGGCAAACCAGAAGTTCGGAAAAATGCACTTCCGGTTTGCCCGTTGGGCTGTTTTTTGCACTCCGGAGCCTTCAGGGAAGCTTCCTGAAGCCCCGGAGCGCAAAAAACAGCCCAACGGGCACACCAGAAGGGGTGGTGCGCATGCGTGGGAGGGGAGGGAATGGGTGGGCACTTGCGCGCTCGCTAACGCGCGCACACACACCCTTTTGGCACGCGAACCAAAAAAGGTTCGCCATCACTGCCCTAAATGCTTACTTCTTGCAACTGTCACTCAATTTTTTTTTAACTTACTGTACATGATGACTTAGTGATGACATCTTGCAAGGATGGATCTCACAATGTTGACATTAGATCTCGGGAAGGACCAGATTAGATCCTTATAGACAGAAGTAGAGCCATCTGTGAATCAGTTTGGAATAACCATTTTTTTAAAAAAAGGGGCCAAAGTATGTCTTTGTTTTAGCGAAGTTGGAAATTTGCTGCTGCCAAATGATATAGGAAAAGACCCATATGGTGCCCAATCACTTGTTGTCTTTCAAATATAGATCATCCTGCATAGGTCTGTTAGAAAAAAACAATATCATTTATAGAAAAAGGAAGTTAATTATTGATTTAAAAAAAAACAAATGAAACATACGTGAAATATGAAGGAGGGAAGCTATAAAAAGTAGGTAAAATCAGAACAAAAAAAGTAAATGTGATTTAATTTACATCAAATTGCCTTGAAGTTGAATTAATGCATTATTATTCATCAATTTATTACCCATATATTTCCTAATTTCTCTTTTTTACAAATTCAGCTTTACAGTCTGATGGCCACTTTTAAAGGGGCTTCAAAGCCTCAGATTATACACCATTGCAGTCCAACAGAGCATTTATACAAATATACTCTACACAGGATATTTTTGAAGAATAAAAATTTCAATTATTTTCAAGCACCAGGCTTGAAATTTTGGGACTAGACAACTTAGAACTACGCCGCCTTCGGTCTGAAGCGTAGTACACAAAATTATCTGCTACAACGTCTTACCTGTCAATGACTACTTCAGCTTCAACCGCAATAATACACGAGCACACAATAGATACAAACTTAAGGTAAACCGCTCCAAACTCGATTGCAGAAAATATGACTTCAGCAACAGAGTGGTCAATGCTTGGAATGCACTAGCTGACTCCGTGGTTTCTTCCCAAACCCCCATAACTTTAACTTTAGACTGTCTACTGTGGATCTCACCCCATTCCTAAGAGGTCTGTAAGGGGCGTGCATAAGCGCACCAACGTGCCTACCGTCCCTGTCCTACTGTCCCCATTTATTTGTATCCTTATCCTATATTCATAATCATGTTTACTCCTATATCTGTTATCTTATACGTGTTTGACAAATAAATAAATAATAAATAAATATTTGAGATCATGCTATAAGAGTCATGAAAACCTGATCTGTTTGTAAGCTGTTTCCTATGCTTAGTTAAAAGTGTCAGTTTTAATTCTTAAAGTTTAAATCTAAATAACTTAGTCCCTGCCTAACAAAGAAACCACCTGCCCCATTATTTTCAAGGAAGTTGTGTTGTTTCCCTTTTTTTCTTGAACGTTTGGCTAGGTTTTATTTATTTATTTATTTGGGAATAACTTACAGTATAGCCTGACATTTAATCCTATATTCACATCTAGTTTACAAGACTGGGATCATCTCAACCAGGTCCTTTATGTTGGAGACAAGATAAACCATCATGTAAGTTCTGACTTCTGTTCCACCTGCGGAGACTTATTTGCATATGAAGTGGTACAAAATCAAAGCTTGGCATCCTTGGGCAGCTGCCAAGGCCTATGTCTCATCAGAGGCTCTTTGTTATGATTGCTTTCTTCTTTGTTCTAGCTAAATAGTTATTACTCTTTCTAAGCAATTGTGCAGATGGAAGAAGGGAGCAGTACCTGGGACCCAGAGACAAATGCAACAGTAGTATAGAGAGGGGGGTCTTAGGTGATCTTTCTAAGAAAAGGTATCATGAGGGAAGCCTGCAGAAGGCTTCTGAAAAACCTGCCATCAAGACGTGTTTAATGCAAAATGACCAAGTTCATATTTGAAGATGCTAATGCACTATTTTACCATGAAGGCTATCCTGTCACTTGGAAGATAATTTGCTATAAGTTTTATACTTGAAGAGTATGTATATTTCTATGGATGAAAGTCTTTAGTTTAATTTAATTTTTTCAAAGGCAGGGGAAGCTTCCTGAAAAATTAAAATCATTAAACTTCAAAGGAGCAGACCCATTTCTATGGTGTTATTTTTTGAATTCGCCATGTCTCTTGACTATTCTTATAACTTGAATGTGATATTTTTGGCAGGTTAAAAAAAGATTATAAAGTTACAAAAACAGTATAGTCTGTCTGTCTATCATCTGTCTGTCTGTCTGTCTGTCTATCATCTATCTATCTATCTATCTATCTATCTATCTATCTATCTATCTATCTATCTATCTATCTATCTATCTATCTATCTATCCTGTATCTATCTATCTATCTATCTATCTATCTATCTATCTATCTATCTATCTATCTATCTGTCTGTCTGTCTGTCTATCATCTATCTATCTATCTATCTATCTATCTATCTATCTATCTATCTATCTATCTATCTATCTATCTATCTGGGATGGGTTCCAACTTACCTCGCTGCCGGTTCGCTCCCTCCCGCTTGCGCAGTAACAAAAAAATCCGGAAAAAAACCAAAGCCAAAAAAAAAAAAAAAGATGGCGACCGCATGCACAGTGCCAGAAGTCGGCCAAAAAATAAAAAAATAAATAAAAAAAATTGAAAAAAATTCAAAAAAAATATGGTGGCCCCCACGGACTGGCACTGACCGATCCGGTTCGGTGACGTCGTGACATCACCAGCAGGCCGCTACCAGTTCGGGAGAACCGGTCTGAACCGGGAGGAACCCACCCCTGCTATCTATCTATCATCTATCTACCTACCTACCTATCTATCAATAGACATTGATTAGATAGAGCAACTCAATTAAATCTAAAACTGCATTCTTGAGTGTGTGTGTCTCTCTCTCTCTCTCTCTCTCTGTGTGTGTGTGTGTGTGTGTGTATGTGTATATATATATATATCCCTGATTTGCAGTCAGAATTAACTTGTTTCACTGAAAAATAATCTGAATCCAATATTTTGAGAAAACATTTTAGATAGCTTTCAGTATTTTCAACCCTCTCTCCAAATTTAGGTGATAAAACTGTATGATATTGAGTTTCAGCAGCAATCCTAGTTGACAGGTGCCATAGTAATTTTGATAAAATGCTTTTTTTACCAGTAATAATGGATTAGAAAATTGACCCGTTTCACAGTCATTACCAAGAACAAAGGCCAACTTTGTAATAAACAAGTGTTGAGATCATCTATCTATGTATTATCTCTATTCTCATTTACCATTTGGGTGCAACCTTATAATTATGATCACCACATGCAGAAAAGCTTTAAAGACTATGTTGTGTTTATCATGACACGCTTGAAACTCTGCAGATTTATTTCACTGAGAAACCGGTCTGTATCTTTAATATTTTTTCATGATAAGAAAGCAGCATACGTAGTTCTTGTTAAAACCAAGTTTTTAGAATTCCTTTTTACCTAATCAGGGATTTTTGAATACTTAACAGTGTAATGTTTTTGGGGAATTGCTTTTGTACCATGTATTCTGAAAAATATTGTTTTTGGCTACCGTCCTGATTAAACCAGACATTTTAATGTGTATTATGATAGGTCATTTGATGAATAGTCACTGTACTCTCTGATCCACTGAAAACTGGCCATTTGGGTTGAGCGTTTGTGGCTAAATGTCATAGGTTCCCATCTTTTCTTGATTAATGCTTCCTTTTGTGATCTGAAAGGGAAATGTCTGGAGGTTTCTTCCCTTGCATTGCAGCCACTTAAAATGAAGAGGGGAGACCTGTTGCTCATTTCAAACCCTTTTTATAATGTAGCTGTGAACTTTTAGGAAAAAGTATAGCATGTGGAGAGAACCGTCTTTAAAAAATGGGGGTGGGTTGGTGTTTTTTTTTTTTTGCTTCATTGCATAAACTTGTTATATGTACTGTTAGTTTTTCATACAATTTAAAATAAAGATGTTGCTAATGCAAACGTTAAGGCTCATGAAATTTGAATCCAGAATTTTCATATCCAGTGGTCCCCAAGATTAATTCCCCATGCATGTTTAAGTATTTGCTTAATGATTTGCGGTTGAACAGATGAACTACTTCCATTTGAAAAGATTGTTATCTGAGGTGACAGGAAATTTTAGCTTGTGATGTGTGTTCTGAAATAGCGGTTTGATGAATTCAAGTTCATACTGTAGAGTCTCCTGAAGATACATGATCTAGTTCAGGTGCTAAAGAGAAGCTAGCATGGGCTTGGTCAATGTTTCACTAATAGATCATTCAAGGAAAGCTAATCAAGAGATTAATATGGAAGACAGACATTGTTTTCTCTCTTCCTTTCACTTAATTGCAATTGCAATTTCAATCAGCAAGTGATAAATGTGCATCTATACAAAGTGGTTAATTATTTACTGCTTTATCAAAACTTTAAGTACACAAGATAAAGGTGAGCCCTTACTTCTATAGATAGGAAGCAGAGAGCGAGAAACCTGCTCCCTGTTAAACTATGCGTTTGTGCCACAGCTGCACAATTTTTGGTGAAAGGAGGTCCCATGTAATTTTTGGAAAGAGATAGAGGATGAGTGAGTGGGATTGTATCATGCATGGGGAGAATGCCAATATCCTTGGGGAAGGGGAATTTTTGAGAGACAAATGGGTAATTGTGATGACATCATCTTCGAGAGGTCATAAAACAAAGGAATGGATGGGGCATATGTGGCCTTGGGGGATTTAAGATTGCCCACTGACATATGTTGCTTGGCCATATCAGACCTTTCTCCCTTGTTTTTTCTCTCTTATTTACAAAATGCAATTGTACTATAAGCTATCAAAAGGAAGAAGGAATTACCCATTATTTTATCAGAAAATAAGCAAAACTAATTCCAGCTATTTTTCTGTCATATGGATAACTTCTCTCCCATGGGAGAAAAAGTAGACAAGGAATGGTATTTACCAAAACGAACAAACAAACATGAAAGTCAATAAACTATTTTTCTTTTTTTCCTTTGTTTTTATATCACTCTTCACTACATTTGGTAATACCTGTAACAGCTTTTGTAAATAAATAAAATGAAAGAGACAGTAGGAGAAAACATTATTTTTGTCATCATCATTATTATAATCACTTTCATCATCACTGTCAACTATCGACCTCATTATCTATAGTGTTAAATATGGTTTTAACCTGTAGTTAAAACTATAGCTTAAGTTATTAGTTAAACCTATAGCCTAAAAGTATTAGTTATTCACAGGCTTGATATCTGTTTATGCCTCCTGTTTCTTTATTTCAAATAAACAATTTTTCCATTAAGAAATCAGAATACAAAAAAGAGAAAGGTAACATGTTCAGCAAACAAGTATATCTTTCAAAGATCCTGGAGCACCTGGGAACTGTCAGAGGACTGGAAAAGAGCTGATGTAGTTCCCATATTCAAAAAAGGGGGAAAAATAGATCCAGGAAACTACAGACCCATCAGCCTGACCTCAATACCAGGGAAGATTCTGGAAAAGATAATCAAGCAACGAATTAGCGAACACCTAGAAGCAAACAAAGTAATAACCAAAAGCCAACATGGGTTTGTCAAAACAGATCATGCCAGACTAATCTTATTGCATTCTTTGACAAAGTGACAAGTGTAAATCAGAAATGAAAAAAAAAATCCTTAAGTAAATAATTAAATGACTTTACCCTGCCCTATTGAGATTTTTAAAAAGTGGTCAAAGAATGTATAGATGCTTAGGGCTGATCATCATAATATTTCTGTAAGTATAATTATTGAGCCAAGATACCCGTGCAAGGTCATTTCCAAAAAAGTTCACCAGAACTTCAAGAAATCAACCAATCCATCTTTGTACCCAGTTTAAGCTGCGGAGTTAGCTTTTTCCATCACTAAAATATGTCAGACTGTGACAGCCCATTGATTCTTAATAGGCATGAGACTTTGTTTTTCCAATGTCTGGCTATTGCTAGTTTGACAGCCATCTGGACGGTAAACTAGCTGTGCAGGAAAATATGTGTAGGTTCAGCAGTTGCCCTATTTTCCTATAAAGTCAGAGAAGGAGGGTATTCTGACGAAAGAAAAAGAAGCATATACAGAAAGTGGGTGAAATAGCTAGACTCTTCTTTGTGTTTCTGTGCTCTCCTCTTTTTAAGTAACTCTTCTCAGTCCGCGTCTTATATACTTGAAGTAAGTGGAGGAGGGAAAAATTACCACAGCTATGGAATCAAGATGCTAAGAAAATGGAGGAAATAGAATTGTGTCCCGTCCCCTCCTGAGTTCTTTTCATGTCAATAACAGACTCTCTCCCTGTATAGGTAAATATGTTCCTGGTTGTCCCTCCTGGTGATTTGTCCTTGCCAAATCTTGAGAGAGCATGCAACCTACGACAAAGCCAGACTAAGAGCTCATTCATTTGTTCCTTTCTTTGGAAACAGTTGTCATTGTAAACAGTTGATTTTTGTCTCTGGCTTCTCACTTCCTTGACACACCTTGTTAGAAAAGATTGTATCTTTAGTCATCGAGCAGTTTTATAGCTTTGAGTACACAGGAAGATTCGTGCTGTGTCTTTTCATGATTCTACACTCCCACCCCCCCCCGCGCCCCCC